>JAKZGU010000064.1:600000-927379 GCA_022837005.1 Calonectria pteridis
CATCCGGGAGTGGCCGGTCAAGTGACGGCCTTCGGCGAAGCCAACTCTCTTGCATCCCCTTGCCATTATTGCTCAGCAAGACGACGTTTTGTCGTCTCGAGTGGAGGGGTAGGCAAAGATTAGCGGGACAGCGGGATCGCGGGGGCTAACCGCGGGGACTAAAAGGTTCCCTCCCGGTGGTAGAAATTACGTAGCGCCGCTGTCCGAGTTTGAGATTGGAAATGATGGGGGTAGGGCTGATGTGGAGAGATCCCGGTCCCCCCCGGCGGCCCTCCGTCTTCCCCGTCCGTCCCCGTCCCCGTCCGGCCACGAGCAAAGCCGCCCGCCGACGCTGCGCAGTGGGCACTTTGGGCACTGAAGGCCTGAATCCTGGGGATTCCAGAAATTCCAAGCTTGCGGCCCGACCCCCTCCAGTCGGCTCGTCCTGGGTTTGCTCCCCCATCGTCCACACATCCCCAAGTTCCTCCACCCTCCATCCGGATGCCTTGCATTCCCGCTGCCAACTGACTGGCCGCCGATGTCAAGCATTTTTTTGAGCATGGGACCGCATAAAGTGGCATCCAGTCCGATTCATCGATATCCAGACTATGTACGTCCCGCCCACTTTTGACATATGATTAATTGACTGCAGGTTTTTAAGCCAGCTGCACTCCCACATTAGTCAGTTTGCATTTACTAGCAAGGTAGTGGAGACACCTTTTTTTTTATGAGAGGCAGCCCGGCCCCCAAAATTTTGTCTTCCAATCACCAAAACCACGGGCCACAGCGATTCAGGATTTCACGTGACTTCATCCGCCCGGCTATTTGTGCTCGATTCTTGGCTGAGAAATTTCTACACCAATGCATACACTAATTTCGCTTTACGATGCAACGAGAAAACAGGATAGGTCTGTCAGTTACAACCGATCATCACAATCGTCGCACTCTATCTACGGCACCCGTCTGCATTTTATTTACGAGCCGAGCTTGTGTTTATCCCGTGCATGCTTACACCGCCACCACAAAACCGAGCGTTTCAACCACCACTTTATGTGCCCTAACTGCGAAACCCGCAAAACATTCGCGTCCGGTGGTTCCACGGTAAACAACTGAGCTGCAGCTTGTGAAAATAACAAACATTTCCGTTGCAGTCAAGTTTGTTGTTGTTGCAAATGCGAACCCAGTGGAGCCAAACCCTGCCTCAGAATTTGACGGCCCACCAAAAAAACACGCTTCAAACAGGCGGAGCGCTATGAACTGACCGGTGCGCAACAAAACGGTGCGGGTTGGCCACTCAACAACACCTCATCGTCACCGTTCAACGTGACTAAGGAGAAGAAAAAATTGGCGGTCAAGACATCTGCTTCCACATAGCTGTTCCACGTGTCTAGCCTCAAGCATGCTGCGGCAGACGCATTGAGGTTCAAGTTGAAGGTAGTAGAGCCGACTGCAACATGGACCACGCAAGCTGTTCCCGTTTTCCAGAAAGCAAAAAACCATCCGTGCCAGCCATGACCCAGCCGTTGAGTTCTCCATCCTGCCCAGGTTTGGACTTGAATTCTGAGCTATCGACCGACGCCATCATGTGTCAAGCCATGGGGCATACTTAACTCTTATCCCCTAGCTCCGTCGCTCGCTAAGCACGCAGGAGAGGCAAGTGGCTCAACACGGAAATGAAGCCGGTGGGGATTCAGCCCAAAAAAGACTTCAGTTTGTCTGTGACAACGTCCAAATTTATCAAACTTGCACATAATCAGTCCCAGATTAAAAGGAATATTTGTGCTCGCCATGTTTCTCATGGATTTCATCATTTCCTTCCCGTCACATCCATTGGCGAATGATGAATCTGACAGACGTCTGATGCAGGTTGGTACCCCTGCCGAGACAGACCTGATGCGCGTACAGAATACGCGTACGTTAATTCTGCCGATTTGTCCCAGGAACCCGAAAGCAAAGAAAAGCAAGCGATCGTACCAAAATCGGGGCCGCTAGCATAAGACCAAAGATTACAATATCGTGGGAGATTGGGCGGCTCTCTTTTTAGTGACTATTGAATCCACAACCCCTATTGAGGAAAGATCTGTGATGGGCCTTCGTATGTCCGCGTGGAATCCATGGGCAATCCAAATCGACAGTCAAACGAACAAGGATTCCGCGGCCGCCGCGTGGGACGACAACTTTGGGCATTAGCCACACTTGGTGCTTGTTACGTCTCAACAGTGACCATTGGATGAATCCGGGTCGTTGGGTGTCTTGCCTCGATCGCCATCCCTAATCTTAGCTCTCCTGGCCTGCATGCTGCCACTGCACTCACCCGCCATGCCAAGAGCTGGAGATTCCTACCGATGATGCCAATCGCCACCTGTCCATCCATGTGACGGGCTAAGGACAGCCGTGTCACAGGATTGAAAGAGCAAGACTTGGCGCAGTCAGATCGGCGGGCAACGATACTCGAGAGGCTTCACCTAGTCTCCGTTCAAATGAGCATTACGCGTAAGCACGTCTGGAAATTTTTGTTTAATAACTCAAATGCACGAAACGATAGCGTGTCCAGAGCTGAATTTGGGGCTGACAGGTAGTTGTGCCCTGTGGCGTCTCAGTGCGAAAGATGCTGGGGATCCCATTCCATGTCAAGACAAATAACCTGGGCTAGTGCTGAGATTGATATTGAGATGGCAGTTAGGTGCCACCTGATTGGCTTCAGTGGCCGCTTAGTGGCATTTCAGAGCCACGAAAAGCACTGGTGGACCCACGATCCTCCGCCCCCTTTTTTTTTTCTTCACGACTCAAATCCGACCTGAACGCGCGGACGTTAATGTTAATGCTACAAGAGCCACAGGAGCCACAATAGCCACAGGAGCCACAGGAGCCACATGAGGCGGCATCGAGGCTCGCTTGGGGAACATGTCCCCCCAAAGGCGACAGGCAGCGAATAGCAGCTGAAGTGCGATTTGCAAACCGGATTCCCCTTTATTTAGGGACTTGGGTGCCGCTTTGATGACTGGCCCCAAATTAATGCCCGGAATGCCATACTGCCAGGGCCGCAACTTGAGTGCGCCAAGCCTTCGGAGCTCAGAGGAAAAGACAACGTAAAAAAATTTTGCCGCCCATCGGCGACCCTGCGGCTGTGGCCGTGTTCATGATGACAATCCCAGCTACAATACGAAGTCTGCGTACGAATCATTTTTGCATTATTCTCGTTTTGGCTGCGTAGAGTCCGTCTTTCCCCCTGTCCGCTTGGCAGACTCCGCGGTGCAACCGGCCAGCGGCAGCGAGTGACGACGTACGCCAAGACGCCAAGGCTCGCGCCCGGTCTCGGGGGCACGCACTAATTCCCGGTAATGTTGCCAGCGGTACTTACTGAAACGGCGTCTCTCGCTGTGACGACCTGAGACGTCACCCATTATCCACAAGTACAGAAGTATATTTCCGCGCATTTTAGCGCCGCTGAAGTCTCTCCCCTCCCAAAGCCCCCAGCACTGCTGACGCTGCAATCCCACCTCCAGCCAGTCCTTTCCGCGGATTGCCCGGCCTGTATCCCTGGTTCGCCCTGTGCTCCTTTCCACCCACCCTTTCCCCTCCTTTTCTTCCTCGCCCTCCCCGTCTCTTTTCTCTGCGTTTTCCTCGTAAACGTCCTTTTTGATTTTATTTTATTCTATGTACAGATCGAATCGGTTGGTTCGTGCTTTGGTCTGAGCTGCGCCTGTGCTTGCATCGCATCGCTTCGGATCCCTTTAAGGTTACGAGGACGCGTGTGCCTCTTGTTAGACTTGGCTCGTGTTTCATTTTTTTGGCCCAATCACTCGCTACTTACCCTCCCTTCTCCGGCCGTTTTTCTCCTTGTTCAGTGCGCCCTGCACCTACAACTTACCACTTGCAACCTCCACGACCCCTCGTCAACCAGCGCATCCTTCGTCCCGGCAGCTCGACAAAGCAGCGCATTCGGTTTCGATTATTCGCCAGCAGCCGTAGCAAGAGCATGCTTTTGGCCGACGACTATTAACGACGACACGACCCACCATCCGGCGATAGTCCTCCCGGTTCCCACCACATCCTTCAAACGCCATGGCCCGCCCCAACAACGAAGAGCCTGTCCCTCTCCTCACCTCTGAGGAGAGGGAACACGAGGCAAAGCACGAGCAGGACCTCGAGAGCAATATCAACCACGCGGATGCCCCCAAGGGCCAGAACCTCGACCACGAGTACTCGATTCCCAGCACAGTCAAGTTCGCCTGGCTCGGAACATACTTCTTCTTCTCGCTACTCCTCACACTCTACAACAAGCTGGTTCTCAGCATGGTAAGCAAATTTCGCCCGTTCCGCGGTCACTAGAGCTGCCAACCACCCGAACGAAACTTAGCGTCGAGTTGGTGCCGTTGGTGCCGATCATGAAACCCATGCTGACGTCGCCTGCTGTGCCGCAGTTCCACTTCCCTTGGCTCTTGACCTTCCTCCACGCCGCCTTCGCCAGCGCCGGTACTTGGAGTATGATGCAGATGGGGTACTTCAAGCTTTCGCGACTGGGTCGCCGTGAGAACCTCGCTCTGGTCGCCTTCAGCGCCCTGTTCACTGCCAACATCGCCGTATCAAACCTGTCGCTCGCCATGGTCTCAGTTCCCTTCTACCAGACCATGCGCATGCTCTGCCCGATCTTCACTATTCTCATCTACCGCATCTGGTACAGCCGTACTTACAGCACCATGACTTACCTCTCTCTGCTCCCTCTCATCATTGGTGCCGCCATGACCACCCTGGGCGAGATGAGCTTCACTGACGCCGGTTTCCTCCTTACCATCCTTGGCGTTGTTCTGGCTGCCCTCAAGGTGCGTTATCCCCACATCTCTAGCGCCCCCTAGTAACTAACACGATGTGCAGACGGTAGTCACCAACCGATTCATGACCGGATCCCTCGCTCTCCCCCCTATCGAATTCCTCATGCGCATGTCTCCTCTCGCCGCCCTCCAGGCCCTGGCCTGCGCCGTCGCCACCGGAGAGCTTGGTGGCTTCCACAAGCTCATGACTTCTGGTGACATTTCTCTCCCTCCCGCCTTGGCATCCCTCTTCGGCAACGGTTTCCTCGCCCTCCTTCTCAACATCGCCTCCTTTAACACCAACAAGTTGGCTGGTGCCCTTACCATGACGGTATGCGGTAACCTCAAACAGTGTCTCACTGTCGCCCTGGGAATTGTCCTTTTCGATGTGACGATCGATCTGCTCAATGGTGCCGGCATGGCTGTCACAATGCTTGGTGCTGCCATCTACAGCAAAGCTGAGCTCGATAATAAGGCCAAGAAGGCCAAGGAGACTGCCTACAAGCCCGTCGAGCAGAACTCTCGATGACGCATTAACCTAAATGAAAAGTAAAAATATCGTCTTTTATTTTTCTTAATACACGACCTTCTTATAGATGGGCATGGGGATAGGGAACGAAGAGGTACATCACATCAACCTCGGCGACTTGCATTCAGGATCTCGTTGAGGCGGTGTTTCACGGATCTTTGCTACACGCATGTTCACTATTGTTATTAATATTATAAGACGTCCCCCACACCTGATGGTGGTCGACGAGGCGTTCTAGTTATGACCATGGAACTATAGCTCTCGGAAAGAGGTAGACTGAGTCTCTGCCCCATTTTAACAAATCCTACTACCCTTTTTTCCTTTTTGTTAGTTTTAGCTGGATAGGCTTGTTCATTTTGAGTCAAATAGAAATTTATTTCTAAATCCAACCAAGTTCCGATTGTTGAATGTGATGAATGCAAATGTTTTGCACGTGGACGGAACTCCTATCCACTCAAATGTAGCGATGAAACACGTGTAATTGATGCGATATTTTTTTTTAAATATTTGTAAGGAGCGACCCAAGTGGAGTGTGGTAGGATGGAGCCAGGTATATTCACGTGTCGCACAAATGGATACGTGCAAGGCAAAACATTATGAATTACCTCCAAACCAAACCAACCCTAGTCTAATAGCAAAAAATCCATGATGCGCCATGCTATGCGATAATTCAGATACAAAGGAAACGAAAGCAGTCATAACCAGCCCACCCCAGTGATTAAATCTCGTCGTAGGGGGTCTGCATGTAGGGCATGTCGCGGACGTTGTCCTTCTGCAGGGCCCATATCCCCTCCCGGACATCGTTCAGCGTAGCATTTGCATCCAGTCCCAAGGCACGAGCGAGCAACTCGAGGTCACTGGGGGGCAATGGCACCGGCTCACCAGAGCCAATGACAGCCGGTGCCGAGTTCGCCATCACAACAGTCGATGGGGTTGAACTCTTGGCTTTAGTCATGAGGCCGAACCGGATAGCCACCTCGGTAACAGTCACCATAATACTAACGACGATGAGAACGATGATGATCCACGTGATGGCGCTCATTTTGGACGACGCAACCGAGTCAGACAGAATCTCTGCCAAGTCAAGAAAGACACGGCAGCGTTCATTGAGTACTTTGATGCGCGGATCAATTTCAAGATACTCCCGGATAGCCGCGTAGAGGGGGTGCAAGGTTGGCTCTGATTCCCAAAAGAAGTTGGGCACATCAAGAATGTTGGACGCTGCACCGTGTTAGTCAATGTTTCGAGCGGGCTAATTGGAAACGGGGTTGGGTCCATACAGAGATTAATGTCGACGCGGCTTTTGAACAGGCGACCGAGCATTCGCACGATCTCCGTCCGCGTCATGTTGAGCTCGCCCGTGAGTGCGAGTGTCTTTGGGACGTCTTGGGCATCAGACATTGTCTCGCTCATGCGCTCTTCGAAAAAGCACAACCGAGTGCTCTGGGCAATAGCGTGGCTGATAGTAAGTTTAATCATATGATCAGAGCGCGGCAGAAGAGTTATCATGTCATTAAACACACGAGGACGCTTGACGTCGGCGCTGTACTCGAAGTGAAACTCCTCAGTCTCGTAGTCGTCCTGGTCAAGGGGACGTGTGAGCAGGCTGAGACCACCCTCCGAAGTAGCGTCGGCATCAGCGAATGTGAGATCTGCCAAAATATCCTTCTCTTGGTGTTCTGTGAAATTCCAGAAAACGACAACGCCGTAAGAAAACACAAACATTTCGGAAAAATTGTTGGCATCGGGCGCAAGTCGGTTCATCTGCGAGGCGTCATCGTCGTGACGGAAGGGGTTTCCACGATCTTCGTGAGTCGGAGGCGAGGTACCAAAGCCAGCGGGCATAGAAGAGGCGCGTTCAGGGCTTGCTCCCATGTAAGCATCGTCCTCAAAATAGCCATGATGGTGGTATCGCTGCTCGCTACGCTCAATCTCAAGATCGAGAACTGTTTTGCCCGTGCCGGGGGTCTTGAGGATGGGCCGGCTACGCACACGATAGCCATCGGTGCCATTGAGAAGAGGCCGCGCGTAGATGACATAGAGGCAGTCATCGTACAGCTTGGTCTTTGCCTCGTGTTTTGTGCGCAGGAACTCCGCCGTGGGTTTAATCTTGTAGGCTTGCGCAGTGCAGTAGGCCGTCAGCCGACTAACCTTATCCGTCCTCTGCACCTTGGAGAGCCTCTCGGCGTAGCTTTTGCCGCGAATCCCGCCCCTCTTCTTGAGCACATCCAACTCCTCGTCTTTGAGGGGTCGATTCTCTGTATCCTGCAATCTCCTCGCCAGAACGGCTTCGCTTTCCACTTCCTCATCGGCATCTTCGTCGCCGTCGTCGGTCTCGGGGAGGAGGACCAGCTTCTCACTGATCTTGGTCGTGCGAGAGGGCATGGGCTGGCCAGTCCGAGAGTGGGCGTTTGGGAGACCACCGCTGGAGATCCTTCTGCTGCCAAGACCAGGAGGCGCGGCGGATTGTGTTCGGGGGAGGGGTCTCGGCGGGCCACGAGGCTGACCAGACGGGATCTGTGAATTGTATTGCAGAACATTGTCGACCGTCATGAATCGCATCGGGGCAGATGAGCCTGTCGGTCCAGAGCCGGTGTCCTGGCGCTGAACGGCGCGTCGCTGGCCAGGTCGCTCTCTCGCGTCTGTCACCTGTAGAAGCTGGTGAGCAAATGAGGATGGTGTGCTTAGCACTCGCGTCATACCAGAACAGAGGGTCTTTGCTTGGAAGCCATGGTGGCCGCAAGAGCTCTAATGCCGCTGCAGTCTCTTCCAATGTCGTCGCAGAGAATTTCCCTCGATCTCGCGGGGGATTAGGATGGATTGCGGATGTTCCGGTGTGACAGTAGGCCGGAGTTGGAGACGACAAGGTGCTTTAGGAGACCCAAAGTTTGGGTGATTCTTTTGGCGATGGGGATCGGGTTAGCAGGTCCAGCCAATTGGTGTTAGCCCTTCCGGCACGGATGACCTCATGCAACCCCACCACGCTCCGCGAAAGGACAAAGAGCGAGTTTCCCATGCGTCCACTATATACGGCGGCCTCGACCCGCAATTGGGGCTCTTCAGCTTCAGCAACTCCACCTGTGCTGCTTTAAGCTGTGCTTGTCCCGTGAACGGGTTTCGAAACTGATCAAACAGCTTGCTTTTGGTGTAGAGCTCGGGCCTTTCAGCAGCTCCGTCTCGCACATACACTGGAAGATTGGAACCCAGAGACCTCTCCATCGTAGCCAATAATAACTCAATCCAAAATAACCCCAAATATCAGCAGCAAATAATTATGAGAGCTCTGGTTTTATAGATTACGATTATTTTGATGAAAAAACACCAAGAATTGTGGTCTTTCTGCGGGTTGGGCCACGGTCGAGTGTCAACCTGCCGTCTTTCAGGGGTTGTACTGTACACTGCCCAACCGCCTAGTTACCGCGCCGCAGGTGATTATTCAAAAGCCTGTACTCCATACGTAGCACTGGCACAAGGATCACCAACTCAATCTCACTCGGTGGCCTAGCCCGTGGGCCAAGCAGTCGATCTCCAACTGCCGCAAGTATCTCTAGTGCAACCTAACGTCCGCAGATCCTTTGATTCACAGCATTTCAAGTCCAGCGTAAAATAACCTGCTGCCTCAGTTGCCTTCATGCATGTTGAAAATTTGGTCAAAAATAGCTCTAGGGTATCGCCCAGCAAGCTCGGCCAGTTGAGATAGTTTAACGCTCAGATCAGTTCGCATGTGTCCGGCAATGGAAACAAGGCATTACGCATCTGGCTAGCGCTTATGACAGCGATGGTTTGCCTCACCCAGCATGCCATCTCAGTTTTTTGGGCCTTGGAACATGTTGCCAACAGGTCTTAAATGACACACGGGGTACCTGCCCATGTCGACGAGTATTTAGTCTGGTGCTCGGACATGGTTTTGATGAACGATTGCTCTGGGCCAATGCTGAGGAGGCGAGAGCATTAATCCAACAGGCATTTCAATTGGAGGACACGAGCAAAATATCAGGGGTTAAACAACAACTGCTTATTACCATTCCTGCATCAATGCGCGGTCTCGTATCACCAGGAAAGGGAATATGTATTATTCACCAGCAAAATATGCCATCCTAAAAAGGATTGTTGTCGCGAGCTGGCCACAGGACGCTCAAAAATGTGGTTACCCTGCACTGTTATCGTCTTTGCAGAATAAGCAAAGATAAAAAAAACAAAATGCTATCATCCGGCGACACGGAATACAGCCACAACAACACTTGGGGCTTGGGATCCCCTGGCTTCCCATGGTCAGGCTCATACACTGTGGAGTTGGCAACGGCAATCCACAGGGCTGATTGGTGGTTTTCCAAACGACGCAAAGCCAAAGTGTTTGGGCTAGATCCGCATAACAGATGATGCTCAAGGACTTGCAAGGACGAGGTCAAGAAAATAGCGGGTCTAGCGCCGAGTCCGGCCAATGAGCTGGTCTAGATCCGTTGCTAGGCGGTTGGCCCGTTGTTTGTTTACTACGGCTTTTGACAGGGCCGATGGCCCCGCCACACCGACGGATGGGCCATCGTGGTAGGCTGTCCTGTTGTGCAGTATTGATTTTTGTGCCTGTTGGGGAGAAACATGGGCCATTGTAAAGCACGGCGATACTGTTGGCATCCTCGGCGCCTCATTATTTTGGTTTTGGTCCCTCCGTCCTCTTCTTCACTCCACCATACCCATCCATACCCTCGCCTCTCTGGCTTCTCCATCCGTCATACCGCCTGCTCGCCTGCGCGCCAGCTGCTGAGCAGACGTACGCACGACAACCACCGGTCGGCACTTGTCTTGGACGGATTGATCCCCCAGGCTCTATCCGACGCTGCCAACATTCCTGACCGCCGAGCACTGCTCGAAATCATGCGTTAACGTCATCAAGACGGTGGATTCTTCTCCTCGCCCCAAGACAACACCGAGACTACGGCTTGGCCGCCGACGACCGCAACAGGCCTGCCGTCAACCATGTCGTCCCGATTCCAACATCACCAGCCGAACCCCCAACCTCACCTCCACAACTATCCTCATCCGCTCCGAAAGTCGCAAACGGTCGACTTCGCCTCTTCAACGGGGGCTATCGGCCGCTTTCCCTCCACAACTTCCTCGGCCTCCTCGGGCTACTCACACGTCTCCGACAATAGCCACAACAGTAGCTCGACATCCATCTCGAGCGGTTACGACACTCTTCCCAAACACAAACGTGCTCAGAGCGATGTGAGATCCAGGGCTCGCACCTTTGAAGCCGGGGAAATGACCAGCCCCAAGAAGGCTCCGGCCCCAGACAACCTGTTAAGCTCTGCCCGCCAGTCTCTCCGCCGTCTCCCCCAGGCCCCAGCATCTCCTCCTCCAGCGACGCCTCCACACTTCAACTCATTACGCCATGACCGTGGCAAGAGTGTTGATGTAAAACGACCGTCAATCCTCCCAAGAGATGACAGCACGCTGTCACGTCACGAACGTGGAAAGACTGTCGACCTGGGGAGGCAGTCGTTTTCTCCGAGCAACGATCACACATCTCCGCGGCAAGAGACGCCTGTGCGTAAAGAACATGGTTCATTGCGACACGGGCGTGGCAAGACTGTTGACCTGGGAAGACAATCATCCTTTCATAATGAGGAGAATGCGTCACCGACTTCGCCAACTGCCATTCTGACCATGCGCCCCAACTCGATGCTCTTGACTCGATCAGACTCGGTTCGGAGCCCAGGCGGCCTCCCTCCATCACACACGACCCATCATGTCAACACCCACCTCGCTCAGGATGACATCAAAGAACTTGGACGATCCTCGACAAGTCAGCTGAGGACACTTTCTCGCCTGGTCCAATCCGACTCTGCCGACGACTTTACCATTACCTCATCCGCGCAGGAAGTCGTTGGCTTGCGTGGCCGAAGAAGACTGCAACGAGCACCTAGAGACAATGCCAACAGGCAGAAGAACGCTGGTTACGGTTGGGAAGGCCGTAACTGGATGGACAAGCAGAGGCAATTCCTCCAGGCCTACGAATATCTTTGCCATATTGGTGAGGCCAAAGAATGGATCGAAGATGTCATCCACAAGTCGCTTCCTCCGATCGTCGAGTTGGAGGAAGCTTTGCGTGACGGTGTCACGCTCGCCGAGGTGGTTGAGGCACTCAACCCCGATCGGCGTTTTCGAATTTTCCAACATGCCAGACTCCAATTCCGACATTCAGACAATATTGCCATTTTCTTTCGATACCTCGACGAAGTGGAACTTCCAGATCTCTTCCGCTTCGAACTTATTGATTTATATGAGAAAAAGAACATCCCTAAAGTAATCTACTGTATCCACGCCCTGAGTTGGCTATTATTCAGGAAAGGCATAGTCGACTTCCGGATAGGCAACCTTGTGGGCCAGCTCGAATTCGAGCACCATGAGCTCGAGGCAATGCAAAAGGGTCTCGATAAGCTTGGAGTTAATATGCCAAGTTTTGGTAACATGGGCGCAGATTTTGGTGTCCCCGAACCTGAGCCTGAACCGGAAGAGACGGAAGAAGAAAGGATCGATCGTGAGCTGCACGAGAACGAAGAGTCAATCGTTGAGTTACAAGCGCAAATGCGTGGTGCCCTCCTCCGTGTCAGACTGGGCGATATGATGCAGAAGTTCTGGGATGAGGAGGAGTGGCTGATTGACCTGCAGTCCCGAATCCGTGGTGACTTTACGAGACAAATCATGGACTACCGCCTGAACATGAGACGGTTCGCTGTCAAGCTGCAAAGTGCTGCCCGCGCCTTCCTGGTTCGACGGAAGTTGGAAAACAGGGACAGACTCTGGAAGGCCATCGAGCCTGATGTCTTGGAGTTGCAGAGCATGATTCGGGCCAAGAAGGTTCGCAACGAGGTACGAAACCTGACTTCTGAGCTTTCAACATGCAAAGGGCCAATTAGAGAGATCCAAGCTATTTCTCGAGGCTTTCTTCTTCGTAAAGCACAAATTGCACAGCAGAAAGAGACAAAGGAGAAGTCTGGACAAGTTCAGAACCTCCAGGCTGCTATTCGTGGAATGTTGACTCGAAAGAGCATCGAAGGCGAACTCATCGAGTTGGATTCCTATGTTCCGGAGATCACTGATTTGCAAGCTGCGATGAGGGCAATGATGACCCGGAAGAGCATCAAGAGCGATCTCGTCCAGTTGGACTCACATATCCCAGTCATCACCGATCTGCAAGCTGCAATCAGGGCAATGTTGACTCGGGAGAGCATCGGGAAGGATCTCGAGGAGACGAGGAAGACGGCCGGTGCTGTCCGAAACCTTCAAGCTGCTATCCGTGGAATGCTCGTCCGAGAGAGCATTGAGAAGGACCTCGTCGAGTTGGATTCGCATGTCCCAACCATCACTGATTTGCAAGCTGCAGTGAGGGCAATGCTGACTCGAAACCAGATCAGTCTGCAGAACGAGCAGCTGCACTCCTTTGGCGATCAGTGGACATCGCTTCAGGCATTTGCCCGCGGTGCTCTCTCCAGAAAGCAGACCGAAGCGTTGAGAACAGAATTGATGGAACATGTCTCTGAGATTACCGAGATCCAGGCTATGGCTCGCGCCGCTGAAGTTCGCAAGAACGTTGCCCAGCTTCTGGATGAATTGAATGAGAACGAACCCGTCGTCGTTGACTTGCAAGCCATGATCAGGGGTATGCTGGAGCGACAGAGAATTGCCACAGACCGACAGGAACTTGAGAATCAAGAGCCAGACCTCATCACTCTGCAGGGCCACATCCGGGGACTCTTGTATCGAAAGCAGCACGAAGCTTTCACAGAGGAGCTTACCTGGCACACTCCCCAGATTGTTGAGCTTCAAAGTATTCTTCGATCTATGATGGAGCGCGCTCGGGTCGAGGATCTTTTGGCTGAGCTCGATCAAGAGGAGGAGTCTGTTTTCGCTATCCAGTCGGCTGCAAAAGCTTTCATCGTCCGGGCACGATTCGAGGAGAAGAAGCGCTTCTTTAACGAGAACATGCAAAAGGTCATCAAGATCCAGAGCTTTGTTCGCGCCAAGGTCCAAGGTGAAGCGTACAAGAGCCTGACGACCGGCAAGAACCCTCCCGTTGGTGCCGTCAAGAACTTTGTCCATCTGCTCAATGATAGCGACTTTGACTTTAACGAAGAAATCGAATTTGAGCGCTTGCGCAAGACCGTGGTCCAGCAGGTCCGACAAAATGAAATGTTGGAGCAGTACATTGATCAGCTCGATATCAAGATTGCACTGCTCGTCAAGAACAAGATCACCCTGGATGAAGTCGTCCGACATCAACACAACTTCGGCGGCCACTCCATGGGTTTCCTTGCCAACAGCTCCATGAGCTCGGCCAACCAGTTTGATCTCAAGGCGCTCAACAAGGGCTCAAGGAAGAAGCTGGAGTCGTATCAGCAACTGTTTTTCAATCTCCAGACACAACCCCAGTACCTCGCTCGTCTGTTCAAGCGCATTCGTGAGCAAGGCACGGCCGAAAAGGAATCTAAGCGAATTGAGCTCCTCATGATGAGCCTGTTTGGTTATGCCCAGAAACGCCGAGAGGAGTACTACTTGCTCAAGCTGATTGCCCGATCGATCCGAGAGGAGATTGTTACTGCTAGAGGCCCTCAGGATTTCCTCCGAGGGAACTTCTTTTGGTCCAAACTCCTCACCAACTATACCCGTTCGCCCCGAGACCGAAAGTATCTTCGAGATCTTTTGGGACCTCTCATCCGCGACAACATTGTTGAGGACCCTGCCCTCGATCTCGAGAGCGACCCTATGCAGATTTACCGCTCAGCCATCAACAATGAGGAGCTGAGGACCGGCCGACCAGACCAAAGGCCGTTGGATGTGCCCCGAGAGATCGCCATCCGCGACCCCGAGACTCGACGCCTGTTTATCGACCACCTTCGTGACTTAAGAGAAATCTGTGACCAATTTTTCCTTGCCCTGGAGGACCTTCTTCACAAGATGCCCTATGGTCTTCGCTTTGTCTGCCGTCAAATTTTTGAGGGGCTTCGTCAGCAATTCAAGCGAGAGCCCCCGGAGAACCTGCTTCAAATTGTGATCCACTGGCTCTGGCGCTTCTATCTCCAACCTGCTGTGGTGAACCCCGAGAATGTGGGCGTGATTGAGAGGGCACTGAGCCCCCTGCAGAAGAGAAACCTGAGCGAGGTTGCCAAGGTCATTGGCCAAATCGCCACGGGCCGTCCCTTTGGCGGAGAGAACATCTATCTCCAGCCCCTTAACGCATTTGTCAGCGAGTCCATCGCGCGCTTTGAGCACATCGCCGGTGAACTGATCGCTGTTCCTGATGCCGAGAGGACGTTTGACATTGACGAGTTCAATGACCTCTACGCCAAGAACAAACCCACACTGTACATCAAGATGGCAGATGTTTTTGCCATTCACAGCCTCGTAGCTTCGGAGCTTCAGGCCATCTGCCCTAGCAGGGACGATATTCTCCGTGAGATTATGCACGACCTGGGTAGCGCCAAGAACAACGAGAGCGAGATGAACGCTGCAGGCACGTCAGATATTCAGATGTTCCTCACGCCAAAGCTACACGACATCGATGACCCCGAAGCTGATGCCAAGGCTCTCTTCATGGAGACGAAGCGATGTGTTCTGTACATTATCCGTGTCCAGACAGGCGCCAACCTGATGGAGATTCTCGTCAAGCCCATCGCGCCTGAGGATGAGCACAAGTGGCACATGTTGCTGCGCGAGGATTTTGCCGATGGCAGCAACACCCGCGGCGCTTACTCTGACGCCAACATGATTGATGTTACTCGTCTGTCGTATGCTGAGCTGAAGCGAACAGCCCTTGAAAACATCATGCACCTGGAGAAGATGGGCCGCATTTCTAAGCACAACTACTACCAAGACGTGCTCAACGCCATCGCCCTCGACATTCGCACAAAGAGCCGTCGTCGTGTCCAGCGCCAGCGCGAACTCGAGGGTGTGCGCATGACGCTTGGTAACTTGCACGAGAAGGCCAAGTACCTCGAGCAACAGCGCAAGAGCTATGACGACTACATCGAACAGGCCATGGCTACGCTGCAGAACAAGAAGGGGTAAGTTTATTCAACCACCAGTTTAGTCATAGAGCGACTGATTACTAACTGCCGTTGCAGGAAGAAGCGATTCTTGCTTCCCTTTACGAAGCAGTACAATCACCAGCGAGAGTTGGAGCGCAGTGGCCGGGTGCCCAAGTTTGGCAGCTACAAGTACAGTGCTCGATCGTTGTCTGAGAAGGGCGTACTGGTTTCATGGTCCGGCGCTGGCGACCGTGACTGGGACAAGGTCAACTTGACCATCTCGTGCGACGAGGTGGGTGTCTTCAGTCTCGAGGGCTCACGCGGACACATTCAGATCCCCGGCGCTAGCGCCTTGGTGCCAATTGAGGATCTTTTGCAAGCACAGTTTGAGGCTCACCAGTTCATGACCCTCTTTGAGGGTAACCTCAAGCTCAACGTCAACTTGCTGCTGCATCTGCTCTACAAGAAGTTCTACAGGACACAGTAATGGAAGATGGATACGAACTACAGCATGACCAAGTTGAGGAATAAGGGCCGCGCCGAGGGCTAGGAGGCCGACGCAGAGGCCACGGTTCCCTTCGCCGTCCCCCTGGAGGGGACTGTATCATAATCGCGAGGGCAAAGGTCGCGTCGCGGAGTCTGAGAGCGAGTTTCCGAAAAGAACAACAAACGGAATACGTAGAGAAGGAAGTAACATGAGATTGTCAAAGCATTGCGACTGGCGCGACGGAAGAGGACTCTGTGGTGCACTCTGGTGTTTGTTTTGTTTTTCAGGTCACTTTGTGTGGAGGCGAAGGGGGAAGCATAATGCAAAAGAAAAAAAACGACACAAGATATCAACTCACGACGTCAAGCACAAGGACATTGGTTTGGAAGCGGCAAGGGCGAAGGAAGGTGATTATTCAGGATTGGCGAAGGAAGGATGAATTGATTGGATGGATGGATGGACGGGTATCATGGGATACGAGCTTCATGTCTTTTTTTCTCTCTCTTTTTTGGCTTCGTGTGTGCACCATGGAGAAGAGGGGGTTTACCTGGATATCGCTTTTTTTGATTGGCATAATGTAGGAAGTCTGAACTTCTATTATGTTTCCGTGGGAGAGGGTACCTCCCCTCGGTTTCTCTTCATTATGTCTGTTGAAAGGAAATAAAAAACAAAATAACAATTGTTGAAGATTGCTCATTCTTGTTGTGACAATTGGTAGTGTTTTCAGAAGTTGTGTCTACGAACGAGCCAGTGACCGTTCTTGGGTTGTCGGTGGACGGCTATCGGGTTAGCTAAGAGGTGATTGGCTGGCTAGTGAAGGAGCTAAGTTGCAAAGAGTCATGAGAGGTGCCAAGGTAGTGGCGGGTGAGCCACGGGTGGACACGGCCTGGGGTCGAGGCGGCGGCGTGCATATTGGGACCTTGAGCGAAGATTGAGCGCTACATATACGGAGACCGATTACGATTGAAGCCATGGGTGAAGAGGACAAAGAACGACACAACAAACGCGGGGCGGGCAAGGCGTGCTTGACTAAGTTCGCCCAGCTCGGGTGGTCGCGTGAGAGCATGAACCAGGTCTAGGCCTGTCGGAGGGTCCGTTGGCGGATGTGGATTAGTTGACCAAGTCACGTAAATTACGACCGAAGGAGAGGCAGGAAAGATAAGACGACGTCGGTGGTGAATGCGGTTAGCACATAGGAGCAAGCAACAAGGGCGAGTCAAATGAATCAGGAGGTAGCCATGGCGGTATAGTTACTTTTGGGCATCGAAATTTGCAGGCCCAGGGATGTGCAGGCTGATTGCCGCTGACAAAAGGCATGGCAGCCGGAGTCAAGGCTTGGCGACGATGAGCTTCGGTCAAGACGGACGATGGAGTGCGACGGTCGAGTGGTTGTGTCCTTTGTGGCTAGTCGTTCCTTCGGCACGTCGAGCATGCAGGCGCGAATAGCTGGATAGCCCATGCGACATGCAAAACCGAACGTAATCAAATGGAACATGTGGCATGTGATGAGTCGCTGCTATGTGCTGTGCAACCGGGCAGGGCTTGGTTGCGGGCCTGGAGTGGCGGGCGCGGGTTTGATAATCAGAGACGGGCCGGAAGTCGGGGTGAGAGATGGCGATCGCTTCTCGAGAGCCCGGGCTGGCTGGCGATGGATGCACGAGGAGCCGGACCGGACCAAAGCACTCGGCGGGGGGGTGAAGGAGAGTCAGGACAAACAGCAGAGACGGGGCCGGGGTGTCCGAAGCAACAGCGGAAGGCGAAACGACGGGAATCGTGCGATATTTGAATGTCGACATCTGTAGGATCGAAGGGGTGATTTTTTAGTCTTTTACCTCCGCTCCGGACGAGTGGTTGTGAGGGCGAGTTACGCCGCCGGAATGTCGGGATAGTTGGACCAGCCTCAACAACCCCGGATTGCACCATCGCCTGCTGACAAGACGTTATTCACTAGGTCGTAGGGGACCATCTGGGGGGGGGTGGGTTTGGTGTTAATTTTTTTTTCGCGCTAGAACCATAGCTATGAGCAAGTGTCGGTGCAGCGGGGTTGCTTTAGGTTTGTTTGGATACTGCCATGACAAGATGTTGTGAGTCTCGTGTGTGGAAGGCGAGTGCGGTTTGATGATCATTGCCGGAGGCAGTGCTTGCGAGAGCAGGGCTGGCTTGGTGGGAAGCAAGGTGGCGGACGGCTGAAAATCGAGTTGATTCCAAGTTGGAGTGCAGTAGGTTGTCGGCCTGGTGGAGCAGGAGAGGGAGGTTCGGCTAGGTTGAGGGCAGTCGAAATTGTCTATACAGTGCTTTTGCACGGATCGGTGTGGGATAGATAAGGTGCGATGACACAGTGAGAAAAATCCCCGTATGCACCGTATAGACAATTCTTGGAGGTTGAAGTTCCCTCCTCAGTGAGACAGGATCAGGTGGAAACGAAGTGCGGATAAAGATGCATGGCGGCACATAACAGCCCACAGGGGCCTGGGACCACTCCATCTCTACGACAAGGCAGATGTGGTTCCGGATAGCAAATGCCCAGTGCGTTCCCATGCTGCACAGTGCATGGGCCCTTCGCCTCTCCATGATGATCGGAGACCGCGGTGAAGAATCGAAATTTTAAAAGACAGTATTGGCCTGCCCAGCCCCATGTCTGTGGCTCTTTGGCGGGGAGGCCGGGGTCGGTTTGACGCAAGTGGGCTCCCCCTCCAGGCATTCGCAGACCCTCACAGAGAGCCGGCCAGGGTAGGATTGTGTGGCGGCGAGGCACGATAAGCCGAGCAGCTGGAGAGAGTGACGTGTATCTTGACCGTGGTGGTGGTGGTGGTGGTGGTGGTGGCAGATGGTGTTGGGCGGCCATGAACAGTGGACGGATGACGGCGAGCAGATTCTCACTGATGCTCGTGTTTATCTCGTCGTCGTGACGGTGTGTTGTTTTCGCCGGCACTTGGACACCTGCTGAGAAAATAGGCGTGTCAAATTAAGAAATGGGTGTGCACAAGGTGCATAGGCTGTGCGAGTGGGTTTGTCACTTGTCCAGGGGTGGAAGGGCCAATTGACCAACCGGAACGTGTCTGCGGCCGAATCGAGTAGTTGCGAAGCCTTGGACCCATGCGCCCTCCCATTCTTTTGTCCTCCCCTCGTCCACCACGACCGTCGATGCCCACCATTTCCATGTGGCCGCGACACTGCAGATTGCGCTACGACACTTTCTGCGCCGGTCTAGTCTGCTGTAGTCTCGGGAACCGGAACGTCACTCACCCGCCAGGCTGACGGCCTTTTAAGCACATCATTCCATCGCTCCCCGTGTCTCTCACCGCCGCACTGTCTGCTCCAGAGAATATCTTGCAATACGTCCCATTCCTCTGGGTGCTTGTCGTCATCCAGGGATGACGTCCCGGTCAGGATCCGAAAAATAAAAGCGGCACCTACAGCCCGTCAAAAACCATTCCACCCATGCTACAGGCCAAGAAAGGGGGGTCATGGGATGATGGATGGACACGGGCATGGACATGGACAACGACGACGAAGACGAGTGCTGTTACGCACACATTCGAAATGTAAACCAATGGAGATACGGGCCAATCCTCTTATTAGCCCGCGTCTGTGTGTGGTGTGCGCCGCCGCTCTCGTGACCCAAATTCTGCACCCTCCCTTTGGTGCCTTACACATCAAAGCGCCGGTCGACAGAGGCGGCTCAAAATCTGCACCGTCGTGGACCACGCTCCCCGACCTCAACCCAGAGGATCTGATACAGCTTCACTTATTGCCTCTCCCGCCAGCGTACCATTGCTTGCTTGCAGGGGCTGTCGTGCGTCACGGCTCTTTACGTGCGTCCTGTATCGGCCAACACCACCTTGGGCACATCCGCGTTCTCGCTCCAGAGGCACCTTTTGCTTCGCTCCCTCTCAACCATGGGTTTGTCGACATCTTGGCCCCAAAACCAAACAAGTCAAGGTTCCTACCAAGATCCATCGTTCCCGTTCACCCGTTCGCCCCATGGCAAAACTTGTGGCGTTAATCACCTCACCGTTTAAGTTCTCACTCTCGCGGCTGTTCATCTCATCTCACCGGGGAAGCAGGTCGTGTCTGTTGGTGTGCAGCTGGCCTCACGGTTGACCCGGATCCGTTGACATCTGATCTGGGCTCATCCCCAATCTCTCCTCCGCAGCCGCTAGGCCTTGATTGCTGATGGTTTGCGCAGCACCTTCGCGGCCTGGTCACGGACCACGCAGATAAACCCACTCGAGACACACGCCCCTCGCCTAGCCCCTCCAGAGCCCCTCCAGAGCCCTCCGAAAAAATCTCCAAACCCCAGATCCCAACGTCAATCCCGTCCCCGTACCCCTGCATTTCTGGCTCGCTGCCGACCCTATCCTATCAGCAGACCAATTTCTTGGTCTCTTTTGCTGGTGTTCCCCACATCTTCCCTTGTCTCATGCTTGTGCCTGTGCTTGTGCTCGTCCTGCTTCTCGTGCCCGCTATACAGTGCAGCGCTGTACCGTGTCATTCAGTCCACGGCACCGGGAGTGCAACCACATCTCCGCCGCCTCACCCCTCTCGTCCTCACTCTTCCTCTGCCTGCTCCTATCTCGACCCCCTGTCTCGGTGGCCACCGTCGTCTTCCCGCTCAAAACAAATGCGGAAACGAATTAGCTCATGTCTTCTATGGGAAACGCGTAGAAGCTCAGTAGCGTTGCTAGCTTACCCTTCCCGCCCTTTTGCCCACACACCCTTCCTCCGACCCTAACCTCAATCTATTTATTTACTCGATGTTCCCCCCGTCTGCTCCTTTGGATTGTCTCTTCTTTCTATTCTTCTCAAGCCATTCCACCCTCACCATCAATTCTTTTAAAGTTTTCTCTTGGTTGCTGAAACTCTGTCAAGACCGATAGGGTTAAGAGACACTTGAGCCAACTTGTCTGACATATCAACTGCATCTGATTCATAATCATTGCCGCCACCCATCAGGTTGGCAAGGACTCCCAGCACACCGAGACCTACGACATACCGTGAACAACACAGCAGTCACTCACAATGGCGCCTGATCTCAACTCACTCCCCACCTCTGCCCCCTCGGGCCCCAGCGATGTTGAGAAGCCCAACATTCTCTTCATCATGGCGGACCAGCTTGCCGCTCCCCAGCTCAAGATGTACAATGAAAACTCCCAGATCAAGACGCCCAACCTCGACCGCCTCGCCTCTACTTCTGTTCAGTTTGACTCTGCCTACTGCCCTTCCCCCCTCTGCGCACCTTCTCGCATGAGCTTGATCAGTGGTCTCCTGCCCATGAAGATTGGAGCCTGGGACAACGCCGCTCAGATTGGTTCTGATGTGCCGACCTATGCCCACTATCTCCGCTCCAAGGGCTACCACACAGCTCTTGCCGGCAAGATGCACTTTGTTGGTGATCAGCTTCACGGCTATGAGCAGCGTCTGACCAGCGACATCTACCCTGCCGACTTCGGCTGGGCTGTCAACTGGGACGAGCCTGATACTCGTCTTGAGTGGTACCACAATGCCAGCTCCATCCTCCAGGCCGGTCCTTGTGGACGAAGCAACCAGCTCGACTACGATGAGGAAGTCATGTTCAAGAGCACGCAGTACCTGTGGGACCACGTCCGCGAGGGCCCCAACAAGCGCCCCTTTTGCTTGACGGTTTCACTCACCCATCCCCATGACCCCTACACCATCACCAAGAAGTACTGGAACCTGTACGAGGATATTGATATCAATCTGCCCGAGGTCCGCATCGCGAAAGAGGACCAGGACCCCCACAGCAAGCGCCTCATGAAGGTTTGCGACCTTTGGGACCAGGACTTTTCCGATGAGCAGATTAAGAGGGCCAAGAGAGCGTACTACGGTTCCGTGAGCTATGTCGATGACTGCATTGGCAAGCTTCTTGAGACAATTGAGGAGGCCGGCCTTGGTGACAACACAATCGTCATCTTCAGCGGTGATCACGGAGACATGTTGGGCGAGCGCAACCTCTGGTACAAGATGAGCTACTTCGAGTCGTCTGTCCGAGTTCCCATGCTCATCAACTACCCTAAGCGCTTTGCGCCTCACCGCGTCAAGGAGAGCGTCTCGACCCTGGACCTGCTCCCCACAATCTGTGACCTCGTCGGGGCCAAGATCCCCAGCTACCTGCCGATGGATGGCCTTAGCATGCTGCCCCACCTTGAGAATCGCGGCGGCCACGACAACGTCTTTGCCGAGTACACGGGAGAGGGTACCATCCGTCCCATTATGATGATCCGCCGGGGTCCCTGGAAGTACATTACGTGCCCCGCCGACGACGATCAGCTGTTTAACCTGGAGCGTGACCCCAAGGAGTTGAACAACCTGGCCCGCTTCAAGAAGATTGCCCCCCAGACACCCGAGGAGCAAGAGGCCAAGGAGAAGCTTGACGAGTTTGTGGCAGAGGCCCAGGCCAAGTGGGACTTTGATGCCATTACCGAGAAGGTTCTCACATCACAGCGCTCTCGCCGAGTCTGCTGGGATGCCCTCAAGGAGGGTGAGTTTACCAGCTGGGACTTTAACCCCGAGGATGATGGCAGGAAGAAGTAAGTTGCAACCTTTCCCTCTGATGTGAATAATCTTATTAAGACGACTACACAGGTATATTCGATCTACAATCCCTCTGGATGATCTTGAACGCCGTGCTCGCTTCCCATTCGTTGACGCCAATGGGTACGTCAGCAAAGCCATCAACTCAACCCGCAGTTAAGGGGGTGGTGGAAGACGGTCTCAGGAGATGGTTATTTTATCAGTGCCGTGGGTATGATTCATCATGGCATCTGCTGTATGAGCTGACGTTTGCCATGCAACTGTTTGCAATGCATAGCATGGGGTATTGCGGGACGCAATTGTTTTCTGGATTGTTTGATGGCATAGCTTAGCCTTCTTTTGCAGCGTAGGAATGGGTTTTGCCAAAAGCGTGTTAAGATTAGGAGTTTAATGAGAATGATTACATGGATGAAACGATACATGGCATCTGATGATGACGACACATTGTGAGGCGAACCTACATGTGCAATGCCGAGGGCACGTGCCCACGTCAACGCAGCCAGCAGCCATGCTCAGTTGATATTGGATTGGGGGGTTTGCGGTAAAGAAGTAATTCCTGAAACTCACATCAGAGTATCTTGATGACGGTCGTCGTCATCACAAGAGAAACCCTTGAGAGTACGCGTATTCGAAATATGTTTGCAAGGGGTGGCCATGGAGGGCTCGGGCAGAATCAGCGGTGAGAAGGGATCCGGGGACGAACCTGGACAGCGAGCAGCCAGGGTTCCGGCGCCGGCCTTGCCCTCTGGGCGCCCGGACAATCGGGGTAGCAGCAGCAGCATGTGCTGTCGCACAGCGTTTTTTTTTCTTTCTGCCTGGTGTGTGACGGCCGATCGCGCCGGGCCGTTCGGTCGCCCGACCGATCTCGTTTCTCGTGCATATGTTTGAAATCCAATCGGCTGGCGATGACGTGCGTTTGAGGCCGTTTTAGCAGCCCGTTTAGCTCAATGCGGCGATTGTGTGATTTTGGTGCCAATGTCGTGGGGAGGAGGAGGCGAACAAGAAGGAGGGGCGTGCGAGTGGGAGGGGAGACGAGACAAGATGCTGAGAGGGGGGAAAGGAAAGGGAGGGAGGGGGCGTGCGGTTTGCCCCATTAGAGACTGTGCGTGAAAGGGGGCAATGACGTGTGTTCTTTGTTTTTGCTTGCTTGCTGCGAGATCGAAGCAACCTTGGGGGTGGGCGGATGGAAACTTGCACGGTAGGGATTCAGATGTTCTAGCGGCTTTTTTTCTTCTTTCCGTTTCTCTTCTGTTTTTATTTTCCTCCTCCGAGGGAGGGGAAGGAAAAGCGGGGAGTACAGTGCCATCTAATTGAGTAGGCACAAGGGGGGCCCTCGTCGTGGGTAAACGAGACGAGTTGAATGGATGGGTTTCTGGTTCCATGGCGGAGAGAGAGACAAGGAGGGTCTCGCGTTGGCTTCTTTTTCTTCTCCTCTCACGATCCTTCCCGGGCGGGGAGTTCGGGGAGTTGATGGCATGAAAACTTGCCCAAGTCGGTGACGGGCGACCAGGGGGTGGAGAGAAGAGAAGGAGGGAGGGAGGGAGCGGGAGGGGGGCGTGTCTAGCAACGGGGATTACCTTAGACTGGTTCAGCCTTTTTGTTTTTCCAGACATGTGTTGATGCTGGTATTTGCCTGTGAAGCTTGCAAAAGGCGCCATACAGTGCAATGTAGAAGGGGGCGACAGTGCGTGCTCTTGCGGGTCTGACGGTACGTCCTTCGTCGACAGTGGGCAATTGTTTTGCTTTGGGAATGCTTTGCCGGGCGGGTTTGCCGGGAGCATGTTTATCAATCAGATCGCTTGGGTAATACATCGTGGCCCGCAGAAGACGCTAAAAATAGAAGATTCATGGGGTTGCAAGGTGATGACCTTCTGGGAGCGGCAAGTTGAACAAGATCAGGTGGGGATCTATTTTCGCGGCTATACTAGACAGATTCATCGATAGAATCCCATTTCACAAAAACTTCACCATGTTGGTTTTGCGGGTCTCTTGGGCTTCTTTACATGGACGTTTGTTTACGTGAGCGGTGCAGCCATGGTTTGTGTCATCACCACCTTTCTAGAGGCGGGGGCGTGCGATTCCATTCACTAGGTATCTATAAGCTATTTCGCAATGATGCTAACAAACTAGAATCACGGAAAATGCATCTAAAATACGACATCACCTCCCCAATCACCTTTGCTAGACCTTGCCAGAAACGCCAATACCATCATTTCTGGCGCACTTAGACGGCATGAAACACGATCGGTCCCGGGTTTGGGATGGGAATGTTCTTTCTGAGTGGGATTCTGACGGGCTTGGAGTGGTTATGATCCAAAAAAGTGACTGCGAGGGTAGAGCCTTCGTGGTGGATTTTAATGTTGACCGTGAAATCTTCTGGGGTGCGATTCCCATAAAACGGCCAAACGACCTTCACAATAACCTTGGATGGGTTGCCGGATCCAGACCTTCGATATATCGAGGTGCTGAATTTCTGGACTTCCGTTTGCTCGTTAGTGGACACTTCAAGTTCTCGTGATTCAATCCAAGAATCGCCCGACTCATCACCCTAGAAAATGCTGTTAATGAGGAAATGCATTGGCAATGAACAGAGATGGAGGCACCGAACCTTTTTTCCCAAACGGCGCAAAGAGGTGCCTCCCTCTGGAAGGAGAAAGTAATTTGCGTCAAACTTGAGGGCGATTGTGGTCATGGTCGCCTTCGATTGAGCTGCACCCCGTGAAACGGAGGCCCACCTTGGAACAAATGTCAGCAGTGTCTCCATTCGCAACTGGGACAACTCAACGCACCCCCTCTCATTTTTATAAGCAACGACTCGGATTCCTCGGTGCAGGTCGCTGACAGCATAGTCCACCTCACTGCAGAGATATGGGTTGCGTCCGAATCCACCTGCGATTAAGACACACTTTGACACCCCAGAGTTAGTTTACCTCACGGGTAACTAGCAAGGGGTTGGGCTGACCTTGGGGTTGTGGCCGATTGCCTCGGTGACCGCTTGAATCTGATCTAGGATTACGCGAACGACAGTCATGGTGGGCTGAAACACCTCATCGATGTCCTTGCTATTTAGAAATTAGTCGGAAACAAACATGGTGGGCGATTAAAGCGAGCCCAGTTCATCTTTACCTGGAAAATGTGATAGTCCGGGTGTCAGAACGAGGACGGAACCAATTACTAGGCAACGAAATGGTAATTGCCGTGTTATCGCCCATGAATTCCTTCCTCAAACCGTTATACCAATACTCGTTCATCAATGGAAGAAAATCCGCCGTGGTCAGAGCTTCGAAATCCGAAGCCGCCATGGTCTTCGCAATCTTGTCTTTGAGTTTCGCAGAGAATGTTTCATCCTGCGTAACTGCTCCCCCAATCTCACTGGTCTTAAGGAGCATTTCCTCGATTGTGTTATTCGAATTAGTCCCAATTTTGTATGCAACCGAGTCCTAGCACCCAAAGATCAGTATGATTGTATCTGAACCCAGACTTGGAGTGAGAACTTACAATGGTACCGCCCCCGCAATCGCAGACGATGATTGCATCACCTCCCTGTCTCTTATCAATACATAGTCAATTAATAGGCAACAACCCGTGGGAGCACTGGGTGAATGAGACCGGAGTAGACCCATATAAACGTACCTTTAAGTTGAGAGATCTTGACTCGAATCGCAGCAACTCTCTGGCGGCTGCCTCGGGTTCTGATATGAACGAGACAGAGATAGATGTTGAGGTCGACTTTTCCAGCTCTTTCACTATCTGTTCGAGTTGCTCCTTGCAGGATTTGCCCCAAAATAGAGGAATGGCCATAGTCAAATCGATATCGAACGATTTGATATCGTCTATCATTGGATCGTTGCTTGCCTCTTGGAGGAATCGTCGCCAGAGATTTTCCAAAAACGTTAGAGTTACTTCATAAGAAGTGTAACCAAGATCTTCACGGATCTGGGTAGTCTCTCGAAGCTTCTTTGAGCGACGGAGGGGCTCCGGAAGGTCGATTTTGTCGGTCAATGATAATTTAAACCACTCACACAGGTGCAGCGATGAGCCTTGGGCCAAGGCATAAACATCTTCATCACTGGACAGTGTTCTGTCGGTCGACTTCATGGGTAATAGGATCTGCGTCGGGCATTTGGGAAGTTTCTTGGTGCCATCAGCCCATTCCAAGGTTGTGATTTCGATATTTGGGCTATCTGGCTTCTCGATCGTGTACGAGATTCCGGAAAAGCTATACGCGGTGGAATGATTGTAAGAACCGATAGTAACGAACATATTACGGGGCAGAGGGGGTAAAAACAAAGCACATACGTGGTCCCGAAGTCAAGGCCGACTAATAGCCTTGATCGGCCACTGGAAGGCATGCTCATAGACTTGGAGTTCGTTGAGAGTTAACAATCGCAGGCTAAGAAGCAGATGGTGGGGACAAGACAGAAAGCCGACGTTGCAACAAAGAAGGGGAACTTGGTCCAAATGCGAGATTCGGGAGTGTTATGGCATAAATAGGTTGGCCGCACCGTGGTGTCTGTTGTCGCACACGTTCACGGCCAGGTGGTTCCATGATTCGGATTGCCGTTGGGTGATGCATCGGAGTTCCGATGTCTCAGCCATATACCAGCCGTGGAACGGCAACTTTGCTCGTCTTGTGGTGGTTGGGATGGGCAGGCTTGCATATAGGCCAAGAATATCACATGACTACTGCAAACCATTCTTCTACCCCGCGGGTCAACAGTTGGACCGACTCAATCTAGTTGCTATTCACGGACCATTCTTTTGGGAATGAATAGACGACTGGTGCAACCTGCTTCCCCGATCCTGCATAAAAGTGGACGTGGCGCCGTACCAATCAGAACTAGCATCCTATTGTCCTCCCCGAATGCTTCTCGCCTTCACCGAGTGGCCCCTCGTACAAGCCCATGCAGCCAACTTCGGTGTTCCGAATTTGCAGGCGCCTACACATGTACTGTATCACCACACCAACCGACAAGCACAAGCGTCTCAGCCTTCTCATTATTTTCCGGGGTTCTTTGCCCCCCCAATTCGATTGCACTTTCTGAAGCGCTACTCTTCTGCCTTTTTGTTTTGCCATCATCTTGCTTCTCTCAACCGACCTTGATCTTCGTGCCCCGATCCTAACGTCGTTTCCCACTTGTGCCTTTTTTCAACTGAGAATTGCAACTCGATACTGTCATGGGACCCCGCAGATCTCGGTTTGCCAACAAGGCAGAAACGACTACCGTTACGACAGAAGCGAATAACCAGTCAAGCAATCTCCAGAATGAACCTGTTTCTTCAGATAAGTGCGCCGAAGAAAAACCTACTTTATCTGATGAAAAACCCAGGACGCTCGACACGTCCAGCGAGAAACAGAGCGAGCCTCTAGCTATTCCTGCGACCACCGGACTCAAGGAGGGCCTAAGATTTGAAGTATTTGTAAGTCACGCGCCAAACAGTTTCGTCGAGTATGCTCTGGTGAATTCATCATGGTTGACCTTGGAATATTATAGAAAGATGATCCTGAAGCGCTCGAGAGGGCGAATAAGAGGATTAGACGTTCACAATATCTCGGCAGCAACCAGCCAGATCCCGAAGACTGGAGTCAACTGAATGCGTGTATCCGCGTGTTTTGTGACTATCATTTCAAGGGAATTTCTTGGGATGAGCTGGACGAACCTACTAAAAAAAGGTTCAATGACTGGGCCCCCGATGCCCGTCGATTGTTCAACTCCAAAATACTTTCGGCTTCATCTCTTTTCTTCCAGTCGTGGGTGTGGCGCATTCTTGACAAACACATTTTTGCGAACAAAACCCATGAACTCATCCGATGGAAGCATCCATTTTACAAGCTTCACAATGATCTTCGGCTCCATCTTCTCGGTATGATGCCAATGGTTTTCTGTCTATTCGCCGCGCTAACTTTGGTAGAAAACGACTCTGACCTCCCAAACAAAGATGGCGTTACGGAGATGTGGCATCATTGGAACTGGGCTACCACGGCCTTGTTCAGCGCCTCAGTGAAACACGATCCATTTGCATTTGATCCCGCGATGCTTCCAAGCTGTATTGAAGATGTGCTTCGAAGAGAAATGATACCGCACTTCCCAAAATCCCTTGGGAAGTATCAACAGAGAGCGCTCACATGTCTCGTTGAATCCGCGGCTAATGTTGAAGTGCAGTACAGCATCTCAGTTGCTGACGTTCGTCTTCGGTTTTGGCACTTCGTCACCGAAATCCAGTATAACTTTCCTGCCGATTCAAGTGATATTGAACTTGTCCTTGGTCTTTTTGACTACGAGGATTCTTTGGCAACTCGGCTTGTGGAACTCGTCGTGGCGCCTGCTGTTGAGTGGCGCGGGATGAACGGCTATGACTACGACAAGTTCGATATAATATGCAAAATGAAAGTGGTTCCTTCTTTGGATGAGAAGGAAGCTCATGAAAAAGAAGAAGAGGAGCAGGAGGAAGGGGACAAAGAAAAAGAAGAAGAGAGGTGCGAGCGAGAGGGCACGGAGGACAAAGATGACGGAGATGAAGATGTTATCGAGAAGGAGAAAGACAGCGGGGATGGCGAGACCGAAGGCAGCGGCACGCAAAGCAATGCGGATGAGACGGAGTCGAAGGCCGGCTGAGCTCAACCCTCCTCCCCTCAATTTTCTTTTCTTTTAGGTTCGAATACGGTATTGAACTTTTTTCTGTACGGATTGGCTTGCTTCTTTATTTCGTTAATAAGAGGAACATGAATCTACTGTGGCAAACAATTTGGTAAACATTGACCGCAGCTAATTTGCAGGTTTATCAAATGGCCCCCAGATCAGGCCTTCTTGACGAGTACACCCCAGGCCCTAGGCAAGCAACTGTACGGATCATCGGGCTCCTCAATGTCGTCTGGGTTCTCCCACTCTCCAGCACCAAGAATAGCCGCCTTGACATCTCGATTGATGCGGCACCCGACGAGTGAGCTCCACGTAGGATTCCAGCATACTGTTTCCACGTTAGCTCATTGTCTAGCAGTCTAAACTCGACGTGCAGCAGTGCGTCTAAGAAGCAGATGGCGATCGAGCCAGTCAAAACGTACCTTGCGTCATCGCCGTAAACGGATCCTTGCTCCTCCCATGCTCCCAGAAAATAAACTTGCCTCCTGGCTTCAGCAGCTTCCACACCTCCTTCATCACGCTCTCGACATCGTCCACCGCGCACAAAACCTGAATGCTGAGCACGGTGTCCAGGCCCCCCTCTGTAATCCCTTCGCTTCTCAAAACATCGCTGTCTTCAATACCACACGTCAAAAGCTTGTACTTGTCTTGCAGGCCGTGCTTGTGAACTCTTGCGGCAATTTCGTCTGCAAAGTGAGGGCTGGGTTCAACGGCGTAAATGAAGTCCACGAGAGACTTGTCGAAGCGGTGGAGCTGGTTCCCTGGCCCAGGGCCGAGCTCGAGTATTTTACCTTGAGCGGACTCGAGGAGCGAAGGAACACAGGTGGTGTCTTCATAAGCGATGAAGCCATCCGCTGTGGCTGAGGGTTAGCATGGAGGGAGATTTGATGTACGATCAAGAACTTGCAATTGAAAATAAAGAGGTTTGCAGCAGCAACGGCTCGAATTTGCCCCAGGCGGGTCAATGCGACAAGACCATCTTTGCGAAGGGCTTCTTTCAAAGTGTCATAGTGCACTATTTTGTGAGATCAGTATGTTGGTGCAAGCGGAGGCCGGAGAGAGGATTACTCTGGAGGGATGCCCAGATGAGGCGCAATGGATGGATGAGAGTGCCAAGGCGATCTCTGATGGCCATGGTGATTGATGGTAATTTGTAAGCACGAAGTGAATTAGTAGTATGTACGTTCACGTATTATACGCCAAATGTGTACAACAATGTGACACCCAAGAAAAAATATTGCAAGAGGAAAAAAGGGTGGGAGGATTCCATTAGAATGTTTTCAATGGGAGAAGGCAGCTCTGCTCTCACGTGGGGCGGGGAAGCCGGAAGCTGGATGAGCCCTTGCTCAAGCAGGGGCACGCGCAGCTTGAAACAGGGAATGTTATCGTTAGCAGAGCCTAGCACTCCTCAAATGGGCACATCTCACTGCCATCACGCCCCCTAATCCAGACCCCCCTCCTCCCACAATCACGGCGGGGCCCCAGACGTGACAAGGCGCCTAAATGGCATAAGAAAATAGCTGTAGAACGGGTCAATTAGTGCGTGGGTGGAAGGATTCCGTCAGGGCTTGTCCGCATTAGCCGACTCTAAAACCCGTGTCGTGTAATGGCACAGGTTATCGGCAATGGAAGCAAGCGAAACGCACCAGTCTAAATAAGAACATGTCGAATAGGTTTAAAATGATGAATAGATAGGAAACGATTAGTTAATCATAGCTAGAGTAAAAATGAAGCAAAAGCCACCTCAATACTATCGAGTGTTGTTTCTGGCCCCAAGGTCTTGGCTCCAGTCCATTCGCACTCAATCCAACACACACATCAATTCTAAAGCTATACTGGGTATAGAGGAGCTTGCCCAGCTGAAGAAGCTATGGTGTGACTTGGAGTTGGTCGTGGTACTGAGAAAACCAGTCGTGAATTGCTCATTAAGCTTGAACTGTCCATGCTGGAATGACAAATACCCACGGTGATGTGGACTAAGAGAACACCTTGAGCAAATACCACTCTTGAAATTGTCGCAAAATATAAGCGACCGTATTGATGAAGCTGCTGTCGTAGAAAGCCTTCGCCAGGGAAAGCCTTGACACCAGCTATGAGGAGTGTCTGCCTCACCCAACATGTGTGATCGGCCCCCTGAGGCAAGCTCTGCTCAGTCGCAACAGTTACCCTAAATACAATACCGAGTGTTTAAAAAAGCGCCTCACCTGCTCCGTATTAAGGCTTAAGGCTTCAGGGTCAACAGTTCAAGCTCTACCATGACCACATAGAGTGACACCAAGCGGGCGCTCACAACTCAGCACCCCATGTCAAGGCACCGAGGTCAGAGCGTTTTAGCAGAATCTGCCTCTGGCGTGTAAAATTGCCTTGGAACCTACGGAAACGCTCTGCTCGGTACGATATAAGCTTTTGAGTATCTAGTCCACCGCACAGGTGTGCTATTGACGGAGGTTTTGCCGAGCTTTGAGCTACATTTTGTACGATGGATTAAATATAGATCAATTAATTGTGAGATAATGACGTATTATTCGTGATTCTACTTGCTCATTGACCAAAGAATGCACTTCTGGCTGTCTTGAGTTTGTGATCAACTCATGGGAGGATTTTCTTTTAGTTTTTTTTACGCCTTGCACTTGATCTACAAACACAAGCCTGACACCAAAAAGTGCCATAAATCCCTCCGCTCCGTGATCGTATGCGCGGCGAAGTCTCTTGGCCCATCTTACCGTCATCGACCGCAACAGCCCATACAATTTTGCACAGCCCCTGTTCACAGGCTGCCAACAGCCAACCATCCACAACCGAAAGTCCTATCCTCTCCTCAAAAAGCCTAATCTAAAGTCATGGAGAGGCGTAGTATCCTCTATCTTCCAATTCATCTTCATGTTTCGGGCTGCCTCAGAGTCCATATTTGCTTCTAGGACCGTCACCATGATCATGCTGAATTCTCAGGTCTCAGGTGGATCAAATATTGTAGCAGCTTTAGCCGCACGAGAATATATTTTAAAATACACTGCCCCGTCCCTAGAATGCGGCTGACTTATAATGCCTTGCATTCAAAAAAGTGACAGGTGGAACCTTGCTCAGCCACTTGGGAGGCCGTACTGAAACAATACCCATTGATCGTCCCAGATCAGAGCAAGGACAGGTATTCACGGCTCGCCGAGATGATCTTTAAGTGCAGATCACGTAACTTGCAGAATTTCACATCGGAACTGTGATTAAATGATAAATTCACTTGAATGCTGATTGTCACCCTCTATTGAGGCTTTTATGCCTTGCCGCTTAACTTGACGTTAGTCCAACACCAAAAGTATGCCTAGTGGAACGCTGGAATGGCGGGGGCTTTTTTTTTTTCTTCGGTGCGCACTCGCGTAACAACTTCCACAAAGATACCAAAGCTCAATAGGCTTAAGCAGCAACAAGGCGGCTTTCTTTCTTTGTTGATAATTGAGAGCTTATTTATACTTGCAATTTGGACAAGGAGCCAGGCTCTACTTCACGGGGCGATGACCCGTGACACACTGCCCAGTTAGGCTGATTCCCTTCCTCACGTGATGATGAGTGCGTCACATTAGGCCATTCACTACCTTCGGACCTGCCGCTATTTAACATCAGATCCAGTGCGTGGGTTTTGAGGATGTCTTCAACAAGAAAACGGACGACTCAAAGACATCACCAAAATATTGGTCGAGTTTATTGGGCCTGCGACGACTGCTTCGCCGAGACGTGTGCCGCCCTTGCACCGGGTGAGAATAGTGGGCAAGCCCGTGCTGGAAATACAACCACACGTCTTCAAACACATATGGGAACAAAGGAAGTCCTTCTAATTGAGCTAACAAGCTCTTGTGATAATAACCCCTCCGAGAACGAGATGGGAATAATAACTTCCGACGTTGCCCAAGCCGAGGGAATTGTGGCTACGAGTTTGACCTCGGGAATCCCCAGCCCAGACTTTAAAACCGGGGATCTCATCATAGGTTTACCTACTTCTTATCCTGGCAATGATGGTATTTCTGGGTCTCCCGCTGTATCAGACAAGATGGTGCGTGCGGCTGAGATTCTGCAAAAAGAAGTTGGCAGTGACGGGGGTTGGCTCTTGCGCAGTCTCTTTGATATTGTAAGCTTTGACTCTCCGGGAGTAGTCCGTAGCTTACTTGGGCGCAATAACAGCTAGATTCTGCCATCAGCCCGAGAATACATCACATGAGCGGCTGTTCAGAAGCCACAGTGAATAAAGGCCGCTCGAACACTGAATCACCGCAGGAAATGGCACTTTCCAAAATCTCAACAGACTGTGCTCGAATCGGAATAAAAACACGGAATCTATTCTTTTCAGGCTCTCCTGCTTCTTTAAATCCACCAAGTCCCATTATTGTGCTGGGTGTAACAAGTTACGAAAGCGAAGACCACAGTACTACCGCGAGAAAACCAGTAATAGCCAACATCGCGGCCTACGTCACAGAAGTTATTGAAACCATGAGTATGAGCCTCGAAAACACTATCGAATCCCTGCGAGGAACGGAGAAAGTGGTGCCGCCTCTTCCGATCGACTGGCAGCAGCAGCTACCACCATTTGCTCCGCGCAACTTCCCGCGTTACGGTGATGCAGTTTTGCTCGTGATCCCTACTGAAAACAAATTCAAGAAGCAAAGTATCGAGTCCAAATTCAGAGGCGAAATGGATCAGAATCGGACGCTGCACATCAAGACCTTACCAGTTGAATCAGATGTGGGTGAGCAACCCTACAATGACGCAGGAATTCTCGGCGCCTATAACCGCATCGAGTCCGCGGTCGGCAAACTTGTTCTAGACGAGAACAAGGATTTCATGGAGAAAAATGAAATCGGGACCGTTTTCGCCGCATCCATCGAAAACTTCATCCAGACGACTGGCCTTGAGCATCCCACCGACTTTGGTGCCATTATGATTCGCAACGTGACCACTGGCAAGGTCGTCGTGAGACTATCTCAAGGCGTCACGGTGCCCCCTGCCTACGTTAAACGAGCGCAGCATTTTGGTCACGAGGGCAACCCAAACCATGGGAGGAGAACTGTCGGCGAGATTTTGGCAGCAAATGTCGAAGGGTTGGACAAGGCGAATTGGCACGAGGTCTTGGCCGAGCGTTCGCGATACGATATTCTCACAGAAGCCCTGACAGCCATGGAGATCCCGTGGTAAAAGTTTTTTTTGACCGGTTCGCATTTTAGACACAGAGGGACATGTTACAGAGGTGGAGAGCGCAAGATAAAAAAAGTCATGACCTGAAGAATACTTTGTTCTAGGTGTACTATTCTGAAACTAGACCTAACCCGAATCACATTCGCCTCGCTTCAATCATTAATTCGTAGCAGCTTTTTCGATATCCTTCTTCATGGTTGTTGAGTGATGCAGATCAAAATATCCTCTGCTCTTGCCTAGCCAGGGCTTGAGTTTGCCGTTGACCCAGAGTCGCCAGATGATGATGGACAGGGCGGTTGATGGGAAGGTGACGACGCAGTAGATCCAGATCTCCTTGGATGCCTTCCAGCCGTCATCGCCAAAATTAAAAAACGTGGTGCTGAAGAAGGCCTATAGCTGTCAGTCAGAGGGTGCTGTGCGAGCAGGGTGTAGTTTGTGGACGAACAGAAATAAAGGTTGCGGGTAGAAACACCATTGTCAGCAGTGCAATGGACTTCATCACCGTGTTGTCCTGCTGGGCAATGGTATTATAGGCCTGAATCAAGATTCCGCCGATTAGATATCGCTCTTCGGTTTGCTGTCGAGGGGACCGTACCACTGTGATTTCACTCTTGAGTCGTTCGTAGTTTGAATTGGACCGCAGCTGGAGACTCTTGATGACTTGCACCTGGAACCGCATATACTCGAGGGACTGCTGGCAGTACGTTTTCCCCAGAGGCTTAGCCAAATCGCGCAGCTTATACACGTATTCTTGCTGTCGAAGAATGCTCTCGAATGTGTTTGTCGTGACGTTGAGGACCTCGGAGACGTGGATAGCGTGCCTGGAAATCTCGTGCAGTGCCTCAAAGTCGATAGCAAGGCCATCCTTTTCTCGTTTCTTGGAAATAGTCAGCCAACTTTTTTGTGCGGGGTTTTTAAGATCCGCTGGGGAAAAAAATCACCTTTTCGATATCTCGAACCGGGTGTCTGACTCGCCAAACGGAGTCATCATTCAGCTTGATAATGTGGTCGATCAGCGGCGCGTGCATTGCGAACGGGTCATTGCGGTTCAGCGGTTTTTCTTTTAGCGACTTTTGAACCTCCACAATGAGATTTTGTGGCACATCGACGCACAAGGTCCTTTGGCGACCGCAGTCTTCCCAGAGGGTGTAGAATGCCATCTCGTTCCAGATGTAGTCTTTTCCTGATGCTGGTTTCTCATCCGCGTCGGTCAAGAGCTTCTTGACGAGACATCGGAACCAAGTGCCTGTAGTATTAACTCTTAAGCTGTAATTCTTGGGAGAGAGGGGGAAATGTCGGGCAATTCTGCGACATACTATATCTTATTAATTTGTCTCCATTTGCCTCGTCGTACGTAGGCCGGCAGCCAAAGTACCCATTGTGCTCAATGTACATTTTTGTGCCGAGCAGTTCAGGTACGTCAAAATGTCGAAGCAGCTCTGCCCACTTGTCTTCCGGCAAGTTCTTTCCATTATATGATCTATATTTACTTTAGTCAATGGGAGGGGAGGGGAGGGATACTGGCTGAATTGGCATTGGCCCTTACAAGTAGCAGCTATCTGGGAGAGACGAGAAGTTTTTCTGCACAGGGTTACGATGGAATTCTAGACTTAAGCCAGAATGGGAGCTTACAACAACGGATTCAAAGGAGTATGTAGTATCGTTAGGGCCCTTCCCCTTGGCGCCGGGAGCCCTAATTTCCCTGAATGGTGTTGCTGCCATGGCGATCTGCGGCTCTCAAACTAGGCAACGAATGCGGACATCAATTACGGCAGGCTTTGCGCATCGAGGAGGGTCAAGGTGGACGTCGCCCAAACAGTCCTCGGGTCTCAGATTGTCGACGTAGCGTGGTTCGCCTTGCGACAGCCTCGTTTGGGCATATTTATGGGTTCGGCGGCAGCACAGCCTGTCTCCCGCGCAGTGCGGCACATGACTAGCCGCCCAAAAGAGGCGACAGGGTTGTTTTTCGCTAGCTGCATACCGCCATGAAAAATTGTCGCCTTATTGGCCGTAATCTGCATGCAGTGGCATCCCATCTCCAGCTGTTGGACACCTTGTGCTGTGCTCCATGGCGAGGTGGCTGAGGAGCCGGAATCACGAATTGTTGCCTTGTGTGCGGCCCCGTGTCGGACCTGGCCGAGCCTCGTTTCAGCCCTCCTTCTGCCTCAATTTTAGAGTATAACTACTATGCGGTTAATTCAGGCCCACATATTTTTTCAGAGCGTAGATCTGTTTAATCGGACACTGTCCTTGGGTTTCTCGGATTTGAGTGCCTGGTCCTGCCCTGCGTTCTGTCCCGTCCCACCAAACGTTCCTTCCTCTCCTCGGTGCCGCAGTACCTACTACCGCTCGTCAAAACATGCAACCAGGATGAATTGGAAGAAAATAGACGCCGTTGAGTGTGGATTTACTGATTCAATGCCAGGTGGCCAAGCCTTGCGAAAACGGTAGGCCCACTGTTAGCCGCCCGTCTTGGCAAGGCAACGCTCCGAGATGACATGCGTTGGATGTGAATTAGGCGAATTCTGAATTATTTCAATGCGGGCGTCCCCTTTTATTTGGTCACCGATATGCTGGTTCTGTCAAAGCAAAGCAATATTCTCATCGCAGTAAGCAAGTATATTTTGGGAGACTGTAGTGTGGGCAGACCGAGACAACGATCGACCTCGCTGGGAATTCGCGTTAAGTTTTCTAATTATAGGTACCATCTCTATGCTGTTGCAAGGCTATTTTAATAGAGTATTTACATCAAGTTTCCAGGGCTTGGACGTATTTCGTAGCAAATTGCTCGAGGGGCCTTCGAGCAATGATTTACAGAAATTCCTTGAGCCATGCTTAGAGCCAAGCAGAACACTCGCGCACTCAGGCTGAAGCACATCTGTCCAGCAGTGTCCCCGAATACTGTCACTGACCGTCATGTCTTGGGGTTGCTTGCATAGTTGCAATGCGAACCTTGCAGTAATTCGTTGCTATAAGGTACTATTGAGGTCCCCTATCCAAACCACATGTATCAGACTCCATTCCTGCCGTTGGCAACAGGAATTGACCTTGAACCCTGTTCATCCGCCTGAATAAATGCCCGGCCCTTTTTATTATTTTTCTTGAGCTTTCAATTTTCTCATATTTCTCGACATATCACTCTCGCTCAAACAAGCTAGTAATCCTATGCTCCTAACAGTGACATTTGGCCATTCCATCAGTAACGCCTACACTAAATCCGAACTGGGCTATAATAGCATATACCTATCTCAAGAATAGGCGTCTGAGGTCTATAGAAATTCTTGCTAAAACGTTCTGTACTCCTCGGTTCTATTTCACACCAAAGAGGAATTCGTTCTTTTTACTCGTTTGAGTGTTGTTGATCCATCAACTTGGCTCTAGTCTGCTTCAATTCTACTATTGACGCTTTTTTGACCGTCACCAGCATTGTCTGACCATATAATTCAAGATCATGAGTAGGGGCGGCTAGTTTTACCCTCAAATCTTGACAATTTTGTTGGGACGTCATTGCCATTTCATTTCACAATGTCCCTCGTTTCTATGAGTGCCGTTTCCCACCTCATATCCTACGCAACTGGATTTTTCGACGATCACTATCGAGTAACCTTCTGCGACAGTCGATAAGCCGATTTTTTTTCATATTTTGTTTACTCTAGTTGCGGTCTTGTATCTACTACTGGTTATTTCTCGTGTATCTTGGCCACATCTGGTACTTGGGAACGTCGTATTACGTCCATTCGATATCGATATGGAAGCTAGAACCGTTGGGCCCGTTCCCTCTACATATACTAACAGAGAGACTATCGAGCGGTCCAGGCTAGTAGAATAAAAATTTTGCACAAACTATTGCCGCATTATGGTATCCATACGCCTCTTGTCCTGCCATGCTTCTATTTGGGATTTTTGAAGCCGAAACCAACTTGACCCAATATGCCGAGTCATTGGCACCCGATAGTCTCGGACAATGGAGCGGCTAGCCCTTTTTGTGTTTAGCCGTGCTATGCAGTATTTACCGGCGGTTTGTATCGGAAGAGATAGAAAAGAAAAAGTCAGACATGGGGGTTATCCCGCTGGGTCCTGACAAGGATGAAGATGGGACGATGTTAGCTTCTCAACCCGACCAAAATGGATAGGCCAACATCCGCAACCACCCAGCATGCATGTGAAATTTTGGAAGGAGAAGGCGTACTGGAGGAAGTAGTGGGGGGATCCTGTTTCGAGCTCGTGCGCTCGGGATCCGAATGATTTAACCTAGCAGCAAATGCCCCGAAGTGCTAGAAATCTCCAATACGTCAAGAGAGAGAATGCAAGTTATGTGAATACGGAGAAAATACGAGAAAGAAATTGTACACCAAGCTATTGTTCCCTAGCGTCTATACAACCCAGTCCAGTGGTGCTTACAAGCTGACCAATCCATGATCCACACCAAGCACTCCCTGGCACCGCCTCTCTCGGACACAACTCAATCGGCTACTCCAGGATATCGAATGTTACTCAGTTGTCGTGTTATTGTCCCAGATGTAAAGGAACGGCGGCGGAATTGGTCATATATCAGGTCCAGGATGACTCTCAAACACTCTCACACGAACAGCCGGAGGCCAAAATCACACCTTGTAAAGAGAGTACATCTAGTTCTAAGGAAGCTGAACTTGTAGGGAGATAAAAATCCCCAGCAGTAGAACCTGCTTGGGGCTGTTGGAGGAACGGGACTTTCTCCTCGCGTTAAGTGCATTTAGAGCCAAAGGACTTGGAAGTATGTCAATTCTAAAGACGACAATGAAGACGGCACATGATGTAATGAAGAGTAATCCAAGCTAGCACGATGAGTTTATTGGCATAATTCAGAAAGTTAAAAGGCAAAAAAAAAGCCTTTTGGCTTCAGCTAAAAGCGCCTTCGTTTACATCCTAAAAACACTGCGGAGAGCGTTGACAGGCTCCCCGCATCCACAAGATTCACCTAGTTCGCGTTAGTCTGGAACTAGACAGTAGCTCCCAAAGTTGTCGTCTACGGGTAAAGTCAATTCATCCTTTGTCATGTCTACGTAGGCCTCGGAGCCCATTCGATCGGTTCGCCAATGTCAAATGTCCGAAAGATTAGAAGCCGAGGCAAAAAAAGAAAGGTCCCAGAGGGAGTCGAACCCTCGCTGGCGGAATCAGAATCCGCAGTCATAACCGTTAGACCATGGAACCGTTTGTGGCAACCGCCCATGATTGGTTGTTCCCATTGTGGGATGGTTGGGCAATTTTTAATGAGGCATATATTGAGAGGGCTCGAGTAAATCACGCATGAGCCCAGGCCGTATTGCTGAGTCAGGATGTGATGCCTGAGAGATACGGGTACGAGCTATTGGTACGGTCACGTCTCATCGGTTCATATGCCGGATGCAAGCATCAGGGTTGGATCTGATATTTTCTGTCAGCATGCCAATGCTCTTGGTCGTGCATTGCAGCAAGCCGTGACGCGTCCTTGTGGCCGTGTAGGACTTTGTTGGTCTTGGCTGAAAAAAAGATGGCGTCGAGGAGACGTTGGCGCTCGCTGATCACGGGCGAGGTTGGATTCGTCATTTTTCTTTTTGGATTTGTAATGGCTCTTGTAGGAGAGAAGAGAGAAGCCATGTCTCTGACCTCGAGAGTCATACCATGCACTCGTTTGTGACAAGCGTGCGGTGCATTAGCACATTTCATTCATCCACGTACCACTGTACTTCACAATATGCTTCACCAATTTGCACAACATGACAACATTCACAGCCATCAAGCTAGTGGGAATAAACTTTTAAAACCCGAGGTCTGGCCAGGATGGAATCTTGTTCAGCGTCACTCTCGCCCACCATCGTTTGCGAAAACCTCCCCCCCCCCCCCCCCCCCCAACGTGCTATCATTACTAACCTCCCGTCCAAAGCATCCCGCGTGTGGCCGACTCCACCCAACCACCACCACCACTACGAAGGCTGTATGTCGGCTGAATGCACACGCACGCGAAAGAAAAAAAGAAACAAGCCCAAGCCAAAGGCCGGTTGCCTTCGTGACTGGTCCCACGACGGGTTGCATTATCTCTGCTGGTGACAATCTTGTCTCGTCTTAGCTTTCCGGCTCAAGCATTGCGGTTGGGCCCTGGTGCGTGCCTCGGAAACCGGAACCGTGATGCTAGCCATGTAGCGCCCCCCAGCTATAGACCTTGGCCGTGTCTTAGACAGGCCTGACGGGACAGCTCTCTGCCTCGCAATGCCCTCTCACCCTCTCACATCATCGCATCTGGCCCTTGCGTCGTTCGCTCACCGAAGCTCTTGGAAACCCGAGCCGACGATGATCCCCCCCCTCATCTACCGGGGACTTTGTTTGGCCGCCCAACCAGCGACATGCCGCTCGACTGCATCAACCACGCCAAGCCACCTCTCCACCTTGTCATCCATTATCACGACGGGCTGCAGAAGGTTTGCAACCACTACGCCCGTCGCAGCGCCCGTGATTGGGCCAGCCTCTCGCTGGTTTGCTTTTTCGCTGGCCACCTCGCGCGGATTCCTACCGTGGCTCAATCGTGCCATGGTGCGTGCTATCACGTCTGGTAGCTTCCCCGCATGCCCGCGCAGGCTGTCATTGCCGCTCCGTAGCGAGCCAGCTGCACGACAAGGGTATCGATTACTAGATCTTACACACATATCAGCTTGTCCTCCAATGTACCCTTGACTCGTGAGTCGCCCGCTTGCGCCCAGCAAGCTTCCTTTTGGGCGGCACAAGTGGACGAATGTGGTGGGATGGCACCGGATGCAAGAGCAGTTGGTCTCCAATTATGACGATCGATACAGTACCACCTCCGCCCCGTAGCCGTGAGTTAAACACCAACCCGTCCCATTCCTGCGACGCCTCTAGGGATTGTTCTATTTCTTCCCTCCACTTCATCCTCCTCCCGCGGCTGGAGAGTGCCGCCTTGTCATTGTCCCCAGTCAAGCCACCTGAAGTGACCAAAATCGTGAAACCAAGCCTTCGCAATGGCACCGATCAAACACCTTGCCCTCGCCTGCGCCCTCGCCGCCGGTGCTTGGGCACAGTCCACCGATGGAGAAACGGTATGGGCTGTGGCAGCTTACATCAACAATGGTGAGAAGACACCGATTGATGGAACAGTCCTCACCCCCGATGGAGCTCAGCAATTGCTGCGACAGGGAAAGGCCTTCCGTGCTCGTTATCTGGCAGACGTTAGCGGCTCGGATTATGATCATATTACCACCGCGCGCATTCAGAATATGAATTCGGACGCGATTGACAACGACGCGCTGGATCTTGCTTCCCTTGACAGTGAATATGTGACGACCTCGGCCATGGCATTCCTGCAGGGCCTGTATCCCCCTTCAATCGGCGCCATCAACAACAGCACAGATGGCACTGATATGGCTCTTGACTATTCTCAAGATAATGGTACCACGATTGATTATCCTCTTAACGGCTACCAGTATGCAAACATTCGCACGTATGGTATCCTAGATCCAAGATCTACTGGGTATGTCCTTTGTCGTATCTGATGAAGCGATGCAATATGGCTAACCATATTTTAGCATCCAAGGAAACGAAAGATGTTCCAACTGGTGGGGCGAGATGAACAACCTTGCTCAAGACCGATTTATCTCGAGCCTTGCTGAGGCATCGCTAGACTTTTACCAGCAGCTGTTTAGCGAACCTCCTCTGCAGGGGCTCATCGACAGTAGCGAGGCCAACCTGTTGAATGCCTATCCCATCTATGAATTAGTCAACTACTTGTACATTCACAACAAGACGGTGCATGACGGTCTCGCCAATGCAACCGAGACGCTGACCCTACTGAACGTGTATGCCGCCACGGTTGAGCGCTACAAAAACGCATACCTGAACTACTCGAATTCAAACGATGAGACCAGGCAAGTCCTCTACTCCGTCGCCGGGCGCACCCTGGCGAGTCGGATTTCACAACAGCTCGTCAACAGCGTGCGATGGGACGGGAGCGAGGACAGAATGTCGCTCACTTTTGGCACTTATGATCCCATCATGAGCTTCATCACCCTTGCGGGTCTCATCACTCGCGAAACTATCCAGGAGGGCCCCTTTTCAACTCTCCCGGAGCCTGGAGCTGCCATGATCTTCGAGGTGTACGGAGACAATTCAACATCCGCAGAATCAATGCCGTCGTTTGACGACCTTCAGGTTCGGTTTTACTACCGTGCCAGCTCGAATGCCAGCGAGGGTTTTGCCATTTATCCCCTCTTCGGCTCCGATAACAACACAATGTCCTTCTCCTCCTTCATGCGCCAAATGCAAAGCATAAGCGTTTCCTCATACGAGTGGTGCAGCGTTTGCGGGACAACGCCTGCGCCGTGGTGCCCAGACAACACTTTCAACGGAGGCCGCGGTGACAATAGCCAATCAGAGGCGGACTCCATGCAACCCGCTGTCGCAGGTGTCGTAGGCTCTGTCATCACGCTCGCCGTCTTGGCCATCTTTGCGGGAGGTCTGTACAGCTGCGCAGGCCTCCGCCTCAGACGAAAGGCCTCGAAAGAGCCGGGACCGCTGCCACAGCCGCCTGTTGTTGTTGCTGCTGCTGTTGCTGGTGGCGGTTTCAAGGGCCCAGAGAAGATGGACGACGACAAGGATGTGGCTATTACCAAAGAGGGCTTCCACCACGAGCGCGTGGGAAGCTGGGAGCTAAAGGAAGGCAGCACACTGGCCGGAAGCACCTTGGCGCCGGACACGGCATCGCACGTTGACTCCAACGCCGATTTACCCAGAGAGAGGGGCAAGTCCTTTGACACAGACGATGATGATGTTAGCGTGATGAATGCCACCCCTGTCAAGGCCCTTGAGAGCGTCTAACGACTTGGCTGAATACTTTTTTGTAACCATCTGGAATAGCACGGCTGAGATGAGAGCTCTTTCTGGGGGAAGGCTGATTCTAGTACATATATACCCTTGTGATGACCGTGGCAGTGTGAGGTTGGCTTGGGCTTTCTATACGTTCTCTCCATGTTAATTAATTAGGGGTTTTTTTTTTTTTTTTTTTCGTTTTCGAGGGGGGCTTCTCAGCATACCGTATTAATTTCAGAGGGGAAAATTGATCAGATACCGGCTCATGGCCGTTTGCTAAATCCACTCCATTCATTGAGGCACATGAAATGGGTGACACTCGAGCTCATCAAACCGTATGTATGGCAAAGGCCGTCTCTGCCTGGAGCAAACTTGGCCCCCAACAAAAAGCCATGTCCTGGGCCGAAACCCAAGACAGGAAATCTCGCCACTTGTAAGCCTTTGTTGAGCGTAGCTACAGAAGTGGTCACAGACAATGCCAAGGTCCTTTTGCCGTTTGGAAGGGATCTTCCGATGACGCCAAGGCGTTGATCCTGGGGGCCGGCCGGGAAAGACGAAAAGAAGAAAACCTAGAGTAGGGAGGGGCCTCACCATATCCTGATATTGATAGTCGCCGACCTGGCAGTGAAATGGTGAGCATGCTGTGCCTTGGAATGGCAATGGCAGGCAGGACAGAAATCTGACAAAAACCCCCGTGTATATATGGAGTCAGCTGTCTGGATTTACATCGCGTTCGCCGAAGAAATAATAATAGACATAAGTAAAGCAATGCTCTTTTTTTTTTCATTAAAATAGTATGCATTTAGTTCGTTTTATATAAAAAAATCCTTGAGGATCTTATCATCGCTTATTTCGCTCCGCCTTTGATAAGGCTTGGTGCTTACCGTCACTTTAGAGTGTGAGTGAGTGAGACACGGTAGGAATCCCGAAAACGTCCCATGACACACAAAAATAGCGGTTCATGTGTCCAGAAGCCGGACCTATTTATGGCATCACCACATTCCATAGCATCAACAGATGGATGAGAAGTAGTGCATATACAATCAGATCCAAAGTCGGACGCCGTTGTCGGGTTCATCACTCGGGAAATAAAAACGATCCAATGTCATGCCATATCAACCATCGTTTGCACGAGCCGTCTAAACTACCAAGGGTATTTCCATCCATATCCATACTGCTTGCCTTGTAATGTAATTCCCCAAGTAAAAGAAAAAAAAGTAAACATATCAAACAATCGTAAACTCTTCCTCCGTCAAATCGTCCCGCTCCAGTATCTCCCCATTCATCAAGCCGTGTACGTAGCACTCGCCAATCAGCTTCCACTCGTCATTCCTCACCGGCCGCAGCACAAACAGTGTCCTGCCGCCAAACATCATGGCGAGGGTGTCCCCCGGCTGCAGCGCGTCGGGTCCTATGAGGAATAAACCGCTGGATGTAATGGCAAACTTGCGGTAGCGCGAGACCAATGTCGCCTCGTGGCTCCATTTGAAGGCATTCCCGCCAACGGCCGCCTCACGCACGTCCGGGGTGATAAGGTCGGAGTCGCCCTCGGCGCGCACCAGGTAAGCCGCCCCGTTGGCGAGCCACTCCTCCTTGGGCACGGAGGCGTAGGGCCGCGAGCGATCGGCCCTGATGCAGGCGTTGGTGAGGGTCTGGACAAAAGCAAAGAAGGCCGACTCGCCGTTGGGGTAGCGCTGCTCGAGGCTGAAGCGGCCGAAGCCGCACACGTCGCGCCAGAGCACCTCGAAGGGGAGGCGCCCCGAGCGCTTCGGTCGGAACTGGAACGCCTTGCCGTAAAAGGTCCACGACGAGTTGGCGATGGTGTCGATCCGCACCCCGCGAATGTGCAGCTTGCGGCTCGCCTCGTCTATGCGGAGCTGTGGAAGGGTGTCCCCTGCCGCGCGAAGGAGAGTCTCGGGCGAGCCAAGAAGGTGTAGGGGCAGGACGCGCCAGTCCGGCACCCACGAGGGCAGCGCGGGCTTCTGGTTGCTCTTCTTCCTCATGGCCTGGGGCTCCATGTGGCAGGCCGACAGCAGGATCAGCGACTTGGCGCCCGTCAGCTCACGGACGGCCACGTCGTAGAAGATGTCCTCGACGTCACGGTCGTAGCCCGCCATGATCTCAGCCAGCCGCTTGCTGCCCTTGGTGATGGAGAAGTGACACAAGAACGCATAGACGTGGTCTCGGGGATCCTTTGCAAGCAGGTGCCGAGCCCGGTGGAGCTCGTAGACGAAGCTTCCCCGGTTGTGGTGCACGTCGTACTCGTCCTCGGGTTCCACGAAGCGGCGATACAAGTACCGGATGTTGGGCGTCAGGATCGAAAACCGAGATCTGAGATAGTGATAGTCCTGGTTGAGGACCCCGGCCACCAGCGACAGCACCTCCCAGTCGAACTCTGCGTCCCCCCAGTACAGCGTTGCCGGAGCCGACGTGCCAATCTCCTGCACGATCCAGATGCGATTAAACTAGACAGACAGTGCATGCATTAGGAACTTTTGAACCTTTTTTTTTGTTTTGGATGGGTTGAGTTTCACGGGTACACCAGTCAAAACTCACCCACGGAAGCATGGTCAGCTTAGAGAATGGCACCCAAGGCTCCTGGTCCTGCTGCATAAGCCGCTCCGAGTGAGCAAGCCGAAAGGCGGCGTGCTTTTCCTCGTCCTGGAATACATCGTGCAGGTAGTTCATCGTCTGGACGGCCTCGTGCGCCACGCCGTCCTTGTCCGGGCCCAGCCAGACCAGAATGTGCTTTGCACCTTTGTAGATGGCATTCATCAGACTGACCTGCTGGCCGCGCTCCACAATGTCATGCTGGTTGATGCAGACCTGATCAGCCCACAACCGACGGGGGAGCGTCGGGTGTCGCATCCGCTGGAGCGCGCTCTGGATGCTCTTGGTCAGCGGGAGCAGCCTCCCGTCGCACAGCATCTCGCTGGTCCGCTCCTCGTTGCCCCAGACGTACGATATGGCCTCGTAGCTCGGGTTGAAGTCGAGGTGCTCGACCGTGAGCCGGCCGACCAGCGGCTCGTCCCCGGAGCCAGGCTCCAGCGTCAGGATGCGGATCGAGTAGTTGTTCTCAAAGCGCGCATACTCGTACAGGTCGGGCTTCTGTATCTGCATCTGCCTCGCCTCAACCTCCTCCTGTGCCTCCTCCCGCGCCACGTCAAAGTCCATCGACAGCCAAGCGGCGGATGAGTAGCGAGAACGTTGCGTCGGGAACAAACTGACCCCGCGTAGAGAGCGGAGGCATTGCCGGCTCCCCTCACGTCTCAGACGCCAGCGGGCGGCGCAATGCAGCAGCAGCGGGCAGATCAGCAGCAGTGTGGAGGCTGTGAGAGAGTGCCGTTTCGCATTTCGGGTTTCCAAGAAGGCTCTGACCTGAAAGATCATGTCAGCAGCTCTGTGGCGGGGAATTTTTGTCAACGATGCGATGCATGCCCCGACATCACACTCCAGCCCTCCCCTCCAGCCTCTCCCCGCGCTCCCAAGCTAAACAGCCTGCATGCACACCAACGGGTCGTTTTAGCCCCGTCCCAACAACACATCCTTGTCAATATGTCAGCGACCACAGCCTTGGAGAGCTCCCAAGACGTCATCGCCCGCATCCAAAGTTGTCCACACTCACCATACACCATTGTCAACTGGAAGTCTTGAGAGGGGTTCAGAGATTTGAATCGATTCTTATCGAGTGGCGGCAGGCCAGTCTATCTAAAATATACACAAACCATCCTCGTGTCATCACTCATATCCGCCTGGTTGTCAAGTAAACTATGCAGAAGCATATAGCACAAGTAATCCAAATCCATTGGTCTTTGCCCCTAACGCCAGTTCCGTTCCCGATCCCTAGTTGGTATGCACACAGATTACAAAGGAAATTCTTTCGCTAGTTTTTGTCCTCGTCTGGAGGAGATATCCACGTCTTCTTCTTACACCAATCCAAGCCTATGTTTTACAGGTCCATAGTCATGAGCTCCAGGCGCGACACAACAGACTCAACGCTGGCGCTGATACGTTGCACACGGGCCATGGCGAAGGCGGCGGTAGCCTCCTCCTCAGAAGCGTCAACAAGTTCGTAGCGAGCGAGAACCTTCTCGGACTCGATGCCGCCGAAGATGTCGATGTGGGAAAGGCAGTCGGTGTCAACCTCCGTGGCCTCCTCGGAAGAAGTAGCGGGCTCGGAGTGGAAGAGAGCAAACTCGGGGTCAGACTCGAACTCGGCGTCGGCGGGAGCAGCCTCAACGGGCTCGGAAGCCTGGACTCGCTCGGCGGGTCGCTCAATGATGGGCATCTCAACCTTCTCCTCCTCGGAGAAGGACTCAACGAAGTTGGAGGTCTTGCCAGAGAGGACGGCAGCTTCAATGGGAGCGGGGATCTCAGGAGTGTCAACGACAAAGACCTGGGGCTGGAAGTTGTAGGCAGAGTTATCCACGTTAAGCATGGAGAAGTCCATGTTCTGCTCAGGGATCATTGCCATGCCGATCTGCTGCTGAGACTGCTGAGCGCCGTAAGGGTTGACATCCTTGGGCATCTGGCGCTGCTCCTGCTGGGGCTCGGTCTTGAGCTGAGGAGCCTGGTTAGCAGCAGCGGGGTTGCTGCTGAGGTGGTCGAGGAAGTTGGAGAAAGAAGGAGAAGAGAGGAGCATGCGGGTGAGATCAGACAGGCGCTTGTTCTCCTCCATGAGGGCGCGGTTCTGGGCGCGAAGGTCGCCGTTCTCGTTGACCTTGTTGGCGATCTCAGCTTCGAGCTGGGAGATGTATTCTGGAAATTTGAGTTAGCATGCAAAAAAGTGAGTTCGTGTCGATATTAACTTACCCTTTCTGCGAGATCGGAAAGCGCGGGCGGAGACCTTGTTGCGGAGCTGGCGGCGCTCCTTGGAGCTAAGCTTCTTGCCCTCCTCACTGGCGAGGAGACGCTCATCCTCGTCCATCTCTTCCTCCTCCTTCTTGGGGCGGGGGAGGTTGGAGATGTTGTTCTGGCCATGAGCCTCAGGAGCGGCAGGCTTAGCTCGCATGGAGTTGAGGAGCTGGGTAATCTTCTGCTCGACAATAGGGTCGGTAGGCTGAGGAGCCTTGCCACGTCCCTTGGGCTGAGCGCCCTGGCGCTGAGCCTGCTGCTGCTGCTGCTGCTGCTGCTGCTGCTGCTGCTGAATGATCTGCTGCTGCTGTCGCTGCTGGGCCTGAGCCTTGGCCAAAGCGGCCTGAGAGTGAGCGCCGGGCCAGAGGCGACCGACGTTGTTGTTCTGAGTGGGGAGGACGGGAGGCGAAGGAAGGCTGGCAGAGTCCTCAATGTTGCTGGGGTTGACAGTGAAGAACTGCTGTGAGTCAGGAGACTCGAAATCCATCTCCATAGCATTCTGCGAGGGCGAGGTGTTGAAGTCAAACTCGTTCTCGGGGCTGAAGGTAGATAGGTAGTCGAGGCTGCCGAAGTCCTGGTAGCCGGTGTTGTTGGTCTGGTTCACAGCCATGGTGCTGGCAATAGCGCCAGGAACGAAGCCGGTCTGTTGTCGGTACATGTCATAGTTGTGACTGGGGCCAGTCAAGGCCTGTGCGGTTGTGAGGGCGGGAGTAGAGACAGCAGCCGTGACGGGGCTGGTGAAAGCGGCCTTCGAGGTAGCGGCGGGTGATACTGAGTTGGAGGGAGACTGATAGTTTGAGATGGCATCGTACTCGGTAAGATCGAGCAGGGCGTCGATGTCGACATTACTCTGCGCCGGGGCCGACATTGTGATGTTGTTTTTAAATGGAAAAGATAAAAGTGGCTGAGAAAGCGGCGATGTGATTCCGAAAAGAAAGGAAGCAACAGAGTAAAGACGACGGTCGGATAAAAGGCGCGATCAATCAAAAACGAGTCGAATGAAGTTTGTTAGGTCGGTAGAGGTATTGTTAATAAGTTGAAGTTGGATGATGACCTTGTTGTTGGTAGTGAGGGATGTCGAGTTGGTGTTCTTGGAAAATGAGGAAAAAGAGAGAGGCGAGATCAGGCAGAACGGGGGGAATATCGCCTATGAATGGAATGGATGCCTTGGCCCCTTTGAGGTACGTACCTTCGGGAGACCAGGGTCTGGCGCTGCTAAACAGGCGCCTGGAGCCCGCTGGGGAGCCACCTAGGGGAGCCACCGGAGAAGCCACTGACGGCGTGTGGAAGGCCCTTGGAAGCCCCCATCTTGGCCGAGGTGACGGGCGACTGGTGAAGCAGCACAGGCCAGAATACGCCAGGATGAGCCATGTTTACGCCAGGGGTGCACCGGGGGTGTGTCGGGAGTGTGACGCTGGCTGAGGGCCCCAGGGCATTGTCCGGGAGTACAAGGATCAGCCCCCGGGGTCCCAACGGAGGACGCGTCAGCTCTCTCGGTGGTGCGTCCCAGGCGAGTCAAGGGCGAGAGATGGGCGAGAGTTGGGCGAGGTGCCGGCAAACGACTGAGAACAGCCAACTACCCGATGGGTGCATCCACCTTGTCCACATACGGCCTGTAGCCAATGAGCGCGCGATATGCCGGCCAGTCTTTTCATACTGCGGCCTGAGGGTGACGACGACTGCTGCCGCTTTAGGATGGCCACGAAGGCTGTGTGTGGTGATGATGGGTGGCATGAACGAATGAGTGGTGGAAGTCCTTCTCGGGCTGCGTGCCATGATGGGCGCTTCTGCACATGTTGCAACGCTCTCACCTACACGAGCATGCTTTGTTTGTTCTGCTTGTCTGATAAACAGCATCCATCCCAACTCTATCATCATTAAGCACCAGCCCTTGCTGTGTGCGATTTCTCTGCAGATGCTGACGACGTCTCCATCCCCAAACCGCCAAAGGCCACGAGGCCTGCATCTTAAACCGGTCAAGCTCCCAGAGCCCTGTGTCGAGGATTGCGACTCCCAGCCCCAAACCCGCTGCCATCCATCGCGCAACTTAATAACCTGCAAACTTGTTTAATGCGCTTATACCCAGCCCTCGGCGATAACTCTGAAAGGAATCGCTTTCTTCATGCCTTCTGACCCTTTTGCTGAGCCCGTTTCTGACCTTCTGACTGTCCCTCCGCCTGCGCGCGCCCAGCCGGGCTGGAATGCAACCCGCACAACAGCTCGCAAAGAAATCAGGCTGGCGGCCATATCGCCCTTCATTATTCCCGACCTCCGAGCGCTGCTGCTCGTTCGTTGCTGTGTGGGCAAGCCGAACAGCCGACCATCATGCAAAGCCTAGCCGCTGTCACAGCTACAAACCCACACGCCCAAAACTCTGGGCGCTTCCCTGGGAACGGTACTTTCCATCTCTCTCGCTCGAATCCAGGTTGCCAGGTCTGCGGCTTTCATTCCGCTAGTGCCGGAGGGACTGTACGAACTACGAGGCCAAACTCTCTTCTGCTAGAGCAGAAAAAACACATTTGGGACGTTAGATCGGCTTTCCGACGGCCAACCTTGATCCTACTCGCCAGTGAACGTCAAAGCTTCTGTAACTCCATATTTTACACACTGTCCAACGCTCTCCCCCCACTCTCTCCTGTTTACTCGGGGCTTCTGTGGTGCATGCTTTGCTTTGCCGCCACTGGCTTGCCCTCAAGCCCTCTCCCTCCCGACGTCCGCCCACATCCCTTGGACGCCGGGAACGCCGTACCTCGGATCCCGTCTGTGACGGCCCCGCTTGAGAATTTCCGTGCAATATCCACAGCATTCATCATAGCGCTGTAATTTTTTTTAACCCCAATAGCAGCCACTGAGCATGCTTGAATTCTCTATTGAATTGCGGAGGGAGGCCTCGCGCGGATGGGCGTGCTCTGGGCAAGTAAATTTTGTCGATCAAAAATGGCCGACGGCCAGTAATTATCCCAGCCGCCCACCGTTCCCCAATCTCTCGGTGCACTGCCACCACTAGCTCACCACCAACCGCCCATCCTTTGTCGTTCCTCGTGTTGAACCTGATCGCATAATCTAAGCATGTGGTAGACTCCGTCCCGGCGAGCGATGCCCTGATTGATTGTGCCACGTCTCTTCTTCGGTGAGGAAGCACCACAGGACTCATTTTGTTGTCCCGCACAAGAAGGCTATCGTGAATCATCGGTTAGCTCCTGTAGCATGTCAAGGAGGACATGGACGAAGCGGGAAGTGCCTCCACCAGTCATTCGTTGACAGCAAGAGCACCACATAGGTAAAACGGGCATGAATGAAACACTTCAAGGCCCGCCTTGTCTCCCGGTGTGGGCAGCTATTGCACGTCTCAGTCTTCCCCATTTGGTGTTGAAATCTCTTGCCACACCAAGGTGTCGGTCGCAAAACAGCAAGTGCTCCGAGTCTATGATCCCTACAAAAATAGAATGACCCTCGTTGGCCCAAGACCACTGCCCTGAACATCAATCTCCATAAAACTGCAAGATCTCCACTGCCCCCTGATACTGGTCGCCCCAGGTAGCTGTTTTCGTCCAATATGTGTTCACGGCTGTCTGGCTCCCACTTCCCGAGTCCTGCATTGACTCAGGGGACGTTTCCAAACATCTCTAGTGGGTAGCATCTGCTTCATCCCGCTATTAGCCAGTTCATATCCATCAATGATATCTGGTAAATCTCCGGGAGCTGGTCCCTGCGATGGCCTTGCTGGAGTCAAAGTTCGACTGTGGAGAGGAGTTCCTATCGCCGACCCGCGGTCATCGCCGCCATCATCGGTCCCCTACCCAATTCTGTCCTGTCATCTGGGATCCGGGGCGTGCCCATGCAACAATCATACTCTGTGCCACAGGGCTCATTTGACGGGCATCGCCCTGGCTCCACACTTCAGCTGCTCGAGGGTGGCTTCCGAGGTCTGTCTGTAAGAACCATTAGGGACTTTAGCTAGGGTAAGACGGCAGTCTGCCTTTCCAAAAGGAAGGCCCCATTACTTCTCTCGCTTGTCTTGCATAGTCACCCCATACTGGTGCCATGTAACTATTTGCGTGTTCCTGTTCGCCCTGAGACCTGATTAGAACGCGACTTTGCAAACACATTGCCGCGGTGTTACTGATCTTCTCAAGAGGGGCAATGTAATGCAGCAGGGCTTTGAAGCAGATCATGCCGGTTTAAGCCTTGAACCCCATCAGCCTTAAAATGCCAATGCCCTTCCCGGTGGCTGTGTATGGAGTACGGTAGTTTAGTAGAGGATAGGGGAGGCAGTGACATCACGTGATACAATGTTTAAGTCACATGATACGACTCATGATCAAAGAAAACTCTACATGAAACCAAGTCCCGTGATCAGTCTGGTGACCGCTTTCAGCCTGATGTCAGGCTGAGGCGAAAGTCTCCATTCGTCTGCATCTGCCTGCAAGTCGCCGGCGCCTTACCAGTGTGCGCCCAACTGTATGCAACCTTGCCCAATCTCCCTTTCACATCCATCTCCCTCGGCCATTTCAGTGTCGCCAAAACGCGTCTGGATACCACTTTGCGTCATCGCGATCTGGAGTGCCCGTGCCTTGACGCGACTTGTGCCAAGCGAATCAGCCTGTGGCTTTTTTTGCAGGCCGTCCGGTTCAAACGAGATTTTTATTTCTGATATCGCTACTCGCAAAAGCAGCCAGTAGTGTGCCACCTCGCGCGAAGGGTCTCCCCAGATAAACAGGTCCCGGACCGCCTTGACTGAGTCGAGCAAGTCTCAGAGTTGCTAGTCGCGTCTGTTTGTCTCTTCTTACGTTTGCCTTCTTCCTGGATCCTGGATACTGGTCACCACCATGGTAAGCTGATCATAACTGCAAATGGGGAGAGAAAAACGAACCCTACCCGCCTCTGTGACGGGAGGGGCCAAGGAACGGCACAAGCGAGCCTCGAAGTCACAGTATGACCCCAAGGCGCCTGTGCCAGAAGGCTTTGTAGCCAAGCCTGCTATTCCAAAGCCTAAGCATCACTCATATTTTGAGTTTGTCGAGAACAAGGAGAAGAAGAAGAAGCTCGAGTTTCAGGTACAGAGCGACATTGCGCCGCCACGATTTTCAGAATTACTCACCTTGTACAGGTTACCATAGACAAAACGCCGCCCCCAGGCTTCGAGTTTGTCCCCATTGGAAATCCCGAACTAACCACAGCGTGTAAAGAGCTGTCTCGTGATAAGGATGCTATGATATTTATCGTTTCGGTATGTGGCCTCCACACCTTCTCGAGTAAATTTACTCACCTCGCCCCTCAGAATTCCAAAGAGGCCGATTCAAACCTTCTTGCTCATCAAGTACATCGGATTGGTCACCACATCCGAGAGACGATTGTTGAGGAAGCGCGTGCTTCTCTGGGGCAGCCCTCGGATCTTTCAGTCCCCATGCACGGCGGATCACCTGAGCCTATTCCAAAATCCCAGGAAGAGTACAACGCTCAGGTAGATGCCGCAATCAGAGATCTGTTCCCGCGGGTTCCTAATACAGATCGTCAAATGATCATTGAGCATGCATTCAGAATGGTTTGTTTTCCCCCATCACGTAGTACACATGACAAATATTTATGGCCCTAGGGAACCACATTCAAAGGCGAGAAACCAGTAGGATTGTCAGAAGACATTACGCTTGCCCGGCGAGTCCAGCTTGCAGTGCTCGCTCACATCCGCCATACTCACACCAGATATGACCATTTGCTAAAAGAAACCACCTGGCAGAATGCCCGCAAGGTTGTGGAGAGCTTGTGCCTCGATACTCTCGTCAAGTGGCGAGGAGATGAGGAGACCGGCCGAGATCAGCTGGATGAGATTCTCCGTGAAGTGGTTGTGATTTCCGACTCCGAGGACGGCGATTCTGACCAGGACACCGACGATTCGTCCATTGCTGACGAAGCTGAGCCTTCCAGGACAGCCGTGCTTCCTCGAGCTGAGAATAATGCCCCTGGCCAGTCTGGATCTGGTCGCCGTCGCTCCCCCAAGGCAACAAATAATCAGCCCTTAACTCCTAACCGATTGAAAGGCAAGGTCAAAAAATCCAAGCGTAAGAATTCCGCAGAGAAGAAGGGGCAAAGGGGGTTTAAAAGATACAATGCCTGGCAAGAGGCTATCCGTCGGTACCGAGCTGAACAAAGCCCGGGCTTCCAGCCACCTCCAATGGATCAGGCGCCCAGCTACCACAGGCCCATTGTCCGGCCTGCCGCGGCTTATGCATCCCACGAGTTCCCCGAACCGTCTGAGCTTAGGATTTCGTCAAATGGCGCGGGTCCAGCGCCTACCGAAAATGGTTATGTTGCACAAGCATCTGCTTTCGGCGGACACCACGTGAATGCACGACAATCGTATTCTCCTCTCCCAAGACCACATGTGCATGAAAAGGTAATGACCTCTCGGGAGCCTGACATTCCGGTATCTCATCGTTCAATCCCCATCAACCGCCTACAGGACATGTTGGTACCATCTATCGAACCAGCCTCTCCCGAGGCAATGAGACCATCCTTCGTCCGACCTGTACCGCCCAGGGGTCAGGAGTTTGGAAATAGCTCTCCACTTGGTTCTGGTATTCGTCATTCCCCAAGGCGACTCTCGCCTTCAAGAGGGACAGCTGTTTGGGGTGAGCCCGGTTTCCCCAGCCGACGTGTGGTCCACAGGGATCAATTCACAGCTGGAAACGGCTATGAGGACCACCGTGGAACTTTGGTAAATTCATCCCGTGAACAGGAATACGCGTCTATCCGAGACCCATATCCTACTTCTGGTTCTCCCGTATATCGCGCCCGCGAACGGCTTCCTGAATCTAATCCATTCCAAATGACAGCGGCAACGCGGACAGTCGCCCAGGACACTGCAAGACAAGGAGTTCGATCCAACCCCATTCTGATGGAGGATCGTGGTGGGTTTTTCGAGCGAGTCTCGACACAGCCAGATGGCGCTCACCCGCTGCCCCGGACTTCCAAGATTATCGAACTTCGTCCCATGTCTCATGAGATCAGAAGAGCTCCAGACAGTCATCATATTCCCCCTAGACGTGAGGAGCCACATGTGGTTCGGGAGTTACACAGAAGCCAAGAAGCCAATGTCGCCCCAATCATGGCCGTTCGGCCCTCGCCTTATGATCGCCCGCGTACGACTTTGGCAGAACCCGCCGTCATTCAACCAAGAACACACAATCAGCCAATTCGCGTCCGAGGCGCTGCAAACGATGGGTATCCCGTGTACATTCAAGGGTCAGAACAAAACACTCGGCCAGTGTCGGGAGACCATTTTTTAGTCCACCAGGAACCGTACAGAGATGTGTAAGTTGTAACTGTTCTTGGTCTAGCCTGACAACCGTGTGTAACCTAACATTGAACAGACGACAAGATGAACGGCTGCCACACGCCCCTCCTCACGGCCAACCAGTGCAGCGACATTACACAAATGAGCCTCCTCTTCCTCCTCCTCCCCCAGCATTAGAGAATACCCGCAACCCCAGGAGAGGTTTTCCCTTACACCCTCATCGACCTGAGGACGTCATTGTCCTCGAATAACCTCACAATGGAACTCAAAACAAGCTAGACCGAGGCTTTTTGCTTCAGCTGTTTGTCTTCTAATGTTTTTCGACTTCGCATAAAGACGGTAGTATCAAGACACGGCGTTGGCGGGTTTTTTTTTCAGCATAGCATAGCATAGCAGCATAGCGAAGAGTGGATGATATGACGATGATAATGAGGTTCTATGTTTTTTGTTTTTTTTTGGTGGATTTTGTTCGGATCCGTGGATCAGAGGACATTGGCTTGGAGGAATGATACCCAACGCGGACGACATGTATTGATTGATTGTACGATTTCGACTTTAGATGTGTTAAAGTGCATTGAAGTTATAAGACGAGTCTTGGACTGAGCCATGTTTCATTCTTCAAATCCATGGGTAGAGAAGGTCGATCCGACGAGGTCTAAGTTGATGAGGTATGGTCACGGGACCATATATCTGGCGACACCTCAGTCTGTGTTGATGAATCGCGGGTTCTTCTACACTATATTAACTTAAGGATTAGATTAGACAACAGCAAGAGAAAAAACATACTATCCATAATTTACGGTTTCATTGTTGTCTTATCCAAACTCGGATAAATATTAGAATCGATTTGGAAAATATTTCATGGTGTTGCGATACTTTTACGTTGCCATTCTAAATATTCGTTTCGTTTTCTATCAATCATTCTCTTCATCATTTGCCCTAGCACCAACCCAAATTATTACAGGAAATATGTCACCGCCAAATAAAGACCTACATGTCTAGTCAAGCTACAACAGAATAGTTAGTAGATAAATGAGATAACTGGATGCGACCAAACTCTAGGGTATGTGATTCAACGGCTGAGACCAAGATTGCGTCTCCACCCACGTTTGGAACCTTCGTCATCGCTTACGACGGCAAATAATAGAGTATGATGGTTTAAAAAAAAGGTTATGTGCATTCATTGACGTGAATAACTACATCAAGCCCAGACTAAAATTTTAAACACCTGCCAACTGTATATAAAAAACCTGATTCATCGAATGGGTATAAATGGGACGTCTTAGTTGCGCCCTCTTCCCTTCTTGCCCACGCCTCCGCCTCCCATTGAAGGCCCGTGCCTCTTATCCATGCCCAGGCCCCTTCGGCCAGCCGCGATGCCACCCTTGCCGCTCTGGGCACCGCCGCGACCTCCACGGAAGCCGCCGCCACGTCCGCCACGGAAGCGGCCATTGCCGCGAGGGCTCATCTTGTTCTTGACGGCGGCGGCATCGGCGACGCCCATATCCTCAGCGTCCTCATCGTCATCGTCATCGTTGCCCCGGCGGTTGGAGAACTTGAGCTTGCCTCCACGGCCACGCTTGGCGACGTCCTTGCCCTTGATGGCAGCAACGTAGGCGCCCACACCCGAGGCCTGGGGCTGATCAATGTCCATCGCTTCATCGTCATCCTCCTTACCCAAGATGAGCTTGCCGTCGAGGTCGACCTTTGCCTTGGTGCGTGTAGGTTTGCGAAGCTTCATGGGCTTAGTCGATGAGATGTTGGCGAGTGCCTTCTTGTCGAGCAGATCGAGGGGCTCATCCTCGTCCTCGACGATATATGTCTTGCCACCCTTCTGGGCCTTCTTCTTCTGCCTAGGAGCGGCTTCGTCATCGGAGCCGTCAGACTCGTCCGATTCACTGCTGTATAGGGCCTGGTCAAACTCGTTCTCGAACTGGCGCTTGGGCTGGTCCTCCTCGTCATCATCGCTACCATCCTCATCATTGCCTGCCTTTGCGGCATCCTTCTTCTTCTTTGATCGTTCCTTTGCCTTGCGGATGTTGACAATCAACTTCTTGTCGGCCTCCGGGCAGTTCTTGTGAATGTTGTCGTATCCGAAACGGCGGACCATGCGTTCGATGATGTGCTTGACCTTGGCCTTGAAGTGACCCTTGTGCTCGTGGCTCCACACAATGAGGTTGGGTACAAGAGTAGAGAGACGAGGCAACATCAACTCCACGGGGAGACCGATAACGCAGACCTTGACGAAGCCCAGGCAGCTCTTGACAATCTCTCGGTTGTTGGATGTCAGGAAGAGATCCATGGTCTGGACAAGGTCGGAGAGTGTCTGCTCGCTCAGCGACTCTCGGAACTCATACAATAATCTGCTAATGGCCGTGATGGATGCGGAAATCATGTGAGGGGTGCTTCCAGCTAAACCGGCACTAACCATGGTAAAGAATTCTTCAATGTTGGCTGAACCAGAGGGAGCATCCTTGGGCATGTGAGGAACCTTGGTGTTGTCGATGGTAGCGCCGTTCGCATCCACCATGCGCTGACCCATTTGGACAAGGAGGTCGTAAGCTGTCTCTCTGGCTCGCTCATTGTTCTCCTTGCAGCAGATGACGACTTCACTGAGTACTGACGGAATAAAGTGAAGTGAGGTGTCAGGAATGAAGGGCAGGAGTGCAGCGATAGCGGCGAGGCGTTCGCGTCGAGCGGGGGCGGATACCTTCTCGGTGCTAGAAAAGATGAGGTTTTGCAACTCGCCGCTCCTCTCCCGGAGCGCAGCCTTGCCAATTTCAGAGGCGGCCAGACGAGGAATAAGCTTGTATGCTTTCTTCTGCAACTGAGGCTCTTCCTGCTTGTAGATGATGACTGCGGCAATCTCAAAGAGAGCGGCGAAACTCTCTCGTGGGAGGTACACAGACATGGTAATAACAATATCCATCAGAGTCTGTGCCGTTGATGGCATGTGGTCCTTGGACTTCTGGGTCTTTTCCTTATCCTCGGCCTTGGTGCCCTGCTCCAACTCGGTCGCAAGCATTTTACTCACGCGGTCAAAAGTTTCCATAAGCTCTTGGTTAGGGGCAATACTCAAAAAGACGTTGATGGTCTGGAGGATAGGGCCACGGGTTTGGGGGAGAGTCTGGGTATAAACATTGAAGAGAACAGCAAGCATGTTTCCAGCGAATTGTGAAAGATACTCGAGGTTCTTCTTAGCAGTGGCACGGGACACTCGGCTCTGCAGGACGAGATCCTCTTCCTCATCCTCAATCTCTGAGATAGCCTTATTGGACTCAATTAGGGTCTTGAGTGACCTGCAAATATCCAGTCGAAGGTCGACTTGCTTGTAGAGGAGGTTGGCCAAGATTTCAGCAAAGCCCTGGTCAAAGGCCTCGATCAGATCCAGGGGCAGGTCGCAGTAGCCTGGGAGAATCGACCAAATTTGCTGCACAACCGTCTCGTAGATCTTAAGCTCCATAGTCTTCTCAGCTTGGCCATGGTCCAGAACCTTCTGGAACATGAGCTCGCTCAGTGGGATCATCTCATTCTTGAAGTGAGCCAAGTTGGTGTTGCTGGTATAATCTCGGAGAATAGGGAACATCCAGGCTCGACCCGGCTGTCCCTTGGCGGGCTTCGCAAGGTTTAGGGGAAGAACTGAGAGAACAGCCTCAGGACCCATTGCCCGGATAGCCTTTCCGATCACATCGTCAGCATCCTTCTTGTTGCGGAAAGAACCGTTTTCTCGGATCTCGCCAATGGTCTTAGTAACGTTCAGCAAAATAGGGAACGATCTCCAGCGCAGAGAATCAAACATGGCGCCTAAGACGTTGAAGGTTTGCAGCCAAGCGGCCTGGAACTGAACCGTCAAAAGCGACTCGGCAGTCTTGGCAAGCTTTTCCAAAATTTTCTCGTCATAAATTGAAGGCTCAAGGATTACTTGGCGGGGGATACAGTTGACCATGAAAGAAACCAGACACTCAGATGCCGAAATTCGAATGTTTTCGGACGGTGATTCGAGGAACTGGGAGACCAGGTTGAATAGGTTGGGGAGGTTCTGGAATGTCTCATCCGGCTCGATTTGGGCTGAAACATCATATCCTCGCGAAAGAATTGCCAACCACGGGGGGACGAGCTGGGTGTCATTTGCAGCCGGTCGCAGTTCCGAGATAATCTCCATCAATCGGGGCAGCTTGGCGGATGATACCTCGTCGGTCATTCCTTCGAAAATCATCTCGAAAATCTCAAAAGCAGCCATGGTCATGTACTCGTTTCCAGTCTTAGCAATTCCAAGCAACAATTCACACAGAGATTCAATCTTCTTGCTAGGCCATCCACCGCTAGCTGAAGCAACTGTCTTGACTAACTGTAGAGCGTGGATCATTGCGGGTTCGTGGCTGGTGTCGGTAGATTTCTTTCCCTTGCGCATCTGCGCAACCTGGGCCGTCAGGTCCTCCAGATTCTTCATAGCCGTCTGGGCGCACATGTCGGCAGCGGGGTGATCCAACGATGGGCTAGGGGGAGGGTTTCGGAGAACCTTCTTTAGCGCATCCTGCGACCTTCTGCGCACCTTAGGCCGGTGGTCCAAGGCCATGTTCAGTAGACCGGCAACCGCGCGACGGGGTCCGATCTGAGTGACAGACAGCTCCCAGGATGTGGCATCCTGCGCAAGAAGGAGAGACTCGAGGCACCCGATAGCGGATCTCAGAAGAATAGGCTCCGCATCTTGCATCAAGAGCATGGGGGCAAGAAGGGTGAGGATTTGGGTGAACTTGGCGCGGAGGAGAGGCTGCGGGGCGTACGGCGTGATGGTATCGAGAAGGTAGACGACTGGCGTCGCCAGCTCCGGATTGACGGTGTCATTGACGTTGGCCTGTTGGAGAAGGGCTAGGAGAGCGGCAAAGTATCCTGTGGGCGTCGGGGCCGTGTTTTGTTCCTTCAAAGTTGACTCGACGGCTTGAAGAACGACGACGGTCTAACATTTTTTACCATGTTAGTTCTTTCTGTTGCGTCAACTGGAATTGCCGGGAGAGAAAATAGAACATACCCTTTGTTGGCTTTGCAGACCAGGGGACTTGATCTTGTCCAGCTTTTCAGCTAGAGAAGGGGTCGCCATCTTGTCGAGCAATTCGATCGCAAAACCACCTTGGATTGTTCGGTGAAGCAGAACCAATCCAGCGTTGTGCAAAATACCAATTTTTTTGCACAGAAAATTGCTTATCGCACCCCGCCAGCCGATAAGATAAGCAGTTCGCCTGTGCCTGTGCACTAACAGGGCGCGTGGCTGGGGCTTTGCTGCGCCACATTTCGCGTGCCTCGATATATCGGTATCACTGTATCCATCCATGATACGTACCTGCTTCTCTGGGTGCCTGCCCCTCCAGCCTCGTGGAGCTCGAGGGGGTTGGCAAGCTCACCTCCCAGATTGTATCATTGCGAAACATACCAAAGCCTCGTTTCTCTCCCGGCGCCAGAGAGAACACCATGGCTTTCCTAATTCTTGTCATTGGGGACCTGCACATTCCCGACCGGGCGCTTGATATCCCCGCCAAGGTATGGCCATCCTTGGTCTCGCCTCTTGTCGCATTCCCTTCAGGGTAGCTAACATGGCCTCACCTCCAGTTCAAGAAGCTGCTCGCGCCCGGCAAGATCGGCCAGACGCTATGCCTTGGTAATCTCACCGACAAGCACACTTATGAGTACCTACGATCGGTTGCGCCTGACCTAAAGATTGTCAAGGGTCGATATGACGTCGAGGCGACCTCCCTCCCGCTGACCCAGGTCGTCACTCATGGTAGTCTCCGCATTGGCTTCCTTGAGGGCTTCACATTGGTGTCGAACGAGCCCGATCTTCTCCTTGCCGAGGCGAACAAGCTCGATGTTGATGTCTTGTGCTGGGGTGGAACGCACCGCTTCGACGCCTTCGAATACATGGACAAGTTCTTCGTCAACCCTGGAACCGCGACAGGCGCGTATGCGACGGAATGGAGCAAGGATGGAGAGGAGCCGACGCCAAGCTTCTGCTTGATGGATGTATGCGAACCCGTGGCGCGAATTGCGTAATACCGTGTGCTGGTGCTGACAGCTCATCTAGGTCCAAGGTATCTCACTCACCCTTTATGTTTACCAATTGAGGAAGGACGACAAGGGCAACGAGACAGTGGCCGTCGAGAAGGTGACATACACAAAACCAGTCGAACCAACAGGTGGTTCATCATAACATACGAGACAACGGCGGAATCTTCACAGCGAGGACATTAAGCAATGCAATCACGAAATCTATACCCACACGAACCTTGGGGGATATCACATCCAGGTTTCTCCTAGACAGGGAGGCGCACTTGTTTTTCCAAGAAATCATCATTGGCAGCCACAACGCCAACATTTCCAATTGGGTAGTGTGCGTGTGTCTGGCACAATAACAGAAATACGTAGGTGTAAATACAATATGAATCAACAACTCCCAATCGCTTTGGTATCTCGAGCATGAACCAGTCTGAATGATGGCCATCAAAGTATTATCCGTTTTGACAAGACAACCAGACTCCCAAAAAAACGCCCAGTGGTCTATGCAAATTCCGCTTTCGCCCATACGTGAGTGGTCATTATAGCATCATACTCCGCCTCCTCGACGCGGCGCGCTCCTTGGCCGCAAGGCCGTCCTCGCTCGTCACCGCAGAGGAGACTCTTCGTGAAACCCTTCGTCCACCGGCCTTCTTCCTTGGTTCGGGGGCTGCCTCCTTCTCGGGCTGGGGTGAGGAGATGGTAAACTCGTAGATATCAACCTCGCTCATGTTTGATGAATCCGGGTTGCTTGACTCGCTCAACTTCGCCTCTCCCATTCCATCATCTTCATGATCTGCGAATCCTTCCTTCACGAGCATTGATGTGCGCCTCCCTTTTTCCACAGAGGGCAGAATATGGGAGGGTGATCCCTTTCCGGCCAAGGGGCTGGCAGGGGCATGTCCAGGTGCGCTCAGTTGTTCAGGGGCAGGAGGCAGCTTTTTCCATGATGTTGGAAGGGCGTTCTCCTTCTTCACCATCTCAGTGTCCAAGGCGACTGGTTCAGCCTGGCTTGAACGTCGCACGTATTTGCCCTCACCCGATACAGCATCAAGCAACTCCTTGGTGGGTCTTCGCATCTTGTCTCTGAGGTTGGGTTCAGCGTAGCTGACAGCCGTCCTATTACGTCGGCTTGGTCTGGATGCTTCTCGATTTCCGTTGATATCGGCGGGTGGCGGCGTGCCACCGCGAGAGGTTTCCTTGGCACTAGCCGGATCTGGCGAACATGGGGAAAGAATGGCGGGCTCGGCAACGGGGATCGCTAAATCGCTCGAAAAGTCCATGACTCTGGGTGCCGAGGGCTGCGTGTCGACTACTGCGTCGACTGTGATGGCTGGGTTTTTTGTTCTAGACTTGGGGCGGTCCAAGGATGCTCTTGATTTAACAAGGTCAGCCTTGGCGGCTGCAACCTCGTCCGCAACCGCCGATTTGGTTGCCTTCTTGGGGGAGCAAATGTCGTCGTTGGTACTTTTCGCCGCAAGAGGCTTCCTGGATGCCGCGGTTGCAGCCTTCTCTCGCGTCTCCTTTCTTGAGTTTGCAAGCTCCTTGAGCGTCTTGTTTCCGACCTTTTCGCGTATGGACTGTTTCTCTGCAATTATTCGAGGAGCTGTGTTCTCGCTGGTTTGTTGGGGGTTGGAGGTCGACATATCGTCTCTAGCGGCAAGCTTCCGTTTCGACCCAGCCTTTGCAGGTTGAGGTGCTGGTGCGGGCGTTTGTTCCATGGGCACGGGCGACCGCATTTCCACTTCTGGTTCTGCGGGCAGACTCTGTCTCTTCTCGGGCGAAGGAGATCTCGGGAGGAATTTAGAGCTTTGGGGTGACTCGAGCGCAACTGATGGTTCCATCTTGATCTTGGGTGTTTCCTGTGATGGCGAGGGCTGTGGCCGGCAGGGCGAATCGACTTTGACGGGATCCTCGTCGATAAACTGTGACATGGGAGGGGGTCCAAGTTCGGGAGACTCCATGGAATCGGCCTCGGATCGAAGTGCTAAAATCTGTTCGGGACTGGGAATTTGTTAGTGGCGAACACAGCGATTAACGGAGATGACTGACTTCATTGACATTCTCGGGTATGACTTTTGCTCTGAGATGTGGCCGAGTTCTTCGATATCTCGGGCGACATCTCGCAGTCGCCTTTGCGACGGGCTTGGTCGGGCAGAGCTGAAGCTCAACCTGGGTTTTGAGGTTCGTCTGATTCGGGGAGAATGTCGCTTCATAGGTGGCTCAAGTCCCAAGCCGGCAAGGAGGGTTCCCCATTCCGTCAATTGGGACTCGAGCTTTTCCTTGATTGCCAAAGCATGGTCGGCAATGCGGCGCGCGTCGTTATCCTCGAGCTCCTTTTCCAGCTCGAGGATGCGACCACGGAGCTCGAGATTCTCGGACAGCATGCAGGCACAGTCATTCTCGAGTTCACGGATGCGAAGTGCTCGCACGTTGTTGGACTTGGCGAGGTCACGGTTCTGTCGCAGCAACTTTCTTCGGACTGTTTCACGCTCCAGGTTAGCTTGTTGACTCAAATAAGGTGGTTGGGGGGCAGCGGGTGAGGGCATACGGGTTTCGAGGCTGTCCGTAGACACTGGGGGCTCGTTGAGTCTAGCCATAGCTCATAATGCGTGAAAACGGGCAAACTGGTCGGGCAGTTGAGCTGTGGAGCTGTGTGGATGAGGATGCCGAGTGTGCAGGTTGGAACTTGTTGGGTGGTGTTTATCGAGGACTGCCGCTTTGAAAGTGGGAATTTTTGGTCTGTCATTATTTACTAACTGTCTGTTTTCGGCTAGCCTCTTTCCGTGGTTGCTGGGGCTGCCACGCCGCTCGAGCCCCACCACTAGAAGCGTGTCCAACGCACCACACATGAGGATGGTGAATTGTTGCGAACAAAAAAGTCATCGAATTGAAGCCCGACCAGCCCAAAATGTCATATCCTACCAGATCACTATCGTCGCACATGCGCGCGCCCAGCGCATCGGCCTCATCAGCGGGGCAGTCACCTGCACTGCTCGCGCGCATCGAGGAGAAAAAGGCGGAGCTTGAGAGCTTGAGGGAGCTGAGAGATCTGAGCGCTGCAGTGGCTACGCAGATGGAGGCCCTGGAGAAGAAGCTGTCAACTCTTTCCGATGGAACTGAAGGTATGTTTTGGTCCGGGTGGCATGGATGCCTACTTAACATTAACGCTTTGTAGCAATCGCCGTCGTGATGGGAAATTGGCACAGCGTGTTGCGTGCTATCAACATGGCTTCTTGTATGTATCCTTGGTGCTATATCTCTTTGTTCACTATCTAACATGTCACTGGTAGCCAAGTTAGCGAAGCCAGCCGCCAATGCCTCGAACGAATCGCCCCAGGATGAGGCTGGCCCTCTTCCCCAGACACTAGTTCGCATCCCTACGGAACATGCGCCTGCTTTACAAGCCCAGGCCGAAGCTGCAGAAGCAGCACTTGAAGAAGATGGAGACACTCGGATGAGCTAGAACTGGGGCTTTTTATACCGATAATGCCCTTTTTCTTGAGACGGTGGCTCTTCTCAAGCACGTCGTCTTTCAAAGATGCATGGTGCGGATCACGACAAACGATCTGTATTCCTTAGTGACAAGTCCTTGTCAGCACCCCCCGCCTGAAATCTTCATCAAGAGTTCATTGGGGGAATGCTCGTTTCATAATGGTCTGAATCACGAGCCCCGACATAATCCATCATGCATCGGCGTTTCGCTTGCGCGATCAGCGATCATTGAGGGTCCATCTGCGACAGTCGCAGTCATACGACCGTGCTGCAACCAACCGGAATTTTCGGATACAGTGCGCGTGCATAAGTTGATTACTGCTGGCTTGCTTTCCTTGGTAGCTTCCTGGGTAGCTTGCATAGTTGGCTTGATGGCACATGACTCGTTACTGCATTCGCACGCCGCCAAGTGTCCATGACGCCCTGGGTCCTGGAAGCATATCTATGACAAGATATCATCGGGTGATTTTCATGCGAGGTTGCATGGCCATCAAACAGGGCTTTTGCGACAGAAACCTTGGTGTTGCAAGAGTTGGCTGCAGGAAATTTGATCATGTCACATGTTGAAGTTTGAAGGGGATAGAGTCGCATGTAGGCTCAATTTGGGTCCGTTGATCATGTGCCGCTGATACATGCATCATCTTGGCGACGGGCTTCCCCAACGTAAACTTCAATCTCGACCTCAGCGAATAGGTACCGACTGTTTGGAGGACGGATGGGTCGTGTACGAACTCATCGAGCCAGGATGACGGCAAAGGCGGAGCAGATGCGGAGAGCGACATGGATGGATGGGATTTTCATGAGGCTAACAGATGTTCTGGACGGCACAGTAGGGACGTTCCGTAATTACTCGGTTGACTTGTAATTCGACTCATTTTGATCTCCCCACGCCGAACCACGACTAGACAGAATGTAAGAACAAAAGCAATTCTCATTGCCCTAACACGAGGTGCTGAGGTCTTAAGTGGGGCTGGTGTTCGCGCGGATTTAATTTAAGAGTTTATTACCCATTCTTTCCGCAGGCTAACGAGGCCCTCCCTGTTGCAGCCAACTCGGGGTCTCGGCCAATCGTGTTGATCGTCACGGACGCGACGACGCGCAGTGGAGCTGGCGAGCTCCGGATTAGGAAGTATGTGGATTTACCTTCGACGAGGGACAGCCAAGTCGACAATAGCCAACCCGCCTTCCAACCTTGCTCAGTCGGCGGCAAATGTGACCTACAGGACGCGGTAGCCGTTTCCAGGAGGACACGGCAATAGCGTCTTTCCATCTCGAGCATCTCGAGGCGCCAGCTAATATTCCGAAATGGCTGTTGATGCCCGAGGGTGGTGCATGGCTTGCAGCCACTCGGAGCTGCGGGCTGCGAGCTGCGAGCTGTGACTGGACTGTGGCCGGGACGGTGGATTGTGGTTGTGTGGTTGCACAATGAGGGGAAGGTGCCAATGGGTGACAATGATTCACTATTTACTTTTTGAGTTGCCCTGTGTCCTTTTTGTTGACTTTGTACGGTTGGAGATCTCACCCACTTGCCTTTTTTCCTCGTCCTCGCCGAAACTCGCTCCTCTTGTCATTTCTCCTTCTTGCATCGCACCATCGCTACGCTCCACGCCCAATTTTGGAATCATCGCTCTAGCCCAGCCCTGTTGCTCCAGGAAGCACCCCCAGCAGCTTATTGCTCGCTTGACCTGCAGCCCCCGGTCGCTTCTCTCTTCATCGACATCACCGCAAGGGCACAAGGACAGGCACCAGACGCAGGCCACAACTTTGGTTCGCCAAGGAGAAACTCTCGCATACGCAGGCCACCTCGGCCCCCCTGTCGCCTTGCGAAATTACACACTGTGTTATCGTCGATTTCCATTGCCCCATTTTCCGTCCGGTGGCGCTCGAATCTGCGGCCCTCCCCCCGTCTCCCACGTTGACAGGGTTCAGGTGCATGGTCCCTACGCACGTCTGGGTTCGAGGCTCCAGCTCCACGAGCTAGCTAGGGGTGCGAAGCCGTGACCATGGCTCGAGTCCACCGTCCCATCGATGCCCATACAACTACTTCCATTCCCTCGATCGACCATCGTCTTATTGCTCCTCCTGCCAATAACCTGGCCTCGAAACCTGATACCCTGATCGCCATCCCCGCCCGGGCCTCGAGAGGGAAGCTCAATGAACTGTCCATTGGCCAAATCCAGAACTCAATTGTGCATTCTAAGGTCCCGATCCATGACCAGGTGATACTCAAACCCAACTGCGACACCTCCGAACCCAAGTCCGTCAACGCCAAACATTCTTCGAGGGGCCTTCGTCGCCGCACCCCCATCGATCCTTGCATCTTTGAGCCTCTGGATGTAGTACAGGAAGAGTCAATTGTCGCGCCTGCTGCGATAGACTCTGCCTCTGCCTCCACTTCTGCAGATCCCGGCGCATCGACAACTCTAGGTCCCTCAGATACTAAATATCCATCACCCCAAGGTTGGTCCTGAAGTCTTACACCCTCAACGCAACTCTCTTTCCTGTCACCATGAGCCCCTCACGACGCAGCTTGTCTCGCCTGAACCTTCGTGTCCATGGGTTAACTCTTTATCGCTTTGTAGCAGGTCCCGACGAGCATCCACTCTTAACCGCGATTCCCGAGCATCCTATACAACATCAGATTGAGAAACATTTGGCAGGTCAGTTCGAATGGCTGCTCTCGTGCTCAGTGCCAGTCGGTTCTGCCAAAGGCCACCATACCTCGGGATACGACGGCACTCGTCAAGCTCCAGGAACCATGGTCTTTGGTTGCAACTTGCTGTCGCGCAAACGACGATCGGCTTCCCAAAAAGCTAGCATAGCGTGCCCCCCAGCTAACACCTACACGCTTGTAGCCACTCCCCTCGAAGGAGATGCGTATTTGTTGCCGCCAATGGACATGTCACAGGCACTAGGTGATCAGGTCGATATGGCCTTGGGTCATCCCCCACCTTACGAGGACATCGAAGGCCATGCGACGACCCCACTAAAGGTCCCCGAGGTTGAAGTTGAGATCGCCGAAGTTATGGAACAGGCTGTCTCACCATCCCTCACTTTTGTGAGTGACCGAAGCAGTAGCTATGCTGGAGGATCTTCGAGAGCCGGTTCCTTCTCTGTCCCCCGGATTGAAGATTCGCTTGAAGAGATTGACAAGCTTGAGGAAGAACTGGAAGCTGTGAACGCCGTCACCCAACCTGGACGGATCAAGTCACCTGAAGAAGCTCCGCCGTCCTTGCAACGCCTCGAATTGCCACCGGACGTGAAAACGTCGTCTATCTCTAAGCGGGCGTCAATTGGCGGGCTTTCTTCAACCGTTCGTATTAAGCAGTCTGAGAAGACTCAGGCACCGCTCCGAAGAACTACTTCCCTTGTGTTCCGCAACAAGAAAGATGAACCACAGAAAGCGCCCAAACTGAAGCCGCAACTATCACGGGGCCAGCTTAACAACTCCAAATCATCAACGCCGAAGCCACCCGTCAAGTCGACGAAACCACCTACAGTCCCAAACTTTGAGCTGCCTGGTGAGGCTGTCTCGCGGCGGTTGAAGGAACAGCGTGAGGCCCGTTTGGCTCAACAGGCTGAGACTCGACCGGTATACGTTCCCCCTCCAAGGCCCAAGTCTAACAAGCCCTTGACAAAGCCCAACTTTGAGCTCCCTGGAGAAGCAATCTCTCGGCGGAAGCGAGAAGAGCGGGAAGCCCGCCTCAAGGCTCAAGAGGAAGAAGAGAAAAAGAAGCGCGAGTTCAAGGCCAGGCCTGCCCGTTTTAGTACTGCACCAACCACTGTCCCCCGCGAAACCATTACTAGTCGCATTCGCCAGGGAAAGCCGGCTCAGGAAGATGATGCGGAAAGAAGACTTCAAGAGAGAAAGCTGAAACGCTATTCTCTTGGAACCCTAAGGCCAACTCCGAGTGAATCTATGGACCCTAGAAAAAGTCAGCCCCGCGGCAGACTCTCAACTGCAGCTTCAGAGGAAAACTTGAGCAGGGGCACATCTGCTTCAACTGGCGGTTCTCTTAGCAAGCGCCATAGTATTTCGGCCGAGGAAATGCAACAGCTGAAGTTGAAGGGAAAAGAAATCTTTGAGCGAGAAAACTCGAGCCTTTCAAAGGAGAGGGAGCGAGAGAAGCGAGAACGGGAAACAGCGGCCCGGGTAGCGAGGGAACAGGCAGCAGAACGATCTCGTGCTGCCAGTCGAGAATGGGCGGAAAAGAAGCGTCGTCGAGAGCAGGCTATGCGGGAATCGATGAAGCAAATGGCGAACCCTGTGGTGTAATATCACGCTGTTGAGGGGTGAGCGAAGGATTGATATCGATCCGAAGCCAGGTGCGTGATTGCATCGAGGAGTAGAAGTTTGGCCATCAGCTCCGGCGTTGGAAAAGAATGGCGTTTTAGCACTGGATGGGAGGTGCTTGTATTGGTTTTTGGTTCTTTTGACGGTGTTGAGACATTATTGTACAGGTATTTCTGCGAAGGCGTTACTCTGCGGTCCTGCCGAGAGGGAAAAACAGGGACACGGTTATCGAATTGGTTCGTTTCTTCAACTGTATTACCTAGATTAGCCACATATTCTTTTTGTTTTTGAGTCTGTCAACTGGCTGATGGTTGTGCCTAGCCTGTGAGTAGCTTCCGAAGGCCGCCATCCTTGCAAGATGGTTTTTCATATTAAATTAATATTGAACTGACAAGAGACTCCCACTGGCCGACCCGGCTGTTTTGATCATGATAAGGTGCTTAAAGAATTTGGCCCCGTGCACTGGTTTGAACGTCACGGAACTACAAGGGTCCGACGGCGGCCACCCCGGCCGGCCCCGCACCGAAATCCAACCTCATCCGTCCCCACTGCCTTCAGCGTGATGATCAGGCAGCGGCCAAGTTTCACATACTCTTTCAAAAACCATTATCATCACCTAACCGCTAGCGATGACAAGCAATGCCGACCCCCAAGTGCGGCTAGGCGCCTGCACGGTGCTCGGGCGCTCCAAGCCAGCAACCCGGACGCAGCCGAAACCGGTTGATGTCTTCTTCAACATACCATACGCTACAGCACAGCGATTTGAGCACCCAGCCGAGGCAACTCTACCGGCGACGCTGGACGCCAGAAAGGAGGGTAGCGGGTGCCCATATATTGGGTCCCCCGTAGGAGATGAGGACTGCCTGAGAGTCAATGTGACGCGGCCCGCGGGGGTGGCCCAGTCGAGTTCGGAAGCGCTGCCTGTGCTCGTTTACATGCACGGTGGGGCCTTCAACTTTGGAAACCCACTGGAGCGAGACATGGAGGCTGTGGTTTCGTGGAGCGAGAAGCCCATTGTGGGCGTCAGCGTTGCGTACCGACTGGGCGTGCTCGGGTTCCCGCCCTTTGACGGAGATGAGAAGCGACGATGCAACCTGGGCCTCAGGGACCAGGCCGCGGCGCTGAAGTGGGTTGCTAAATGGATCGGGGCGTTTGGGGGCGACGGGGAGAAGATGACTGTTGTCGGAGCCAGCGCTGGTGGACATTCGGTGAGTTTCACATTTTGACGTCTGCCATGTGAATTCCCCCTCGCTTACACCCATCCGAATCACAGATCGGCCACCACCTACTCTCGCCTTCTTTGCCTCCTTTCCACAAGGCCATCCTGGAGTCCGGCTCTCCCACGGCCCGCCTTGTCCTCTCGTCCTCGCACCCGCGGACCGTTGCTCAGTACCGCGGCCTTCTCGAGTATGCGGGCTGCTCGTCGATTGCGGGGCTCCAGGCCCTGCCCCTAGGTACCCTCATCGACGTTGCCGGCAGGATCTGGACCGCCGCGGAGAGCCCTGTTCACTGGCCGTTCCAGCCCGTTGTTGATGGTGAGGACGGTGTGATTCCCGATCTACCCGTCCGGCTGTGGGAGCGGCGTGTCGCCGACGGGCGTGCCTGCGAGATGCGCCTCATTGTGGGTTTCTGTTCGGACGAAGGCATCAGTTTCGTCCCGCCCTCGACGTCATCCGCCGCCCACTTCCGCGCTTTCTTCACCTCTCTCATCCCAGGCCTCTCGCCCGCTGATCTTGACACCCTCGAATCGCTTTATCCGGACCCAGACACGGTCCCTTCGTCGCCTTATGCCCAATCTGGCGGGCCGCATGGGAAGCCGCAGTTCCGCCGTCTCGGCGCTGCGTACGGCGACTTTGCCTACATCGCTCCCGTCCTTCACACGGCCGACATCCTCTCCCGCTCTGGCGCCCGTGTCTACGTCTACGAGTACGCCGCAGCCACGGGACCTCTCCACGCTGCTGTCCATGGCTCCCAGAGCTCCGCTGCTGCCCGCGAAGAAGCCCTGTTGAGCGGAGTCCCCGGTGTGCTTGCGGTGGCTGCCGAGATGCATGGGCGCATGACACGCTTCGTGGCGGACCCGGAAGGTGACCTCGGAGATGCCTGGCCGCCGTTCGAACCCGGAGACGGCGGGCCCCGGATACTGGTGTTTGGAAAGGGCAACGATGAGCTTGCCGGCGGGCAGAGGAGAGGGGTCGCAGTGCAGGAGAGGGTGCTCGGAAAAGATGAGTTGCAACGCATGCGATTTTGGTGGGAGAGAATGGAGTTGGTTCAAGGGATGGGAGAGAGAACTTCTCAATCTGCTGCTTAATGTTCAGAAAGGAAATACGAGAAACAAGATAGACCTGGGGACGGTTGGTTCAAGTACTCCCCTCCGATAGCACGCGCGCATGACTTAGACGACGGTTAGATGAATCAATGAAATAAGCACTAAGCTTTCCGATTTCGCTCCCTATATACTTCTATAGAACCGTTTCCAAAATCAGACGTACGTAATTTCTAACACCTCCTCACCTTCACTTTCGCGCAACTTGTCATCCAGTAGTCTCCACGTAGACTCTCGCGCAGCCATAGATGTCGCCAGCTCTCCCCCCCATTACTTTTTGAGCCCGCATGGCCCTCCCGCCTATTATCCAAGCTTGTCACAGAGTGACTACCAAGATTCGTCGTATGTACAATTCCGTCTCGTGATATAAGCGAATCAGGAGTGAGCGTGATCGTAGTCGGGCTTCACCCCGTAGTGTAGTGTTAACGATGAGGGAGATGAATCAAAGAAAATAGTGTCTTTTTGGCTGGTGATACAACATCCAACACATGGTGTCGAGTCTTCAAAGAGTGATTAGGTAGATGAGACTGCCGGGGTAGGGCGGCAGGAGATGGGGATGATCCCGCTTTCTCAAGAACATAAACTATCATATGCCAACACGTTCAAACGCCAATGCATGGACCACTTCCAAGCGAGAGAATTCGGCAGGAGGCGGGTATCTTGATGACAACATAAGAAAAAGTTTTCGAGGGCAGCATGGAGTTGCTGCCCCAGGGCTGGTTTATCTTTTTTTTTTTTTTAGAAGTTTTGTGAGATGCCCGCGCTTTGTTGAGGGTAATGAGACGGGTTCTCGATTCGTGTAGTGCGCCTTGCCGCATTGTCGCGAATTACGGGGGCGTTTGGTGGCTGACCGTTGTTATAACCGTCACCATATGGGTTGTTTTGGGCATACTGGTCGTAGTAGGTGGCACCTCCGTATGATGGCCCAATTGGGTCTGAGCCATCGGACCTAGCAGCACTGTAAGAAGATGAAGCATTGGATGGTCCACGGTGAACCTCTGCACCGCGGTTGTTAGCAGCATTGGGACCCATGGCGCCAAGAATTTCGCCCTCTGGAGAGTAGGAGCCATCCATAAGGGGATCACCGGATCTGCCGTCCGACATGTTGCCACGGGTTGGGGAGGTAACATCAGAATAAGTGCCCTGGGTCTGCTGGCCACCGGACATGGTGGTGGAAGCCTTGCGGCCGGCCGAGTTGATGGTGGTGCTGCCCCAGCCTCGGTATCCTGAGGAGCCCTCCTCCCTCATCTCGTAGCCGTCGCCGAGCACCGAAGGAATAGTAGGATCGTTGTTGGGATTGTAAGCATAATCTTCGACCTCCTTTCGTCGCTCCTCCTCAGCCTCCTTGCGCGAACGACGCTTCTTCCAGAAGAAAAGGCCAATCACGGCGAGGATGGCAATGGCAGCAATGGGAACAACCACTCCGATGGCAACCTTGCCTCCTGAGCTCAGACCTCCGCCGGAGCTGCTCCCTGAGTCAATGGATCCGGAGCCCGAAGTGGCCGTGGACGACGTCGATCCTTGGGTTCCTGAGGGAGCGTTTGCGTTGGTGGTGTAAGTGACAACGACGACACTGGTCTCGGCGGAGCCGGAGCTGTTGGTAATGGTGACGACGGTGGATCTCGTGGTTGCTACGGGTGCCTCAGTGGTCTGAGCATTGTTGCTACTGCTGTTGTTGCTGTCGCTGCTGCTATTGGCGGCCTGGCTTGTGGCTGCGGCTGCTGAGGTCTGCGAGGGCTGTGTGTTCGCTGCGGAGGTTGGCTGGGAATTGTCGCTCGATGCCGCGGCGGAAGCACTGGTTGCCGCTGGCTGGGTTGCTCGTGCTGAACTCGAGTTGGCCTGAGAAGCGGCGGCTGAGGTTGCGGCAGCGCTCGAAGCGTTGTTGGCGGAGGTCGAGGCGGCAGCGGCGGACGAGGCGGAAGCGCCGCCAGCAGAGGAGGCAGCAGCAGCAGCAGAGCTCGCAGCGGGCTCCGAAGCTGCTGCGCTGGTCGCGGCTGCGTCTGCTGCGGTGGACATTGCAGCGCCCGGCGTGCTTTCTTGTCTGGGTTCAAGATGCATGTTAGCGGTCGGGCGATGCTTCCGCGAGAAGCACGGCGAGGCGAGACGAGGTCAAAGCAAGGCAGGGCAAAAGCGAGAATGCGGGCGAGAGAGAGAGAGAAAAGTAAGACGACCAAGAGGGTAAAAAAAGTAAGGACTCGATCGGATCGAGGGTCAATGATGGATACGACGGGAAGGGCCAGGGCAGTCACACAGTAACAGGGAAGGGCAGAGAAGCCAAGTGGAGAGAATCGTGGCCGTGGGGAAAGTACTGGAATGGAGGAAGCGATAACTGGTAGCGTCGGGGGAGCCAGCGAGGCAGTGAATGAATAAAACTGGAGATTGATGCGTGATCGACAACCGACGTACCTGTGTTCTTGGCTGTGAGAGGCTCGAAAAGGATGGGGCTGGGCCGGGTTTGGGGATTGTCAGAAGGTTCGTTTCGAGCCCGTCCGAGTCGCAGATGTATGAGGGAAGAGGACGGATGGTTGGACGAGGAGGATGGAGATGGGCCTCCAAGTGGGCGATACGAGACGAGCAGCCCGCAGCAAGGCACAAGGGAAGGGGAAGAAAAGGCGCGCGCCCTCACCACGCAGCTTTGCCCAGCCGGTAGCCAGTGGCAGTGGTCTGTGGGCACCACCACCTGAGGCCGCGGGTGCTTTGGTGCTGGTGCTTTGGTGCTCGGCGCCTTGGTACTGAGCGTGGTGCTTGGCCCAAGCCTCCCACGCGCACTCCCAGGCTGGCGGTTGCTCTGGCAGGCCCCCGGTTTGCAGGGGACCAGGGGATGTGGGGGGAGGAGGGAACCTGGAACCCAAAACTCCAACGTTACAGTGGACCGTGGATCATTGGAGCGCGTTTTTCGGGGAGGGCGCAGCGCTAGGAGAGCGGCGGGTGGGCGGGCGAAGAATGTGAGTAAGTGAGTGAGCACCCTCTCACATCTCACACACACACTCTCTCTCTCCCTCTCTATCTATCTCAGACGAGCGGTGCGCTGCGTGTGGCTGCTTCCCCTTGAGGGTGCGCGGGCTGCGTGCATGCAGTGAACCAAGCCAGAACCTACAGAAGCTTCTGACGGATTGTGCAGCACTGCGTCTCCACCCGCGTGCGCGCAAAGAGCGCCGACAGGCACAGGCCCTCTGACTTTGGCTGGGGGGAGACGACAGAGAGTGACCCATTCTCTGGGTCCAACTTCCCGGCGCCCGCGGGTTGGCTCTGGCTCTACCTGGTGTGTTTTGTTTGGGATGGGACAGACAGAGTTCGTGTTTGGGTGTGGGCCAATCAAGGTGCGCGCCCATGGCATACAGCCGACACCCAAAAGACGCAGAGGCAGAGACATGCAGCGAGGTTGAAAAAGAGGTTTGCGCCCGGTGTGCCAAAAAAAAAAAAAAAAAAAGCAACCGGGGGGGGGCAAAAAACAACAAAAGGACCCCTCAACCAAGAGAAATTAACGCCCGTGGTAGAAGCGGCAGCAGTCATCCCTAGCAGCCGTTATAGTGCTGATAGCCTGAAGTCAATTGTCAAGGCCAGCTCCGGCGCAAGCCACACACGCGCCAGAGGCTCGCCGCCTCTCGCTCTGCGGCAGCCAAGCACGGCACCTCCCTGTCTGTGACGTGCCGTGGCTGTCCAGGGCCATCCTTTCCCATCACCTGCAAGTCGCAAAGTCCGAGAAAGTCGGCTGCAGCATTTTCATCCATTCTCATTTCACCCGCAGAAGACAATACGTCTGCAAAGCCCGTCGTCTGTCGGTCGGGAGACGAGCCCCAGGTCGCGTCGCATTCCGCAGCAAGTTCCGGGTCCCTTCAGCCAGATGCTGCAGTTGCTCGCCACGAGTGTACATTGCATTGGTGTGGATGGATAGATGGATTGCACCCACACGCATACAACACGCCCGCCTCGCACTCACACCTTCGCTCGCTGACTACGGAGGACAGTCCAATTGCATGGTCGCGTAATATTGATAATTAAACCATACTGCCTCCCTCCCTGCCTTATTAGCTTCTGGTCCCTGCTGGTAGAAATTGTAACCCAACATGCGCATCAACTTTATCCAAGACCAAGACCCAGAGCTCGACAGCTGCTGCAGCATCTGCAAGCTGTGATCTGAATCCGACTACTTCCATCTTGGGCCCGCGTCATCTCGCCCAGGCCGCCAACGAATCCACGTCCACCCTTTTTTTTTTTGGCCTTCACGTTTACGTTTACGAGATGACCCCAAAACGCCAAACACGAACTTGCCATGGTTCCACGACGGAGACGACCGAGAAGGAAAAAAGAACAACAGAAGGAAGAAGAAAAAACCCTAAACTGACCCCAGCATCGATTCGGGCCCAGACACAGGCAACGACATGGCCTGACCAATCCTGCCAAGCCCACACCGAAGCACACGCTATCTTTCTACAAGTAGATTCCAAGGACCCAGATCAATCCCATCGTCCATCCCTTCAAGAGACGATGAACCACATGCCACACGCGTGGGTGCGCCCTGCAGACGAGGACATAGGAGCCAGGGTGGTAATAAAGTAAACAGAGGCTTTTTTGTCTGCCCTCTATCTTGGCTGCTAACCGTGTAATCTTGTGTAATCCCAAGCCGGGAGGGGTGCCCCCCGTCGACGAGAAATGAGCAGCCCTCTCTCTCTCTCACACCGATTCAAACGATGCTGTACACGAGCTCGCTTTCCTGTTACTTTTCGCTTGCAATCCTCGGGATGAAACGCTGGCAGGCCTAATTTTTTGCTTTTCGCTTGATGGCCGACTCTATCGAACACAAGTTGATCGTTGCCTCAATCAGGGAAGAAGGCACAGCGTAATCTTTCCCCCATTGGGGGTGGCCGGGTCGGCTACAGAGCCGACGGTGATAAACCCCGACATTCCCGTCCCACACACAGCACAGCACAGCACAGGTCAAGTAAGTACATGATCCGGCGGCGCGGCGCGGCGCGGAGGGCAGGTTGAAAAGAGAAGGGCATTCGAGCGCTATTGTTCGAAAAGAGTCCATATCGCCGCGATCCGGCTGGAATGCCTGCTTTCCCCCCCTTCTGCCCCTCACTGAGCACACACTATTACGACAACATTCCCCCTCACTCACCGCGTCATCCATGCGTAATGCAATACTCGTCTGGATCGATTTCATCCCTCCCAAGGCCAATGCCGTCCCAAGCCCGCCCTCCCCAAGCAGACATAAAGGTAAAAAAGGGAACAGACAAAAGAAGCTCGGTCCCAGGCCCGAATGAGAAACGGAGCCATGCTTCGTTGAACGCTGGCGCTGGCGGGCCCTGTTCGGTAGCCAAAAATGCGTCGCCAAGAACCAAAACAAGGAGCAACGCAGCACCACCCGGCAAGACAAGCGGCTCGAGCAGGGGGAGAGAGACACTTTCTGTCTTGCTTGGGATGGCTTTGCGCAAGCACGAGAGAAGCACAAGCACAGTCAAATCATCATCCATCACAGGCCAGGCACAGGCACAGGCACAGGCACAGGCACATGCAACAGGGAGGCATTGATCGGATCTGCTCCGCCAGGCCACATGAGGAGCTGTGCCAGCGAGGCGGACGGGCCCAAACAATCCCCATTCAGCGGGTTTGGGTTTATTTTGCACTTTCGATTTCCCTTTCCCAGTCGTCGATTTCATCCCTACCTGTAGAACCGGGCGGTATAGCCCCCCAGAAGACCAGATCCCTCCAATCCCCATCCACCCCCCGTCGGGTGACGGATCATGACACGGCCGCCGCCGGGCTTATTAGCTCTCACAGAATAAGCAACTCAAGCGAGATCACCTCCGATCAACATGTTGGTCGGTCAATCCCACCCCAACTCGGGCTCAATCGTCGCAGCGATCAGACCGGGAGAGCCTCAGCCTTTTTTTTTTCTTTGATTCCCAACTCGTAGTGATGTTTTTTTCGGCCCATTCCTCTCCCATGGCTTCGCAACGAGTCAGGCCAAAACGGCCCGCCAACCAGCCAGCCACGAAGTAAAGGGCCAAAATAGCAGCGGGCTCCACTCATCATCTCCCGCCTTCCAGCGTTCCCAAAAATAGGAATCTGATCGCGTGTCAGTGGCTTTCGAGAAGGTGTAAAAAAAAAAAAAAAATAGCATCATCGCTCCCAAGTAAAATGCACACACTAAGCACTCTGGCACACAAGCCAAAACCAACTAAGGCACGCACCTCGACACACAAACGCTGACAGTGCCCCCTTCCCTTCCATTCCGCCACACTGCATCTCCCCCCCCCCCCCCATCAGCCTGTCCACTCACAACCCGTAACCGCGAACTTGTTCCCCAAGTGTGGCGAAAGATCGGTCTGCATGTACGAGTACTGTAAATAGATAGGACCGAGACGGCGGCTGAGCATACGGGAAGAGGGGACCCAGTTACCATTTGCGCCGTGATCGACAACTCTAGCCATGTACTGATGTATGCATACACGAACTCCCACTTCCCTTCCTTTTCCCCCCCACGGGTGGATGAAGTGGCTCAGTCGATCCATCCAGCAACAACGATGCAGCATGCTAGTCTCAGCCGAATTGACGGTAGTAAAACAGGAAGAATGAAAAAAAAGGGTGCACACGCCCCCCTCTCACAGTTCCATTCCAGTGGTCCCGGTTCCTGAGACTTGCCGCCTTTAGTCTAAGCCACTGTCTAACAAGGAGGCGTGAAGATCATGGAAAATCGGTATCCCGTCCAATCAATCGGCATGCGGAACCGCAAATTGTAATATCAAGTGGGAAGGACTGCCTGCATCATCGTTCTCCTGCCAGCCATGATGACGCCAGTAGTGTGAAGCAAGACGAGGAGAAGAGAATAAAAAACCCCCAAAGAAAAAAAGAAAAAGGCATTGCCGTTGCAACATGACAGGCAACAAGTGGACTGAGTGAGTGCGTAGATCATTTTCCTCCGAAGAAATCTCCCTTGCCAAAACACACACAAACGTAGAAGAATCTGTAGAATTTCTTCACCATGCATCTGGGTCTGGGGGAAACACTCGTCAGCTTGCGACAAGTCTTGCCCGTCCAGCGAGTATTCTTATTTCGAACCCCAAGACACAACCCGCATCCTGTAATCTTAGATACGTGATGTAAGGATGCAGCAGTCCACCCAAAAACACCACAACAAAATCATAACAAGGACGCGTCCGCCGCATGCCAGGCAAGGAAACATGGAATCCCTTCCCTGCTGCAGAGAAATTATCATGGGAAATGAACACGGCACGTCCAGAAGACATCAACAAACAAACAAACAAACAGACGGTCTGCTCTGTCGTCTTACACCATCGCCACTCTGATATCCCAAAGCAAGTGTCCAAAGCGATCGCCCGAGTCTTTGCCCTGCGAGTGTTACACTAAGGATTAACTCGGACAGGAAGGCTTACACACATATCAGCTTAGATTGGGTTTGATCTATTGTCTTGCTCGTGAGAAAAAGCCCAACATGAAGTTGGTTGAGTGCAGGATGGCGTTGCAATGGATATCGACGTTGCACTCTACCACAGGCTAAGCTGCACGATCACACCGATCCTCATATCCGGCCCTTGCAGCAATGCTACTGAGACGCTATTTATTGCTTGCTGTTGCAACTACGACTTGTCATGCAATCAATCCCATGTTGGGAAAAAGAATCACACGGTGACTTGCCCCGATTATTGCAAGAGTTGCAACCATTCATGACGCCAGATGCTTTCTTTTTTTTTTCATCCCAAAATGCACTATCCCTGAGAACTTGCCATCGCCAGGGGTTCGAATTCATGTACTGTATCAAGTCAAGACAAGGAACTTGGCATGATGCACTGCAACATAACCCCTGAGTGGTTGTTTTTTTCTACATTCTGTGGAGGGGGCTCCCTGAAGAAAGACTATGTATGTATGATACGATGTCTAGTGATTATAATCTAGATGAATGAAAAGAAATGCCTAATAGTTATTAATAAGATCTATCAGAATTGTTTTGTTGTTGGTTCATTGTTATTTTGGCTTGGGTTATTGTTGTCCAGTGACGACGATAGAAGAGGATGTTCCAATCCTTCAGAAATTGGGTTGTACATCAAGTACCCGCAGCTCCGCATCCGAAGAAAGGTCAGAGCAACAGATTAACAAACCTTGAGAAAAGGCCTCGTTCGTCCTCCATTGCGTATGAATGGCACTACTCTACTTTGTTCACTTCAGTCACAATGAGAGAGGCACAAACAAATTGGCAGAAGAAGAGATGACCGCGTTGACCTGCTTTGCCAGCACGGCATCCTTATTGACCTATATACAGTTCTGCCTGACCACGTCCAAACGGGAAGTCGTCATCTACTTTGTCGTGGTTTCCTAACCGTTCTATATGCAAACCCTTGCAAGATCCCAAGAAAATAAAGACAATAGAGAAATGTAATCGCCAGTCGTCATGACCCTTATAATACGCCAGTGAAGCGAGAAAGAAGAAATCTGGAAACAAATGACCAGACCAGTGCACGCTATGATGTACTGCTATGTCAAAATGACAAAGCCCCAAATTTTGTCGTCACAGTATGCCCAGGTTTATCCTCAGACATACATGTCTGTTGGTGCCATTTACGCTTATTGGCGCATGCCCCATGAAGGCTTGAGCTGGTCTTGTAGTGATGTTGTTGTGAAGACTGTGTCTCCAGGGAGTCGGCTGACACGTCCAGCACCGTTTCGGATAGCTCCAAGACCAGCGGGCGAAAGACCGCTGCGGTTACTCCTGATGCTTCCAGCGTCGCTCATATTGTCCGCATCTCTGAACTTCTTCGGGGGTGCGAAGTCCAGACCAGTGAACGTACCCGACTTACGGAGCAAGTGACTGCACTCATATTAGCTACGTTTATTCAAAACTAAGGATTCATTAACTTACGGGCTGGGAAGAGCTGCCAGTTCTTCAAATGCCGAAACCACAGGTGTGGCGGCTGGCACGGCAGGGGAGTAAGCCCGTCGCTCGCCGAAGGGGCTCTGGGCGCGACCGGCAGCAGTATCTCTGATGCTGTCAGGAGGAGCAAAGTCAATAGCGTTGATGAGGGCGAAGTTATCATCCTTCAGCTTGGAGGGAGTAGGCAGAGTGGTAAGAGGCGCAGGGGGTGGGAGGTTCTTCTTGGCTTGGTTGCGAATTCTGGCGGATGCAGAAGAGTCAGGTCGAGGGCCGAAGGCAGAGCCGGCACGGGGTCGTCCACGAGGTCCGCCGGGCAGGCTCATGCCTCCAAGGGAACCATGGGGTCCATGAGGACCACGAGGGCCAGGGCCCGGTCGACCACCTCCTGGGGGTCCGCGACGGCCAGCAGGAGGAGGGGTCATAGCACGACGAGTGACGGGCTCGGCGTAGGGCATGACAAAGGCGTTAGTCTCTGGGTCGAAGTAGGCAGCAGCCTCACCGAGGTAGCCTTGGCTGTAGTCCTCATAGTACTGAGCGGGAGGAGCAGGCATGGGTGGGGGAGCCTCCTTGCTGTCATCAAAGTACTCCTTGTAGAATGATCGGATACGGTTGGCACGGTACTCGGGGTCATCTGACTCTGTCACATCGTTGGGAGGCAGAGGGCGGAAACCGACGGACAATCTCTTGTTCTCAGTCTGGGGAACGCCAAGGCCCTTGGGCTGGTTCAGCTGGAACTGCGGGGGCACATCCTCGATGAAAGAAGCTCGCTCGCCTTGGCCGCTGGTAAGAACGCTGTAATCATCCAGGTACTCCGAAGTTCGAATCACAGGCTGGGCAGCGGCAAGCTTAGGCTCTTCGGTCTTCACGTCGAGGACTGGAAGAGGAGCAGAGAGTGGGGCATCCATAGCTGGAGCAGCAGGGCCCTTGGGAAGATGGAAGTTCAGACCAAGGCCGGTGTTAGACTCGCGGTTGCGATGAGGGGGCAGAGGGAAGCCATCAGTCATGGGAGTACCAGAGGCGCTGTTGCTGGTTTCAGAGAAAGCGGGCAGCTCAAATTGAGGGCTCTTAGCTCGTGCAGGAGCGGGCTGCTGAACGTGGATGCTATCGTGTTTCTCATCAAAGTCGGCGATAGTACCAATCTCGGGAACAATGGACCTTGTCTGATGGTTGTCCTTTTCGGAATCGACGGGAGAAGAGACGGTAGAAGCAACCTTGGCAGGCTCAGGCATGGCGGGGACGTTGAAAGGATCCATTTTCTCATCGTCCAGAGGAGATGAAAGAGATGACTTGGCAAGAGAGTTGGTTCGAGGAGGTCGAGAAGGAAGAGTGGACATGCGCTTGCTGTTGTAAGGGATGGATCGCATGGAACCGGTCTCGCTGTTTGTGTAGTGGTTGACCTGCTGGTAGGGATCCTGGTGGTCGTTGCCCAAAGAGCGAGCGAGAGAATGAAGCGACTCGCGCGACTGCTGCAGGCCGGGAGGCAAAAGGTACGGGGATGAGAGGTTCATGTCCATGGAAAGCTGGCTGGGCTTGTGGTGCATGCCCTTCTCACCACCTCCCATAAACAGACTCTTACGGTTCGACTTCTTAGCACCTGTATCCATACCAAAATCCAGACTCTTGTGGGGATCCTGAACATCTTCCAGCCTGAGCCTCTTGACATTTCTGCGGTGGAGGTACAGCAGTAGACCAGCAAGGAGCACAACGGGAACACTATGACCATGTCAGTAATCTACACCTTGCTTTTGTGTGGATTTTATAATCCAATGAGAACCCGGTCAACATACACAACTAGAACAGCAATGAGAGTCGAGTTGACACTAGCAGGCTTCTCGCAAGTGTTCGAGCTCGCTGTTTGCTTGCAGTGGTCATCGTCGCTGTCATCTCGAGAGAAGATTCGGGTCACGGCGCTGATGGCTGAGCGGGCGGCGGATCGGACTTGGGGCTCGTCTCGTTCAACGTTGGCCCGGGGCTCGTTAGAGCCCGAACTCAGACGTGTAAGCTCCATTATTAGAGACGTGTAGTTGAAACGCCTGAGACCGGCAACGTGATGCGGTTGACGGAAGAAAAGGAATGACGACAAACGATCGACGATCTTGTACCACGGAAACTAGGTACGGGTGTGGTTGGTGTTAAATATTAAGGCTTTCTTTTTTTTCGAATTAAGTCCAAATAACAGCTGACATGACCATTAAGATTTACGAATTTTTGCTGAAGCGATCGACTGAGAAGTTGGGGTCGGACAGTATGTGTGACGGGTGCTTGAATGAGGGTAGCCGGTCGATCGGTGTGTAATTGAATTATTATTCGCTTCGTCGCAAGTCTCTGAAAACAGCAGCAAGGAATAAGTCGTAGAGAATGCCGAAAGGGAAAAACTAAGCCGGTAGCCAGCGAGCGGGAGCCAAAGGATTTTGGCGGTGTTGTGTAAAGAGTGACGGTGGTTCGTGAGCACGCGAACCTTGTAAAAGGAATGAACGGCGGATGGATGCTTGTCAACAACAAGACAAATCCAAGATTAAGGCAAACAATAAAGAATGACGAGCCCGCTGGCAGGCAGAGTTGGAGGGGAGGGAGACGGAGAGGAGAGACGGGGAAGGGACCGTCTTTCTTTCGTCTTGGTCGACAGTTGGAGGTGAAGAAAAAGAGGGATGGACTGACGAGGAAGGAGAGAGTCGTAAGAAGGAAGAAGAGACGAACGAGATGGGATGGATCTAGCGGACCACACAGCATCGAGTTCCAGGAGTACATGTACCTACAGGGAGCGTTTACTGGCGTGAGGTACCTGGTCGCCAGTAGTTCAGGTACATCACAGCAGCAAGGTCGAGCCGGCGCGCGGCCCAGGCCCATCCAGCCCCCAGCAAGTCCCAGGGGTGCCCCTGGCAGTGCCCCCAGCGGGTGCCCGCACTGCCCCGGAGCCAGCTTGACCCAGCTGTGCTGACAGTGACCGGGGCGGCGCACCTACTGCCCAGGTACCCGTCCGCACCTAACCACCGTTCCCTAGCAGGGCTCCCAGGTACCAACTCAGTAATTGCTGGTCCGACGAGAGCAAAAGAGGACGACCCGCCTAGCGCAGCACACTCTGTATCCTGTGCCTCACTCGCTCCAGCACACCCGCAAGGGCATGTCTCTCTCTCGCTCCCCCTTGACAACCCATTTCTAAATTGGGATCGCAGACAGCGCGCCCACCGATTGTCGTCCCTGCAGTGAGACCCGGGCGAGGCAACCCAGAAAATGAGGGTGAATCAATCCTCAGATCTCCTGTGCCATCCCATCTGGGCCCCGGGTCTGCTCATCACTGCAAGTGCTGGCCAGTCGCGATATCAGCGGCTGCCCCTGAGCAAGCGTCGTTGGACATGGCCAGGGCCCCATCGCCGCTCGGTAGGCTTGATCCGGGCCGCTATTGGGCGATTCGGCGCCTGGAGACCACTCAGGCCTGCCCCCCAAGGGCCAAGAGAGATTGGTGTGTGGATCATGGTCCCTTTTAGAGCTAGGATCCTTGGGGGTTCGCGTGGGTCCCTGGCGTGCTGCTCTTGCAAAAGGGGGGGAGGACCGTGACGAGATTGGGCAAGACGGTGCCGTGACCCACATTCAAATCACCGTCCGCCGTCCCAGTCCACCACTCATGACCTGCGAATGGGCGAACAGGACATGGAATAGCATAGCGAGCGCGCCGACGCTGGCAAAGGACGAGACGTCGGCAGCTTCGCCAACCAAGGAAACAGAGATAACACGGTGATCCGAGAGCGCGAAAAACCTGCTTTGGGGGCTAAGAGGTGATCAAACGGCCTGGTCAAAAGATGTCATTGCATGTCATCGCTCATTACTCGCAGCCGCGCAAAGCTCCCTCCCCCAGCTTAGTTCTTGCTGTCAACTCCCGATGTTCCCGTCGAGTGACAGGTGCCGAAAAAAAAGAAAGCTATCGATACGATGTATTCGCGGCCTCATTTCCAGACAGCTCAGAAAAGCCTCGTCGGAGCCGTATATCCGCCACTCGTCACACCTTATTAATCCTGAGATACATACTTTTTTGCTCCCTCACCACTGTTGAAGGTGCTCCTCCACCACCGCGCTGCATGTGGACGGGCGGCTGCGGGATAATCAAAAACAAGGTGCCTTGCATACAGCTAGTGAGGGGATCGGCCTGATGCACAAAATGGGCAAGCCTCACTCGTCACGGAAAATAAGCAAAACAAGCTTGCATTTCTTCAATTTGCACAAAATCCCACGCCTCGTCCAATGAGAGCCATGTGCGCCGTTCGAGAAATCCAGGCACAAGGCACGGCTTCAAGCAGACTGGCTGGCTGCGCTGGGGCGAGGGAATGGGGCCCTCGGGCGGGGCGGCGTAGAGGAGGGTGTGCATGGCGTCTGATAGGGGGGATCAGGGGGAGCCTCTGGGGGGGGCGTGGCGCCGCTGCCAGGGGAAAGCCATCCGAGTGGCGCCTAATTGGGCTTGACGGGGGGCTTGATGCAGGTACGCAGTCGCCATCGCCGACTGCATTTGTTGGAGATGCGACATATGTGTGTGAATGAGCACGACGACATTGGACGCAGAGACACAGGCTCACAGGCCCACAGGCACGACAGATATAGCACCTCGCCACCGACACTCAGCCCAGTTGTGTCCCACATGCAGTCTCTAGGCCTGTTATTATTGTCTCATCTGTGTCAGTCGCTGTCCAACGACGTTGTCATTCTCGACCAACTTGTGTCCGCCGCAGAATGGCCGAGAGCTCGCCATGCCCATCTCGGCTGAGTCCGCCATCTCAGCTTTTTTTGGACGCTCTGCCATTTGCACCATTTCCCCCCCTTACAGTGCGATTGCCAGGCGTCTCGCATCACAGTGCTCGCGAGAGGCTTTTCGTGCCTTGCCTGGCCTGGCCCGGCTGGAACATGCACACCCCCTTGGACCCTAGCCTCACAATGTGCCAGAACGGAACGAACAGGCCGCCTCTTGTTCCTCCAGCAAACCGGTGGGCTTTTGGTGGCTGCCGGGATCGTCGACTCGGTCATCTTAGCCAACAGCCATCGAGTGCGTACGGGATCCGGGCTTTCCAGCTAGGTCCCTCGGTCATCCTTCGTCAGGCTGTGTAAATCCCGGTTTCTTATGATTTTTATTTATTTTTGTCCTGCAAATGTGGATATTGGGTGTACGTCATGTCAGATTGTCGGGCCCGACATCCGGTCTGTGTTCAGCCCTCTCTCGCTCGACTGCTGAGTTGGCACATGTAGGGTAATGCAGCGTGTAATTACACCTGTACGCGAGAAATCCATCGCCCGTGCGGGCTCCGGCCGTAACTGTGCTCTTCACCGTCAGTGGGTTTTCTCAATGATATTTTTTTTTTCGGGTGCTGCGTAGCCCAACTTACGCGTTTCCCCCCCGTTCGGGTGGGGATGCGAAACCGACGGGGGTTACGGCCAACGCTATTTCGGCTCTCCTCTTTTCATCTCTGCAGACCCAGCAGCCACGAGATAGAAACAGCGCCGGGCTTGGAAAAAAAAGAAAAGAAAAAAAAAGCGGAGACATGGGATGCCGTGAGGCCCTTGGTGAGATGTCCCCCCGGGAAATCCCCTTGTATCCAGTAGAGTACCGTGGTATCCAGAACTGCGACCTTGGACAGCCATCGACCTGGCTTAGGCAAGGGGACACATGCTTCCCCGACCCATGAACATAAACTATCGCAGCTTCTCTGTCTCTTAGGGGCCGGATAAACATCCTCTCAGACCCGTTCGTCTGTTCTCGGCCGCCTCCAGTGTTTGACATTGACAAGCTCCATCTCCGCGAGGGCGCCACACCTAGGCCCAATGGCCGGCCCAGCTCGCAGCATGGTCCATCCCGGTCGCTTTCTCACTTTTACCTCTTTGTCACCTACATACTTCCAGCAATGCTGTCAAGCGTGATGTGCTTCGCCAACTTGCTTCAAAATCCCGTTATTCCCAGACGGGTAATAATCTACGTTATCAATGCTCTCTGTCGCATCGTCTATGCTGTAACTTTCTTCCCCAGTCCGTCCCCGGCAGCAAACCTGCCCTCCTGACCCATGCCCCCCATCATCAAATGCCAAATTATAATGCTTCATCTGCAAATCCCTCAGTCTCTGGCCCCATGGCCCATGGGCATGTAGGATTCACTCAATCGTGAAACCGTCGCCGCAGCCTCGGATCTGCTCCTCTTCTTTACCGGGCGGCGGTTTCATTTCCTCTTGCGGACATTGAATCCCTCCAATCCCCACGCTGTTGGGTTTAGTCGAGGGGCCACAAGGCCAAGGCGCTCCCACCATATCCGGCGTCTCAGCTTGCTTCCCTTCACTGGGGCCTGTCTGCGACCTTGTAAAACTCGGGAGCGTACTCTAGTAGCCAACCCTTTTCGATCTTAGTCAAATCCCGGATGAAGATCTTGCTGCCAGTTTCCATCACTTCGTGAAAAATGACCCAGTCTGCCTTGCGGTTGAACATGAGTGAGCTCGGATGCGCGTATAGTACTGTCCCACCCTCGACATTGCGAAATGTCCCATCTGGCTGCATCCGAGCGGCATGAGCAAAGTAACCTGCTGTCAAGCACCGTCGGATCTGCTCGGCTTTGTTCAGGTTGTCCGCTGGTGAAGATGTTTGGCCAGCCAGTGTTTCATCCACGTTGATGCTGAACCTCTCGAGATATCTTTTCAGCTGGGCTCGAATACTGACTGCTTTTGTCATCGACTTGTAGTTGAGGTTGTTTTCGTGACAAAACTTGGCCTCTTTCTTCCCCTTGGTGACAAAAGCTTGGTATGCATTGAGTAGAGTGAGTTGATCACCTTCTTCCACCGCAAACTTCCTTCTCGACGTTTCCATCTTCTTTCTTTCTCCATCATGATGAAACCACACGCTTCCACCAAGAGTTGTCATGGCAGCAATGGTTAAAATCTCGCTCAAACAGCCAAAAGAGGGAGCCGAGAGCAATGTCTTTGCCATCATGGGCTCCACCGCCAACTCTGCCATCCTCGTCCCAAGTGGGCGAGTCAGCTTTGCATATTCATCCAAAGCTCCCAGCGCATAGAGTAGTTCCAGCGCTTTGGACATTAATTCCGATGGCGGTGGGCTTAGAAAATCGAATCGAACGACGTTGTCGATGCCGAGGGCCTTTAATTGCAAAATGACAGGGGCCAGGTTAGAGCGTTGGAGTTCTGGGATGTTAGACTCTGGTAACGTCTGGTAGCTCTGCTCAGTATACAACCTAAAGCATTTGCCTGGACGTGTACGGCCCGCTCTTCCTGCACGTTGTGAGGCTGACGCTTTCGAAATTGGCGTCGCAGTTAACGACTCAATGCCTGTCCTCGGATTGTAGGCCCGCAACTTGACGAACCCAGTGTCAACCACGTATACAATTCCGTCGATTGTCACCGAGGCTTCAGCAATGTTGGTTGAAAAAATAACCTTTCGAGTTCCCTCGGGTGGTTTGTCAAAAACATACATTTGCTGTTCACTGGATAGGCCAGCATACAGAGGGAGTGGTGATAGTTGACCGAATCTCGAGTCGAGATCGACCATGCGCTCAGCAACTTTTTCGATGGCGTTGTCAATTTCTTCTCGGCCAGTAAGAAATACTAGGATATCACCTTCACCCTCCTGGGTGTGGATATCAAAGATAACCTGAACGGCCTTTTCCACATAATCCTCTGCTGGCGATTCCAGGTAGAGGATGTCTATAGGGTATGTCCTACCCTCGAGGCTGACGATTGTTCCAATTTGGTCTTTTGCATCCTCGTTGTTCTTGGCAGGTTTGTCCTCGCTGCTTGATGTAAAAAATCTGAGGAATTCCTTTGCCTGGAGCGTAGCGCTGCTGATGATGATGCGAAGATCAGGGCGTTTTCTGCGAATCTTCTTCAATAACCCCAAGAGAATGTCCGTGCTGATGGATCTTTCATGAGCTTCATCAACCATAATCACAGAATACCGTGTCAGTAGGGGGTCCACCAGAGCTTCTCGTATGAGAAGGCCATCGGTGAGAAACTTGATTCTGGTTGAGGCTGATGTGACATCTTCGAAGCGGATCGAGTATCCAACCTCCATGCCAACTTCACATCCCATCTCTTCAGCCACCCGGATCGCGACTGTTGTCGCCGCTACTCGGCGGGGCTATGTGTCATTGTTAGTGATCGCTTGATGATTTTGCATTGGGAAAAATACATACTTGCGTTACGCCGATGATCTTTCCATCTGAACACCATCCTGCATTGTCTAGGAACTGCGGGATTTGAGTTGTTTTTCCGGAACCTGTTTGTCCGATAACAATCGTGACGGGATGTTTCTCGATGACATAGAGGAGGCTTTCTCTGTGCTTGGCAATTGGGAGAAGCGCCGCTGGCTTGTGTAAAGCTGGGATAAAGGATGAATCAAGATCAAGCTCTGCCATTTTGAGTTGCACCCTGGCGCCCAGCTACGGCACCTGGAGAGAAGAGCAAGGATGAAAACTAAAGCCTTTGACCACCAAACCAAATGAGGGGCGATGCGAATGCGTGCAGTCGCCAATATCCCGATACGAAGCAACTCGAGCTTCAAAACGAACGGCAGGTGTTCGCATCCGAACTCAATGTCGGACTAAAAGTAGCTACCCTAGACACAGCTGCGACCGAACCCTTGTCGCATGACAGTGACGGCAGTGCTGTGGCGAAACTGCTCCTCTGTGGCTTGGGGGAAGCTTTATGGGTGGGGCACGTCATCCGTGTCGTGGCCCAGCCGACCCCTCGCACCCTCATTGCCTTATTATCACGGGGAAGCCAGGCTGAAGCGAAATCTACCAATTTCCCTGGATCCTTCTCCTGTGCGAGACTGCGATAATTACGGATTTTGAATCGCCCATCCATCGAGTCATCATCCTGCCACTGTCGGCATTATTGGGATTTATTCAGCCTGCCAAGCATGTCGGCACCTACGGAGTCGGTATGTGTGTAGTCGAGATGGGGATGTTAGGGGTTCTGGTGCGGCGCAGAACGTCATGACTGACAAGTTTATCTGGATGCAGGTCAAAAACACGGCAGAGAGCGGCGCCGAGTCGCCCACCACCGTGCGACCTCTTGATATGGACGATGACGATGTCCAGGAGACAACACTCGACAACGATACCCCCGCGACGATGGGAAGTGCCAACACCGCTGCATCTACGAATGACGTACCTCCGCCCAAGCCTCCTCGACCCCTCACCGAGGCGCAGAAAAATGAGTTGATCCTCAAGGAGGCCTTTCCTTCTGTTGAACAAAGTGTCATCAAGGCTGTTTTGAGTGCTAGCGGCGGCCGCGTTGAACCTGCATTCAATGCGCTGCTTGGTATGTTGCCCCGGAGTTCTACGCCGATGAAGGAGCTATAGAAACTGACGTGTTTCGTAGAGATGACCGACCCTGATGCCGTTAGGAACGAGCCTGCGGAAGATGATGTACCACCTCCTCAGCCTCCCCGACCTCAGAACCGAGCGCAGATTTCGCAACTGGAAGCCGATGAGCTCTATGCGCGCCAGCTTGCAGAACACTACGATAATGTTGGCGCATACGAATCTCGAACCTCCAACCGAAACTTTAACGGTGGACGAACTCGACAAGGACCAGGGCATGGCGAGGAGCCCGAATATAGCTTCATTGACGACGATCTTCCTGTTATTCGTGAAAACTTGCGCAAGGGCTTCATGGAAACTCAGACCAAGGTGAACGGTTGGATCGATGCCTTGAAGAAGAAGATTGAGGAGAACTTTGATGAGAGCGACGAGAACCACTCTCAGCAGCAACATGGCGAGCCCTTCCGCCGACCTGGGGAGTCTAGCCGACGAAGTGGAGATTACCACCGGTATGATGCGGACCCCGAGGTTCTGAGCGACGATTTTGCCGGTATGAAGTTCTCTGCAGATGGAAGTAAGTGTTACTCAACCGTGCGTCGAGCTCGATGCTAACGTGATGTGATAGCTCCCATCAACAACCGCCCTATGGCAAACACTGGCATGTTCAAGCCGCCACCACCTTCAACCTCACCACGGCCTAGCAGCAATGGACGGCGCGTTGGGTTCAAGGAAGAAACCGAGGAAATCAACATGTACGAGTCATCGCCCCGTGTCCCACCAAAGGACACGGTGCCTGGAGGCGGCGCGAAGGCAAGCAAGTGGCAGCCTTTGTCGACGGTTGACCCCAGCCCAATCACAGACAACGATCCTTTTAGCTTGGGTGACAGCGAGGACGAGAAGGAAACAAAGGAGAAGCCCAAGGATAGCAAGACGGAAGAGAGTGAGCGCCTGAAGAAGGCGGCTGCAGAGGCCATGGCTGACAGCCTCGTCGACTCGGCAGAGTCGTCAAAGAAGAATTAAGGTTGAGCCTGGCTGTGTGTGGGGAACTGATGTATGCTATGAAAACTGGCATCGAAATCGGAATTAAGATATCACAAGGAGAAGCTTGGGAAAGTCGAGTCATTTCTGTTCGCGACCGGCCAGCGAAGCTGCTGGAGAACCGGTGGTTCGTTCATGGGTAGTCTGAGATATTCTGATAGCATGTTGTAGCAGTAGCCTTGTCATTCACTTTGGTTTCCAACTGTGGCTTGACGTGCGTTCGTGACGTGACCTACCAGATTACCGGGAGGAGGCTTCGATAGTTATGGGGCCGAAGGATGCTAGTTTGCAACCAAAGCGGGTTGAGCAGTTGACCATGTGGAAGCGTTGTCAACTGCAGGCTATTCCGCGTTGAGCAGGCGCTTCGTTAGCCAAGTGCCAGGGTCCGAGTTGGCAAGGCCGGCACAGGCCGACGAGGAGGTCGTATCCATGAAGCGGCATGTGATGGCGATGAGTCGGGCGAGCAATTCGCGAGGACAACTGTGTGGATTACGTACAAGATGCAGTGGAAAGTGGGCGACGTACGGCGCACAGCAGTGACTTGCCCAGAGCTTCCTCGCATGAGGCGAGGCACGCCAGCGGGCTCGACGCTGGACCAGTTTCGCCGTGACGGACCGACGACGCGGATCCGTTGAGCCGCAGGCGTCGGACAATTGAGGTGCTGTCCAGCAATGGGGCCTCACGGCGCCTGGTCAGCTGGGTCCGAGTCTTATATTGGCCCGTTTGGAGCCTCAGGAGGCCCTAAAACTGGAGTGTCTGCCAGCAGCGTAGCACCGAGTCTAGCTTTGGCTCCAGCTTTGGCTCCAGCCTGGCTCATGCGCTGTCCTGGGGCCTAGGCAAATGGACCGTTGCCTTCCCCCGCCGTCTACCTGTCGCTCGACCACGGGGGCAGAATGGGCACGGTGATTGGCTCTGCAAACAACGGCTGGGCAATGCACAGAAGCTGGCGCGAACGGGTTGAGATTAGCGGATGCTTATTCCGATGACGAGGACAACGGAACTCTGATGGGCTGCTATTGCAACCCCGCATCAGCCTAGCGCTGCATCTGTTAAGGCTCTAACATCCGAAGAAATGCCTACCGCTCCGGTGGCATCCGCCGTGTTGGGAAGACGGCCGGCGGATCTTCGAGGACGCCAGTGGGCAACTCGGAGTCGGAAAGGGCGCCATGTGGGAAATGAGTCCCTAACCTGCAACACGACCTGCTGCTTTGGCTCGCTTCGGCCGCCGTGACGAGGCAGACCGGCAATTGGCAGTGGATGAGAGGCACGACACAGCTGAAGGCCGCGGAGAAAATAGGGATAGCGAGCAAGAGAAAAAAAAAAAAAAAAAAAGAGTGGCTTCCAACCCCATCGTGTGTACAAAGTAAAGAATGGCAATAGGCCCCGCTTCTTGTTCCCCGTTTCCCGCTTCTGGTTGACTCGTCTCTTCTCAACGGACTCGTCTCTCATCTTCTCTGGGTTACCCGATGCAGTCGTGTCTAAGCAGACAATACAGGTTCCCCGAAGCGCGGCACTCGAGCGTGTGTGGAGGGGCAGCAGGCTCGTTCCATTTTCTAGATCCAAAGAGTCACTCACTCCCGATGACTTAGCCCAGAAACGAAAACTCTCTTTTCCTCCTTCTTCATTCTCACCGTCCAATTGTCCCTTTTTGCTGCGCTGCAGGTAGCGTAGCGTTTCGAGTAGCGCTGCATTGAACGACGTGCTGCTGCCGTGTCCGCCTGTGCCGCTTTTTTAACGTGAGGTCGAGAGTGTGTTTCGACCACCAGTCCCACGTCACTACACCACGGGCTTCACCACTCAACTTGTTACTCGTCCCGCCTCTGCGGCTCACCACTTCGGCTCTTTCGTCTGCGCCTTCGCCGCACCCGTCCCATCGCTCTTAAAGAGGGGGGCCTGTCGTTGGACGCAGTGTTTCCTGCGACCCAACTGCACCACTGACAAGTGCGCTGCTAAATACCACCAATATCTCGTCCGGTTGGTTGCGGGCCGCCCATTCCTGTCCTATCCCGTTGCATCACGTCCTGCCCAGTGTGAGTAGATTGCCTTGTTCTCGTCCTTGCTATTCCCTTCCGTATAGTTCCCCTCCATTCTCCGTCCCGCACAGTTCGCAATGAGAGCCGGCATTCAGCGCCTCACACCCTCGCGCACGCCGCTCTGGATGGACCCCCCCCTCCATACGTCTCCATAGGTGTGTTGAACGCCCCCACGTGCCCCATGGGAGACGGCCTCGCACGTCGCTGTTGCCCTTGGGGTCGGGCGACGAACCAAGGTTGAGGTATATCGTGTCACTTGTACATGAGCAAGTTCTGCTTTGGACAGGCAGCGAGGAAAAAAAAGGAAGCAAATCGGGAGTTGGGTTTGTCACAAACGGGGACAGAGAACTATGCGTGTGAGGGTGTGTGAGGAAGACACAGACGATCCTCCTTCGAGCTTCAGCCGCTCTTTCGCTTTACTTCACTCTGCTTGCTTCTCATTACACCACATAACATCCACTTGCTTGCTCTACACTCCACCTCACTTCACTGTCTCTACCCCTCATCACGACCTGGCGCCCATCTTCAACTGAGCTGATCCTGACCTGACCCTCTGAATAAGGACCTGAGGCATTGATCTGCCCCTCGCTCGCTGCCCCGGTTTCTGTTACTACATACAGAGAAGCAATCCTGACCTTGTCTTCTCCTCGGCTCGTTCGTTGGTTGCTGGCTGCATCTGCTGCACACGACACCAGCCAGACACGGGCACGGCGCACCCGGAAGGACATATTTCGCATAATCCAGCCACACTGGGACCTCGCCTTATCCCCAACCGATAGCCCGACAGCCCGCTCTTCTCACTTACTTACTCGTCCATACGCTTGCTCGGTGCTCTCCGTTCCTCACTTGGACCCTAGGGCCTGCTCAAGGGCGTCCACGCCGCAACATGTAAGTTCACTCTTTTTTTTTCATCCCACTTTTGACCTTGCCCCTGTTCCTGGATTTGAACCAGTTTCATCTCACTTTTAGCCGTCTGGTGTTGGTTGTGCCTCATGACGTTTTGCTTGCTGACGCAAAACCTCCTTCTTCTCAGGAAGTTCGGCAAGCAGATCCAGAAGCGCCAGCTCGAGGTTCCCGAATATGCTGCTAGTTTTGTAAACTACAAGGCCCTGAAAAAGGTAAGTTCCTGCGGCTCTCCCGAGTCTCCGTTGTCCGTTGTTCTCGACCCGTGGCCGATGCCGATCCCGTACCCGGCCCCGAGTCCTTGCTTCCGTCTCCGCTGTCGCCTCACACACACACACGAACCTATGCGCGCACAATCTTCCCACTGGTTCGAGTTTTTTTTTTATTTTTTTTTTTACTTGCAGTCTGCTTCCCAGCCCGCTGAAACCCCCCTTCCCCCCTCTCGGTCGCTGTTAATCCTTCGCTGCCCGACTCTCCCTGCCTGTCCACGCCCAGTCCTCGCTATTCCCTGCTTTACACCGACCTTCCCGTTCTCGGTTCTGCTGCAGATCCCTCACAGCTCCCCTGTGGTCCATTGTGTGACGGGGCTTGCCAAAAGCAATTGTGCTTCTCCTATCGTTCTGCATTCCCAGGCCACGTTTCTCGGTCCCCCAATCCGCACGCGACCACTCAGCCGCCTACGATGCCCGATGCTCAAGTCTTGCTTGCTGACGCCCTGCCAATGTAGCTCATCAAGAAGCTTTCTGCGACACCCACCCTCTCTTCCCAGAATGACGCCCTCCGCTCGGCCACTCCTGTCGACTCCCAAGCCGCACTTCAAGCCAACAAGGCAACCTTTTTCTTCCAGCTGGTAAGACTTGCTCTTTTATTTACCGTCGCCATGAATATATCAGCGGCTTTATTAACCGAAACGCAGGAACGCGAGCTAGACAAAGTCAATGCCTTCTATTTGCAAAAGGAGGCCGAGGTTTGTAGATCCTGTCCTGCTGGCCACGTGCCGCTATGCCCAACCCACCACCTAACGTGGCACAGCTCAAAATCCGTCTCAAGACCCTCTTAGATAAGAAGAAGGTCCTGCAGACTCGCCAAGGCATCTCCCGACGATCGGCAAAGTTTACAACTCTCGAGGAAGGCTTCCAGCAGTTTGCCTCCGACCTGAACAAGCTCCAGCAATTTGTTGAAATTAACGGCACCGCCTTCTCCAAGATCCTCAAGAAATGGGACAAAACCTCAAAATCAAAGACCAAAGAGCTCTATCTCTCCAGAGCCGTTGAGGTTCAGCCCTTTTTCAATGCCACAGTCATAAGCGAACTGTCAGATCAGGCCACGACCAGCTTGCAAGAGCTGGGGGCTTGGTCTGATGGAATCCAAGTCAACTTCCAATCCGCCCATGTGGTGACGACGCAGCACTTTGTTGGGACCGACGAGGGGGATGCGGATACGCTGTTGTTGGATACCGTCATTACCGGGAACCTCGAGTCCCTCCGAGACCTGCTCTCCAGAATGCAATCTGCCAACAAAACCGATGGAGACAGCTCATTAATGGAGCGCATAACGCGAACGTTTCTGGCAGCCATTTCAGAAGCTCCGCAAGAGTCTCTTCTTGTCCTTCTTGAAACTGGGCTTGTCGATCTTCACTCATATGACGACATCAACGAGCGAAATTGTCTGCACCAAGCTGCCATTTATGGCAAGCCGTATGTTTTGGAATGGGGTCTCAATTCGGAAACCCGTGTCGCGGTGGATAGAACAGACGTGTACGGTCGCATGCCCCTTCATTATGCTAGTTTGCACGGAAGGATAGAAATGCTCCAGGTGCTGTTGGACGGTAAGTTTTATTCGGCTGTATCGCTTATTGATTCGCGATTCTGACTTGACATCTAGCCGATCCTAGCACTATTGATGCCATCGACCACGACAACTTCTCCCCCCTGATCCACTCAATCATCCACGGACGCCTTGACTGTATCCAATTCCTCCTCTCGAGAAACGCCCAAATCGACCCAGTCGCCGAAAAAGACCACGTTCTCCACGTTCCCCTGAACCTCGCTTGCGAACACGGCTCTGTGGCCGTCGTCGAACTTTTGCTGAAAGCTGGCGCCAAGATTCTGCCAGATGCAGAGGGCCTGTATCCTCAGCACCTTGTTGCGCGGGCCGGCCAGACATCCGAACTTCTCCTGCTACTGAGAAATTACGGCGCAGACTTGGATCAGATCGACAAGCTCTATGGTTGGACACCGCTGGTGCACGCGGCAAGCGAGGGAAATGTCGACTGTTTGCAAGCATTGCTAAAGGTTGGAGCGGATGCCAACATTATGGACGAAAAGGACTTCCCAGCCATGTACTATGCGGCCTGGGAGGGACATTTGGCGTGCATGAAGCTGTTGACGCCTTTCAACACGAGACCACGGGCAAGTCCCTTCATGGTTCAGCCTTCTCTCGGTCCCCTCGACAGCAGCTCCGCTCCTCTTCCCATGTCGCTCGACCCAGACGCCATTCCCGAACTCGAATTGCCACCCCCAATCATCCCTCTTAGAAGATACGGCCACAACTTCCTCGATACCAAGACTGTTGTCCAAATCAACTTTGGCGAGTCTGACGAACAGCCCCTTGTTTTCTTCCAGGATGGCAAATATCCTGCTGCGCGGCTCACCATTTCTTCCAAGGTCTCTGATCTTATTCCCAAGAACATCATTCTACCTTTCCAAGAAGATACCCGCATCGTTTCGTTCCAGGTGGATAGCCTCGAAAACTTTAGCTTGGACCTCGATGTTTTCCCGACGTATGGAGCCAAGGTGATTGCCAAGACTGTTATTCTTTCCAACACATTCAAGAGCCTCCAGAGCAACTCGACGTGCTGTCTACCCCTATTCGACCCACGTCTCCGAGCCATTGGCCAGATCAGCTTCAAGGTTCAGATCATTAAGCCCTTCAGAGGCAAGCCGCTAGAGATCACCGATTTCGAGACTTACTGGAAGGCCACCAGCCAGTTCAACCAGCCCACAAGCGCTGTTGTTACCGGATCAAGCCTATCTGGAGACTATGTCAGGTTGTTCGTCCAGTACACCAGCGATGGAGTGCCGGTTCTTTGGCCCCGATGGACGGTTTCCGGGGGTGGATTGGATATTCCCGTGTGCAGGTTAACGCTGGAGCAGTTCAGCGCTATGACGGCTCGAAGCAACAGCCGTGCTGACTTGGCAACCTTGAGGAATAAGACAGCGGAGAGTATGGCCGAGATTTATCACATTCTTGCCACGGCTGGCGTTACTCTCCAGGAGGCTCTCGTGCTCCTCAACCCCGGCATTCATGTCAACCTCCAGATTCTGTTCCCCACGCCCGAGGATGAGAAGACCTTTTCTTTGGGTCCCGCACTCGACGTCAACGTTTTTGTTGATTCTATCCTCAACATTGTCTTTGATCACGCCCGCGCTCAACGCGCTCAGTCTCCCGATGTGGTGAGATCGATCGTTTTCAGCAGCTACAACCCCCGACTGTGCACCGCGCTCAACTGGAAGCAGCCCAACTTCCCCGTGTTCCTGTGCAACGACCTTGGACGTGAGGAAACTACTGGCATCGCGAACGGAGCACTAAGCAGTGGACGCCGCAGTGCTTCGATCAAGGAGGTGGTGAGGATTGCGCAGAGCAACAACTTTATGGGATTGATTTGCTACTCCCGGCTGCTGGTATGTTTTATTGTTCTCCTTGGCACCCCATGTAAAAGGACCAGAAACTAACTGATCTCGCAGGACATGGTGCCAGCGCTCGTGGATGCTATCAAGTCGCACGGGCTGGCGCTGGTCATGGACAAGTCGTCCGACTCACCCGACGCCAGCCCCATGACGGACCCCTTTCCCCGACCCCCCAAGGGCGTTGACGGTGTGTTGAAAAGCCATGGTATTTTGCGTTTCAATGATTCCATAGACATGTAGATGGGCTGTTAATGAGAGAGATGCCTGTATGACGACTCGGCGAGGACTTCCTTGGTTGAATAGAGGTTAGTATAGTGTAGCAAAGAGTCAAAGAGCATAAAAGTGGATTTTTTGTTATCATGAATTATATCGTCTTCATGATTTGTATTGTTACATATTTGCGCTATTAAAAATACCTTATTTTTTTTACATCAATCTTGTACACCATTCTCTGTGCTGAGTTATGCTACGTAGGGCATCAGATCTAGGCACCCTTGTACTCGTACTTTAGAGCAGACAGCTCTTTTTCAGGGTCCACGCTAATCATGACCATCTTCGAGACCAGGACGGCGGCGTAGACCACCAGAGGGAGATATCCCATGCCGGCCCAGACAGCGCGATTCCCTGAGCGACCAACGGCCCACGTCATCAGGATGAGCATGACGCCCAGGCCCAGGTTCAGGTAGGGCAGGTAAATCTCGAGAGGGGACTTCCTCTCGACGAAGCTGAACGAGGAGCGCCTCTCGCGGTGCTGCCTGGCCCGCGGGACGGCGCGGCTGGAGCTGGCGAGGAGGTGGTCGTCCTCGTCGTCGCCAATAACGGACGGGGCGCGGGTGGGATGGGGTGTCCGGGGCCTAGCCCAGGCGTCGAGCCAGGCGATGCCGGAGACGGCGGGAGGCTGGTGGTGCAGCAGGTAGGCGGTGGAGAGCAGCGAAGTCAGGCTGAGGAGGGCGAGGAGGGTGGTGGAAGGGCGGAAGAGCGAGGGGATGTAGGGGATGGTGGCGACGAGGGGGACGGCGAGCAGGAGGCGGCGGAACTGGGCGTCGCGGGCCTTGTTTTCGGCGGCGAGCTGTTCGATGAGTTCTTCTTGTTCTGGAGAGAGAGGGAGAGTCAGATTGGTCTTGTTTTATGTTCATGCGCTTCCTTTTCGCTTCGGGGTAAAAGATGCGTGTCGCGGCTCACTCACCTTGCTCGTCCATGGCTTCAGGTTGCGAATCGGCAGAGTCTTCGTCGACGGGATACCGAAACGAGCGCCTCAAGCGGGCGGTGGTGGTCTTGACGTTGTTCATTGCGGGCGAAAGAGCTTCAGGAAGCCTCCCGTCATGCAAGGTGGATAGTAGTTATGATGCGTGAGGATGGATGTCTCATGTTAGCCAGCTGGGTGCAATCACATGAAGTGGTTTTTGCCTGCCTGAGTGGTGGGTGGCTCAGCCTTATGACGACAGCTGTCGAGTGCGGGCAACTTAAGGTAGGTAGCGAGCAACCCGCCCGCCGCACAGCACATGTCAAACGGTCATGGGTACCTACAGCGTGGGCGCCACCGTCCCCACAGCCCAGGTCACTCTGGACCCCTCGGCGCCCGGTTGCAAAATTTCCCCGGTCACCGGCCAGGGCCCGTCCCTCACCTGATAATTCAACGTCCAATTGACCAAAGGGAAAAAACCACCACCAAAACCACGCCAGAGCAGCAGCAGCAGCAGCAATGATGCAGCAGCAACTCATGCTGCCCCGGCTCGTCCATCGCAGGCTCGCCGCCGCCCTCAAGACCCGCTCCGTCAACCTCCGCCCTGCCCAGCGCCGATGGCTGACGCCCGCACCTAAACCTGGCGATGGGCCCATGATGTCGAGGCGGGCCGATCGTGAGCTTCCAGGTACGTACGGCCATGACAGCCGCCACCACTCAATGGCCCCCGCCTCGTTACCGAGCCAATTGCAATATACACACATGCATTGAGATATATAGAGCCCTTTTTACTGACCACCCCGCCTCGCAGACATCAAAGAAGTCCGCTTCCAATGGCGCCGCTCGCTCCCCGTCTTCCTCGTCATCGTCGCCGCCTGCTCCGTCGCCATCTTCAACTACCAAAAGATGTCGTCGCCCGTGGTCTCGTCGACGCTCTACGCCCTGCGCACCTCGCCCGAGGCCCGCGCCCTGCTCGGCGACGAGATCTACTTCAAGCACCAGATCCCCTGGATCCACGGCGAGATGAACCAGCTGCAGGGCCGCATCAACATCTGGTTCACCGTTCGCGGCTCAAAGGCCACCGGCACCATGCGCTTCGCCAGCAACCGGCCCACCCCCAAGGGCTTCTTCCAGACCACCGAGTGGAGCCTCACCATGGACGACGGCACCCGCCTCGATCTGCTCGACTTGGGCGATCCCTTCAAGGGCCTTCTGGGCGGTGCCGCCGATGATGACTTGCCCGAGCTGGACGAGGATGCACCCACGAGGGGTTTCAGGAAGCAGGTTGACTACAAATAGGCGCCTGCAGAGTAGGGACGGAAAGAAGAAGAAAAGAAAAAGAAGAAAAAAGAAATGGGGTCACCAGTTTAAAAGACCCGTTGAGGATATAACGTCATGAACCCTGGGAACTCCGATTTTCGTTGAATCTGTACAGTAGTAGTAGATGGTGTGTGTGTGTGTGTGTATAATACAAAGCCCGCTATGATCTTCTCCTCCTTGCCGTACAAAGCACAAAAAGTACCAAGTTCTTGGTATTCTTTCTTTCTTTTTTGCCGTTCCAATTCTATGCTGCCCACCCCATCATCTTACACATCATTGCCTCATTTATTGGGACAGAGGTGCCGTTTGTCTCTGCTCCTTCATTTCTAGATGTCTCTCCCGCGCGGCCTGCAGCTTCTCGGCGGCATCAGGGTGTCTCTCGTGTAGCTTCGCGAGGGCCTTTTCCCGGTGTGGCTGAGCGGGAGCCTTGCGCTTCTTGGCATCCTGAAGTCGGACGACGCGGCCCTTGGGACCGGCGACGGGGCCGCTGACCAGCACAGTGCCCAGCTCGTTGTCCACCATCATGACCTTGAGGTTCTGCACCGTCACGAACTCGTTGCCCATGCGGCCAGGCATCTTCTTGCCGGGCAGGACACGGCTACCGCTGCCCTGCGAGGGACCGGTGGTACCGATGGTTCGGTGGTTCTTGGAATTACCGTGCGAAGCTTCCTGACCGGAAAAGCCGTGGCGTTTCATACCACCGGCAAAGCCCATGCCGCGGGACTTGCCTCTGACATCGACGTACTGGCCCTTCTGGAACCAATCGGGGAGCAGCTGGACACCAACGGGCAGGAGGCCCTTCTCGTCGCGGACCTTGAACTCGGCGAGCTCAGCCTTGGGGGCAATGCCCTTGGCTTCGTAGTATCCCAGCAGCGGGCTGGTGACGTTGCGGCCCTGGCGGGAGCCGGCGCCGATCTGAACGGCCCAATAGCCGTGCTGCTCGCGGGTCTTGTTGGCGACGACCTGGACCTGGTCGAGCTGGAGGACGGTGCAGGGGACTCGGGTCTTGCCGACGAAGATGCTCGTCATGCCCTTCTTGACAGCGAGCACGCCGGTGCGCAGAGGGGTTGTGTTCTCGCGGCGCTTGAGGGCGGCGGCGGGGCCGGTGGTGAGGGCAGGCAGGCCGGCCGAGGGCTGGTTGAAGCGGGCGTGCTTGGATCGTGGGGGAGCCGTGGACCAGCCGTACTTGACGCCGCGGGTGGCTACGAGCGGGAGCAGCATCGGGCGGGCGAGCTCCGGGCGGGCGCAGGGCCGGGGCAGGACCAGCCGGATGGGGAGACGGGTCGGCATGGCGGGTGTGTGGGTGGGCAGCGCGGCGGGACAGGTGCAATTGGGTGGGCTGCGTGGCCGCGCGTGTGCGAGGGAGAACGGTGAGAGCCCGTTTGGTGGTGGGTTTTTTTTGGTGATGTGGTGCAGTGATACGAGTGTCGTTGAGTTGAGGATTGAAATTCGTGCAGCGCCCCACATGTGGTGCTGCCAGTGACCAATCATGGTTGACCTGTTCGGCCGTCAGTTGTTCCTGAGCGACGACATGCCACTTTGAAGTATAACTGCTCAATTAGGGCATTGAGCCTCTGCATTCTCCAGTTTCAAATGTGATTTAGAATTAACTCTGGATACATAGACGAAGCTATGTCAGTATATAGAAAGGGAAAACTCCTTCTCTTCCTTCCCTGTGCCCTTGGGTTTGGCATGATGTGTGGGAATTAAAGACGCGGAAATAAGACGGCATCGACTGACATACAATTGACAGCGCTTTCCTGGTTTCGTACAATCCAATCCTTGAATAATTGAAACAAGTGTACTTATCTATCGTAGCCACTACATGAAAAAAATCCAAGCGAAGATAATTTAAAAATAAATACAAAATATGTTATTTAACCAATCACTTTTCCCGCAAGCCTTCCCTATCCTACTAGTATATGTCAGTACCTGCCATCGCATCCAACTGTGTTACCGCATTTAAGGCTTGATTTGAGCAGAGGGGAGAAGAGGGAGGAGTTTGTGCAGAAGAAGCACCACGGTTTCAGCACAAGGTTGGCAGAATCGATAATGCATTTATGTCTTCATTTTAACGAGAATCTGATCCATTAGGAAGAGCTAGCTACGAGTTGCATCTCGACTCGTAAGAGAATCGAGCCTTCTAGGTTGGTTTAGATGCCTGGTCCACGCCCTCCAATCCCGCTACCCATCTGGTTGATGCTAGTCCCCTTGATCTTGTGATCTCCAGGCTGGGCCGCCGACTCGTACGTAATGTTGGCTGGTGCGCGGCCCAGTTGTGTCCACTCGCCCTTGAAGCCCAGGTACGAGATGCGCGTCACCTCCTCCTCGCCATCGCTAAAGTTGTCTGGGAAGAAGAGAACAAGCTGCTGCACTTTGCCAAACAGGGCGCGCCGCACGGGAATTTCCTGGAGGTCGCTAGTCTGCGAGAGCTCTAGTGTCTGCACGGGGTCCAGCTCTTCGGCGGCTCCAAAGTCGAGGTTGTCGCGGTTGATAAAGAGGTGCAGCGTCTTGGGGGCGCTGGGCGAGGGAGATGTGCGAATGAGGATTGAGTGGAGCTTGACTTGCGCCGTGAACCTGCGTGCGAAAAAGAATTGGTGTCAGTGTTTTCTCCGTCGACTTCATCAGCAGCGAGCGTAGTCATCCCAGGATCAACAATATGCTTTGTCTGGAAAATAGAGGGGACGATAAGAAGATGCGGAAATGCTCGGGAAAAGACCTACGGTACTGTCATGAGAAGCTGCTCGTCGACATCGCTCGCCAACTCAGGCTCGACGTTGAGCCTCTCCTGCCAAGTCTTCTTCACGACCTTCTTTCCCAAGTCTCGCTCGGCCTCGTTCAGCGTGACAAGATGATCAAAGTTGATCTGACTGTAGAGCGAGAACTGGACCGCAGGCGTAATGTCATCTGAGTGGTCGTGCTCATGATGGTCATGGCCGTGGCCGCCGTGGCTGGCATGCTCGTCGTGGCAGTGAGACATCTGTTCTGTGTTGGAGACTTCTGGAGAGCGATGGATTTTGTTAACTGTGCTATTTTTTAAAGAATGTAGGGCCACAAAGAAGAGGAGGTGATGGCCAGGCTGAAGATGTGAGTGAGAGGTAACATTTATGAGCTGTGACGTTCGGCGGGGACGGCCCCACTACGCACTACCGGACCTGCACGCAATGCCTAAGCAGATCGCGGGGCACTTTAGGAGGGCGAAAAATAAAGAGAAGGAACAAAACAAATTAGCCGTGACACGGGTCAATCTCCAAAATATGACATTAAAAGGGTATCCTGCATTACAATTAAATGGGTATCTTTCCTGCGGTCCAATGCAACGCTCGAGATTCGCCTGCAACGCCATTGTTTGGAATTTTGAGTCTGAAAGATGCACTCCTAGATGTTCAAAAGTCTTCTCGCCCTTATCTGAATCCGCTCTTCCTCTTGGGTTTCTTGGCCTTCTTTCGATCTCCGAACATGCCCGACACGGGCTGACTCATCGTGGTTGGTAGCATCGCTAGGCCCTGGCTCTGCGATGATGCAGGAACCCGTTGTTGACTTGACATGGTCTGCATCCCTGGCGCAGGCGCAGGCGTCGACGTGGGGTGTGGCGGTAGCTCTACAGCCTCAGCCCTGCGTCGCTCGCCCTGAGATGTGCTCTGCCTCATAAATGCTGGAAGCTTGTACTTTTCAGCATGAGCTTTGCGCTTGCTCTCGATCCTTCGAAGTCGCTGTCTCGCCTCGTCAAACTGTCTGTCGTGCTCGACTGCAACACTTGACAGATAATTTTCCGTACTGACGCCGCGCTCTTTGGGCCAATACGCCAACACGCTTGACTGTTTCGCAGATTCCATCTTGTCAGAGCGTAGCGTAGGTGCCAGCAACCGAAGCCGTTGAATTGCTGGGTCCGAAGTACCGACTGACGCAGTGCTAATAGGTGATGACGGAATGCCAGCACCAGATGATTGTGATGACTTAATCGGAATCGAACTTGATAAGATCGGCTGGCTGTTTTGAGTGCCTTCTTGGTCACTGGCTCCGAACAGTTTCACATCTTGGACCATCACTCCAGATGTAGTCACCAGAACGTCTCTGGCTATCTCTTCTATCCAGCCGCGCCGCACCGCTTGATCTTGCTCTGATAATCTTCCTTCAAGTGGATCTAGCCACACACTGGCAAAAGAGCGGTAGAGCTGTGATAGATGTAGAATTGAGCCGAGCGCTGGGTTTGTAGGTAATCTCCCTAGATGGGCAACGATTGTATCCCCATCATTTTGAAGAAATAGATCTAAAATATCGGGTTGCGCGGCATCATCAACCCCCCTAGGTTCTTGTGGGCTAAGGTCTTCGATTTCTTTCCTGCGAAAGAGTGAGCACACACAGTTTCTCAATCATGGAAAAACTTACCATGTTGTGAGTGGAAGTTTTCCCTCCACCACACCATCTTGGATTGTTGCTCGAATAGCAGAAATTAAGGCTGGTGATACATCGCGTTGAGAGTCAGTTAAAGAAGCCACGATGGCTTTGCTAACTGCATGGGCTAGAGTGCCAAGTCTTAGTTGCATCGGGTGTTCGCCTAATAAATGGCCTGGCTTTCCAAGAGCTTTGGGGTAGAGGCCACGGCGCACAAGATTGTTCATGTTCAGGTCTTCTATACCATCAGGGAAGATGAAAGCCCCTGAAAGGTGACGAACAAAGTGCCTTTGCTTTTTGTCCCACCTGCGAGATTGCTCCGACTTGATCTTGTATCTGCCTAGCTGAGTTGTAGGAAGAAGAATGTCCATGGTTTTGTCTACGGACGCGGCACAGATGAAATACCTTACGCTTAGATCTTTTCCAAGGATGCTGCCTTGATAGAACTGGACACCATTGCGACGATATTTGTCGCCTGGTCCCTTTGCTGGAATTTTTGTTGCGACAAGATTAACTGGATATATTTCGAGACACTGGATCTCGGCTGGTGATTTTGTGGCATCTTTACCAAAGGGAAGTGTGAGTGTTTGGTGGTGCCATTGGGGTATGTGGCCCTGGGAATGCCCGAACCAATAAGTGTGCAGCTGTTTCTGCTTGGGGGAGTATGTAAAGACCATTGCGACGTCCTGGTCGGCTTTTGCGAAGGATGGGTTCGTCGACATTCTGAAGTCTTCTCTGTCTGTCAAGTGGGGACATGAGACTAAAACCAACGGCCTTGGGGAAGCTTCTTCTGTTTCTTCTTCCTCGCTAGCACGTGGGAAAAGATTGATCCAGTGGAGATGCCGTGTTGTTAACACGAAGATGTGGCCCTGATTTGTAGGACTAACTTGCACGTCAATGATGAAGTCAGTTTTCCCTCTAATAGATGTCAGAAGTGACAGCTGGGGGAGCGCCAATCTGGATGCTAGGTTCACAACCTCGATTTTTTCGCGATCCCAGAGCAAAATATGGTCTGATCTTCTGGAAAACCCATGAGATTCTTTAGAATCTTGAGTGTCCCAAAATTCATCCACTTTGCAGGCTCCAACAAACTTTATGCCGTGCATCCCAGCAGGATATGTCGGGATGGGAGGAACTTCACTCAAAAACCCTTCAAGGACGTGGCCGCATTTGTAGATAGAAAGCCGTGTGGTGTTTTTGCCCCGCGTGTTGGCTCCTACGACGTCCCAGATACTCCAGTACCCGCATTCATCCATGACGGCTAGCTGGGGTGGTCGACCTGTGATGTTCGGGTTGAAGGCAACATCAATATGCGCATTGCTGCCTGTTTCTTTGTGAGATAGTGTCACGACCGGGTTAGGGTCAATTCGCGACAAAGCTTGCCGGTCAACTATGTCCCCAGGGTCCTTTTGAGCCACAGGCACTCCATGATATATCGGCTGTAGAATCGTGGTTGATGTTTGCTTCTGGACTATGAGCCAGCGAACGGGATCATATCGGCTGAGGCTAGTCGCAAATTTGATTTGTGAGATGAGGAGACCATCACTGGCCCAGATGGCTTCGTCTTCGGGATCATCAGGGTCAGTGATGGACAGATTCAAGGCTATGCCTTCATTGTCATCCCATTGCCACCTTGTATCGTAGACCCGAACTAGTCGCAAGAGCTCTCCTGACTCGCCAGTCGCTGCAGCTAGTAGCGAAACACCTGACACCCGATTGGCATCGGACACATCTGTCATTTGACCGGTTGCGAACAGCGGACTACCACTAACTTCGCCCTCAAATTTATGAAAGCGTCCCATGTTCTCTTCAAGGCATCCCTCAAGGGCCGAATTGCCTAGGAAAGCCTCAGGGTGGGCTTGGAGAAGCCACCGCCTCTGCTTCCGACGTTCTTGCCATAAATTCGAGGGCGCTTCAGGCATGGGTGTTCTTGATGGAGGATACAGCTCGGCTAATGAGCCCACCACCCTTACGTGTTGCGCTGCAGTTCATCAATGGCTGTGGACTTGGCGGCATGAGGGTGGACACTTACCATTGGACGTGATGCGGCTGGTGTGAAGATGGCCTGGCTGCGACGCTGCATTCGTAGACGGAACATAAGTTACTCGTCCTACGTGACCATAGAGAAGGTCCGCTAGACCCCGCGGCTCAGTCATTTGGACCGAGCAATGATTTCAAATGCGACAAGGGTTTGAGTATGATTCTTTTCTTCATCGCGAGGTGGCCAAGTGAGAGCGCCGGGTGTCTCAGAGCGAAGAAGAGCGCAAATGTGCCTCTAGACTGACATGATAGTATTCAAGGCAGGGCAGGAATAGGCTAATTCACAGGGGGAGCCAATATCAAGCATCGCAGATACGTTTCTAGGTCAACAAAGTCCAACTTCACCGGGGTTGAGACGACTGAAGCTCTTTCTTACGCCCCACGTGGCGGTGCGTGTCGACTTTTTGCGCCACAAGCGCCACCGGCAGTCTCGGCGTCGACCAAGCAACGCTCCACAATGTGTAAATATTGTGCATTGATTTAGCGCCAGATAAGGTAACATCCCACCTACGTCGCTTGGAACACTGATAACAAGACTTGGTCGCATTTCATCAACTTCACACCAAACGGCAATCAACAGACATGGCTTCCTCTTTCGAACCTTCGCTCTCGTCGAGCATTAGCCGCCAAACTATGGCACCCGTCGGCCCCTCGGTCGCCGACACTCTACCCAACATTAATTTTGGTTTTGACGACTTGCGCGACCGTATGGCCAAATTTACCGCCAAGTTCGATGCATTCATTGAGCAGGGTCGCAAGCGTGTTTTGGACGAGCGCAACCAGTTCCGCATGAACGTGGCAGAGCTGCAAGGTATGAAGCACCGATAGTGTGCCATTATAACAATCAGCTAACCAGCAATGTTGCAGAGGATCAACGCATGAAGAAGAGAGATATCGAAATTGTCCAAGTCAAGGCCTCTACGCACCAGCAGACAGTGCAAAAGGAGGATGCCGAGACCCGAGAGATGCAGGCTGCCATAAAGAGCTTCGAAGCCGAACGCGACCAACACATTGCAACCCGTGACAACCTCAAGGAGCAGATCGCCCAGACGCAGGCCGAGATTGACGCACGACTTGCGGCACAGCGACAACACGCGCAGCAGCAGGAGGCCCAGTCGCGGTTTAACGTACCCGAGCTTGACTTTTGGATTACGAATCTTTGCCTCAAGATTGAGGGTGCTGGCCACGACGACCGGCTCAAGTTTGTGTACAGCCATGTCGACGAAAAGGACTGGGAGCGAGAGGCATGGTTTGAACTGGTTACCAGCTCGCGGGACTACGACGTCAAGCACTGCCGACCTAAGCTGGAGAGGGAGAAGGTCGAACGGGTATTGGACCGCGTAAACGAGACGAGGGAGTTGGTGGTGCTACTCAAGGGGATGCGAGAGCTGTTTGTGGAGGCAATGAAGTCCTGATGACGACAATCTGTACTGTGTAATGACCCCTTGATACCACCTTTGTATGACCTGCCGATATTATGTTCCATTTAATGGCATCTGCACATCACCAACAATGAATCTTCACATGCTGCGCATTTCCAGGGTTGATTGGTATGTAAGCGGGCCTTGATTGATGGTTGATGACATGAAGCCACACTTGCTGTTTGGCGCAGCAGAACCAACTCGGCATGCTCGCCATTTTGTATCTAGAAAGAACCAATGCCATTGCTCCAGTGGTTGGCTAAATTGGCCTTCTCCGTTCGACGTGAACGCATGGGTATCGCATCCATGTCGCCATATGCGCATGTCAGTTCGCACCACACCTCATAATAATACATGGCTGCTGTTTGGCTACCATACGGACGTTATCTTGGTTCCGAATATGCACTTCGCCTTAAATTGTTGGTTTTCGGCATAGTTCGCGGGGGGCTGTTCAATCGCAACCACAGCTGGCCACAGCCTGACCACAACTTGCATCTCCAAGACCCAATTCAGGAAATTACCCGGGATTACAGCCCTGCTGAAGGACGTGGCACCATTAGCTGAAATGTTGGGTATCATTCGAGGCGCTGCCATAGTTTTCAACCTACCGACCAGAAGGCCTCATGAGCAAATCTGACACCTTCTGCAAATACGGTGGCTTCCTTCTAGAGAGTTCGTAGATGATCGAGGAGAAGGACAAATGGTGCTATCCTGGAGGCTTTATATATATGTATATATATATATGTGTGTGTGTGTGTGTGTGTTACTTCTGCCATGTATTTTGCAGGCCGATTCATTAGAGCTCGCTTTCGCACTGATTGATGTGCCCAGCATTTTGAAGGCACTATCTCTAGCATCATGATGATTACAGTCACACAAGAGCGCGCAGCCAGTTTCAAGACTGTTGCAGCTCCTCCAATGCCCACTATTATTCCACGAGCAAAATATGTTACTCTCACTATTGCGAGGGTTTCCTGGACAAGCACAACAGTAGTGTCACTGGGGAACGGTGATGTAGATACGGCTGAAGAGGCGACGTTCGCTTCAGGGGCACAGTCTTCGGATGCTGGTGTGCAACAGAATACAACAGTGGTCAGCGATAAAAGCAAAACCACTGCAATCCTTCTGGGGATATTTATCCCTTTGCTTGTTTTGTCCTTGATCATTATTTTGCTTATAAAGCGAAAGCCAGGCCGGCGAGGCCGGCGAGGCCCGCGCGGCTATAAAGGTGATCTAGGGCGCAATGGACAGAATGGACAGAATGGGCAGAACGGGCCACAAGGAAACCAAGGTCAACAGGGACAGCGAGGAGAACGAGGAGAGCGAGGAGACGAGGGTAGACAAGGAGAACGGGGACAACGAGGAAGACGAGGTGAGCGAGGTGACCATGGTCCTCAAGGGCCCCAAGGGCCTCAAGGAGAAATGGTACTTATACTAAACCGTATAATCGATGGAGGAGATGGCGCTGACGGTGATGCTGGCAGAGACCATTGAGGGAGTGATGAGAACCTTGGGTTCGGATAAGAGAGGATGTAGCGTCAATGGTTCTGTTTAATGATGTCTGATTACACGCTGAACACTTATTCAAATAACCATATTTAGTTACCAAGATAGCCCCAACACAGAACACAATCATTCTTGAATATGACGAAAAGTCGAATCGATCCGAATGCGCAACCGGTTGAAAAAAACATGTGAAACACAGCGATTCCATCCTCACCAGCTTTGACGTCGGTTGAGCCCGCACCTAAAGTTTCATTTCATCCGGGGTGCCCCTTTAATAAACGCGCTCTGGCTGGTCCAACCGCGTTTCTCCAATCCCCCACTACTGACCACCACCACCACCACCACCACCGCCAAACACACACCCAGCCCCCACCTCCACTTGCCTGCTTTCAACCCCCTTCAAACAACAACACTGCCCGAAAAAAAAGGACCAACGTCACCATGCCCGAGACGGACAAGCACGCTGCCGCGCAGCAGGCTGTGGACATTCTCCACGAGATCTCCACCATTCTTGTGCGTTTTCCTCTTTTACCCCGGGCTGCACGCCTCCTTCCAACCCCTGTGCCCACGTCTGCTGACTGCTGCCAGAATTGCCAGCTCGACCGTCGCACGCTGTCGATTTGCATCTCCATGATTGAGCGCGGCGTCAACCCCGAAGCCCTGGCGGTAAGCTTCTCACCTCCCCATTTGTGGACGCAATCAAAGGGACTCAGGCATTTTTTTATTTTTAAAATCGTGATCCATGGATGAGCTAGTCCTTTGCTAATCATGATTTCTCGATTCCATAGCAAGTTGTCAAGGAGCTAAGACAGGAGGCCCAGCTGGCGGAGCAGGATGCTGCCGCTGCCGCGAGGCGGAGATGATTGCGACTCAACCCAACTCGGGCACACTATTAATGAGAACCACGGGAACTGGGGAATGGGTTGGGTTCACGGAAATTGGGAGTTTATCGGAATACATTTACATCATGCCAAGGCTTTGATAGTAAGCTTTGCCGTTTCTTTTACTACAACCCTAAATATTCAAAGAGCAACGAAAACACCCGATCGCACCAAGAAACTCCCTGTCTCAATCCATAAACCAAAGGAATTTAATCTGGAACGTGTAGAGCTACGCCATCCATCCTTCTGCACAGGACTCCTATATAAACTCGTCGTGTCCCACCGGGAGAACAATGTAGTCCTGAACTGGTATCCTCGTCGAATTCGACATCCTAACCTCCCAACTCCTTGCAGAATAATGATATATCAAACTGGTTTCCGTAATCCGTCCTTCATAATATAGGCACTGGTCCAGAATGCATTACCGATGTCCAAAAAGAATAATTTCGTCGTCATCGTCATCGTCCTCGTCGTCCTCCTCAGGATCCGACAAGTCGTCAATGGCACCGTCTGATTCAGAGTCATCGCCGCTGCTCGACGTGTCACTGCGGTTGCGATTTCTCCAAATTCCCAGGATGTCATCGTCTGATTCCTCGTCTAGAGGTAGATGAGCCATGATGGAATCAAATCCCATGTTAGGAGGCGATACTGACCGCGCGACCCTGTCTGGTGCACGATACTGAGCTTCAATGCCATGCGAAGAGTGTCTTCGCCTGTTTCCTATCGAGGAACCCAATCGGCTGCCCTGTGCAGCCGAAGTCTGGGGACCTTGCTCTCTTCCCTGTTCGCGCAAATCAGCCGACGGCTGGCCCTCTTCAGTCAATGAAGGCTGCGCCTGGCCCCGGTCTCCTCCATTAATGTTTAGCTCAACTGTATTGTAGGACCGGCATATGGAACATTTCAAACCAAGCCAGTGGTAACGGACCGTGCTCTTTCCTGAGCAGTCGTTGCACAAGATGACAGCCGTCGTATCGCGGAACTCCGGAGGCATTGGCTGGGCCTGGATAGCCACATCCAGGTTCCGGAATTGACTCTCCATGTTGGTCAAGCTCTTGTTGCAAATGGGACACTTGTATGACACCTTCATGTGTTGGTCGTAGCACCTCTTATGAATACTGTGACCGCAGGCCATGAAAACAACAGGTCGTGGTGATGTGAACATGTATTCTCCACAAATGGGGCAATCACAGTCTGTGGATCGTTCGATACACTTGTGCGAACTTTCAATCGATGTCGAGATGCATGCGCGGCAAGTCTATGTGTGTTAGTAATTAGACACGGTGATGCTAATTATTTCGCATGTCTCACCTTGCAGTGGAAGAAATCCTTTCCGAGACCCATTCCTCTTCTACAAATGCCACAATCGTTGCAGTGGTAGATGGGTTTGTCCTGACGGTTCTCCCAGAGTTTGCAAATGTTACAGTAGTAGTGAGCGGAGATCTCATTGCAGCTGATGCATGTATCAGACGCCTTTTGTGGGGTGCCGCAGATCATGCATAGCATGTTTCTGGTTTCTCTTCGAACAAGATTATGGTCTTCGTTGGCATCATGACAAAAACGACATGTATACCACTTTTTGCATGTGAAGCACTGAAGTTTGACGTTCCTCTGGTAGTGCTGACATCCAAGTGCCTGTTCCGTCTCATGAACGTCCTCAAAGGGGATAATAGGGGTTTCACTTCCATGGTGCCTGTGCGGCTTCACCGGAACATATGTCGGCGCAACATCCTCAGGACTCAATACGAAAGTGTCCGCAGCTTGTGCATCCCCTGATTGGTTTTGCCAAAAATTCAAAGTTCGCGAGGTCGGTGACTGAGCCAGGGCGGAATCGATTGGTTCTCCATGTTCTCGAGGCTTGATGGCCTGAGGCGCTGTCTTGGACGTGCGGTTGCCCTGGAGTGTATCGTGCATGAGCCTCGCCTTTTCTGATGAAGAGATATCAAGTGCGTTGATAGAGTGGATCTTGGCCCTTAGAACTTGCATGCCATCGTCTTCGGGAATCTTGCGAGGGCTTCGCGGGCTCAAAGAAATGCCAATGTGGTCGCGAGGGGCTGGGGATGAGGCCTCCATGACGGGAATCGGGTCGACTTCTTCGATTCTAGTTTCTTGCGTCGAGGCACTGAGGGGCCGCGCGAGAGGGGATTCGGCTGGGGTCGTGGGATCGGGGCTTGGGATCTCGATGTGGCCTGAGTCGCTCACTGCGTCTGCGTGATCGGAGGAGGGCACATCTCCATCGCCAGCAAAGGTGGATCGAGAAATCTCGGAGAATCGACGGGCCTGCCGCAAGACGGGGTTGATGATAAAGTCGGAAACGAGGGATGACATTGGAATATGGATGTCGGGTGGCAACGGCCGAGGAGAGGTGGAATACAAAGGACGAAGTCGGTAAATTCTCCGAAACCCGGGGATAGGCAACAGGGGAAGGAGAGGCGACCAGGTTAATGAGAGGTGAGGAGGAGGTAGAGGAGGAGCGGGAGGGAAAAGAGGGGATCTTGGGAGGCTATTTCAACGCCTCACGAGGACATGAGAGCGGAATGACAAGAGTCTAGAGTGAGTCGCCGCGAGTGGCCACGAGATGGGACGGATGACATAAGGCGTAGAGTTGTAGCGACCTGGAGTGCTGCATCCGCACGGCGGAGCCCAAGCGGGCCCTCTTTTTGCGGCATGTGATTGAGTACTGCCGCCCACGCGTGCTAGCCACCCGTTCTGGAAACTAGCGTGGGTCTCGCCGAACCCCAGGAGGCATTTAGCGGGTCACAGCGTGGATTACAGTGGTTTGAGACGAGTTGCACGGGTGGCCCGGTTCTGGGAGCTGCTTTTGGTTCGTGGCTTCTGCAGATGTGCGGCTTTAATTGTTTAACGGAGTCGGCAGTGAAATTCAGTCGAGAACATGGATACGTGCGATTTCGGCCGTGGCCAGTGTACAAGTGGTCGGAGAGGAATGCCTGAGACGTCATGGACTAGCCCGAGAGACATTCTGATGCGGGAGCGTGTGTGTATGTGTGTGTGCTGATTTAAATTTCAGCCTATCGACAAGCAAGGGGAGCCGGGTCAGCTTCTGCTCTTGCCGGTGACGGTACAGCACAGGTTTATGGTGTCATTGAGGCCATGTTGCTATCATGACACAGTGATCTACAGCAAACCGCCGTGTAGGGAAACGACAGACTGCCATGGCCAGCTGGACAAAACAAGCTACCGGGGATCCCACCCGAAGTCCCATTTTGACATTGGCACACTTGCGGGGAGCCTGGAACCAAAACGTTGAAGCTGTCACCGGGTGGGCCGCTTTTCGTTCTGGAATATTAAGTGTGAACTGTAACGCTTGGCACCATTGACTTTGGAGACCAAATAGGCGTCCGGGTTCGGCCGGCCTCCACATCAAAAGAAACCTTCCCCAGATGACAGGATCGGGGTCGAACAGTCTAGAGCACAAATTAAGCCACCTCTGACGCCGATGCGCCTTACTGGGAAGTGACCGGCTATTGTGAGAGTCGATGTCGGCGACTTGTTCGTGGTGGTTGCAATTTTGGCCAGTATTCAAATACTACATTGCAGCCGTTAGGGCCAAAGATTTGCGGTTCCTTTCCTTTTTCTCGTCTTAAATCAAGAATTTTCAACATGCCAAGATCCGTAACTCGAAACGAATCCTCAATTTCTCTGGATCAAGGAGGTGTCGAATTTGCCAACCTGCGGGCAAGTAAGCCCACCTCGACCGTTATCTTTTACGTGGGAACAACTGCCAAAACGGGCCATCATTGGCATGAAGACAAGACTGGTACGCTAGATTGGCTCGAGGGTCAATGTATGACACAATTGGTCAGATTTGTAACGCACATTAGAGTACGTGAGAGTACAACAAGGGCATGCGCTCGTCACGGTTGGAGATAAAACCGCCGTCTTTAGTTCTGAGGACGGGGTCGTCACGATTCCTCGTTTCGTAGTCCATAAATACGGGCGGGCCGACGGCACGGAACAAGGAGCCAGCTCCCGCAACGTCGATCTTCGCTTAATGGAATGGACGGAACCAAATGATGGGGAGAAGGCCATCTTGTTCAGAAACATCGTCGGCTGTATAAAAGATAAGGTGGACGGTGTGTTGGGTAGCATCGTGCTATTAGTGTCGCTGTTTGTGGCGATGGATGCGCACGGCAATTACCCTTTGCTCTATTCTGGGCCGAGGTTTTGGGAGATCGTGTGCAATTGGCAACCAGAAGAATGGCAACGTACACGGCGTTGAAAGTGGCAACGCTGATTGAATTTTTCATGGGGCTGAAGGGGTGTTATAGCGAATACACTCCCTCAAGCTGAGTGATGGGCCTTGTCAGCTTGGACTTTTTCGACAAGGATCAGCTCACGATGGACGGGGTACGATCTGCGATCTGCAACAGACTGTAACCATGATTATGTTTGCAATGGGGGGTTCGGTGGTCGAGGAGAGAAAAGAAGACTAAAACTTGAACTTGAGATTGTAACTTGGATGGATCTATCAGGGCTCGATAACGAAACCTTCGTCCTCGTATCTATAAAAAGGAGCGAGGCTCATGGATAGGGATCCCGCCCGGGTGGTGCCATTTGACGACTCGCTTCATATGAGCCGGATCCCTGGTTCCGGAGCGGGAACGGCGATCTAGAGCGTGGCTGGTGTCTTGTGTGGCTCGTGTCATGAGTCGATAGACGGAGGCCGCCTCGCGAGCATGTGAATTTTAGACAGCGCTGAAGGAGCTCTCCCACGTGTTGGTCGGGGAGGCTGAAGGACGGCTGGGCTAAAGGTTGGGACGTCTTGCACTCGGTCACTAGCTCATCCATAGCTGCCCCCTTGGCCCTCAGCCTCTCTTCCCCCTGGAGCTGACGGCGGATGGAGTGTTTCGATTGTTTTGAGTGGCCTAGAATGCCTGGAATCGACGCCACGCGTGGAAACGAACGGGGATGACGGGCCCTGCGGACCCATTCTTCCCAGCACCAGCGCGCTACGGAGCCAGGGTACGTACCCACACAGCAGCAAGCTCCCTGCCTTAGTGCAGCGAGCCAACTGCAGCCAGCGGCCAGCCCAGTGAAGCAGCATATGTGGCATTTCAGGGGACGTCCCATCGTCGTCGGCTGCGTGTGCGTGTCGTAACCACCACGCCAAATCTTCTTCGACCACATCTCTAGCCTTTGTCCTTCGACCTCTATTCTTTTCCCTTCTGCACCCTCAACTTGGCCCCCGGCCTTTCTGCTTTGGTATCTGCATTGACGAGCGACCGGTTTCTTGCGGGCGCTTTCGTTGACGCGCCACCCCTTTTACCTTTTTTTGAGTCTCACCAGCTCGTCCAGTCTTTTTTTCCTCTTACCGTCTTCGGCTTCTTTTGGCCGAACTGACCAGTTCTTTCCTCCACCGCTAACGCCTCCCGATTTTACATCTTTATCGATCCCGACTTGTCCTTCAGATTGATCGCAAATGGCTGCCGATAAGGCCGCCGTCGCCTCTGGCGCGGACCTGGGCGATGGGCTCAGAAAACGTCCCGTTGCGGCATCGCAGGGCGCTCAGCCTGCCGCCCAGCCCGAAGATAATAAGAAGCTGGCCAAGAAGGTACGGCGCAGGTCTATCGGTGTCATTGGATGTATCGTGTACTAACTGAGCTTCCAGGAGCCATCCTTCCTCGAGGTCCTTAGCGAGTGGGAGGTTGTCATTGCCCCGCTGATCTTCACTGCCCTCGCCATCTTCACTCGACTTTACAAGATTGGCCTCAGCAACATCGTCACATGGGATGAAGCTCAGTATGTCCCTCTCATCAATTCGCCTCGAACATGTCATTTCCTAACATGATCGTTACAGCTTCGGCAAGTTCGGAAGCTACTACATCAAACATGAATACTACTTCGACGTCCACCCTCCTCTCGGCAAGATGCTTGTTGGTCTCTCCGGGGTCCTTGCTGGTTACAACGGATCTTTCGAGTTCAAGTCTGGCGAAACCTACCCCGAAGATGTCGACTATACCTTCATGCGCGCCTTCAATGCTGCCTTCGGCATTGCCTGCATTCCCATGGCCTACTTTACCGCTCGAGAGCTTCACCTGCGACGACCCGCTGTCTGGCTTGTCACGCTCATGGTTCTTTGCGAGAACTCGTACACCACCATCAGCCGCTTCATCCTGCTCGACTCTATGCTCCTGTGTGGTACCGTTGCTACCGTCTTTTGCTGGTCCAAGTTCCACAACCAGCGCCACGACAGCTTCGGGCCTGAGTGGGTTTTCTGGCTCTTCATGACTGGTGTCAGCATTGGCTGCGTCTGCAGTGTCAAGCTGGTTGGTCTCTTTGTGACTGCTCTTGTTGGCCTGTACACCATTGAGGATCTCTGGGCCAAGTTTGGTGACAGGAAGATGCCAGTTGTAAGTTTTGTCTGACTTAGCAGATAACGTTTGTCAGCTAACGATATCTAGACCACCCTCGGTGCTCACGTCCTCACTCGAGTTGTCGGCCTCATCATCATCCCCTTCCTCATCTACCTCCTCTCCTTCGCCCTGCACTTTGCCATCCTTGACCGAACTGGCCCTGGTGATGCTCAGATGAGCTCTCTGTTCCAGGCCAACCTGAAGGGAACCAACGTCGGCAAGGACAGCCCCCTAGAGATTGCTCTCGGATCTCGTGCCACCATCAAGAACATGGGCTACGGAGGTGGTCTGCTTCACTCTCACGTCCAGACCTACCCCGAGGGCTCCAAGCAACAGCAGGTTACCTGCTACCACCACAAGGACACTAACAACGACTGGTTCTTCTACCCCAACCGCCGAGAAGCCGAGCTTGATACCGAGTCCAACGATATTCGATTCATCGGCGATGGTTCTGTCGTCCGTCTTCTCCACGCCCAGACTGGTCGCAACCTTCACTCTCACGACATTGCCGCCCCCGTCACCCGTGGCCACAAGGAGGTTTCTTGCTACGGTAACTTGACTGTCGGTGACGACAAGGACCACTGGAAGATTGAGGTTGTCCGCGATGCTGCCTCTCGCGACCACAGCAAGCTCCGCACTCTCACCAGTGCTTTCCGACTCCGGCACGAGGCTCTTGGCTGCTACCTCCGAGCTGGCAATGTCAACCTTCCTCAGTGGGGTTTCAAGCAGATCGAGGTCACCTGTACCAAGGACAACAACCCCCGCGATACCTACACTCACTGGAACGTTGAGTCGCACGTGAACGACAAGCGTATGTCTTCTACCCTCACAGCCCTGATACCCTAATACTAACCTATTATAGTACCTCCCGCCGAGGCTGGTGTTTATCGATCCCCTTTCTTCCACGACTTTGTCCACCTCAACGTCGCAATGATGACCTCGAACAACGCCCTGGTCCCCGACCCTGATAAGCAGGACGATCTTGCCTCCCAGTGGTGGCAATGGCCCATCCTCAACGTTGGTCTGCGCATGTGCGGTTGGGCTGACGACATCGTCAAATACTTCCTCCTCGGTAACCCTCTTGTCTACTGGGGCTCCACCGCCTCTCTGGGCCTGGTTGGTCTGATCGTGGCCTGGTACATTCTTCGATGGCAGCGTGGCTTCCGAGATCTCGACCAGAATGAGATTGACCAGATCCACTACTCTGCTATTTACCCCGTGGCTGGATGGTTCCTTCACTATCTTCCTTTTGTTATCATGGCGCGTGTTACCTACGTGCACCACTACTACCCGGCGCTCTACTTTGCCATTCTCAGCTTTGGATTCTTGATTGACTGGCTTGTGCGCAACCGCAACGTCGCCCTCCAGGCTGTCGTGTACGGTGTGCTGTACACCGTCATTATTGGCCTTTACATTTACTTTATCCCCATCTGCTGGGGTATGACTGGCAACCACAAGCAGTACGGCTACATGAAGTGGTTCGACGGCTGGCGAGTTACTGACTAAAGTAATACTCCCATCCTCTTTTTATAAGGACGGGTTTCGGCCTATTCCAGAAATGAGATGTGTCAAAACTTTCTCAACGAGTTCAACTCAATGTGTATTATGGCGAAGACGTGGCTACAATTCCCTTCGACGCAAATGGATCAAGATGTTGAGAATTATAGTGAAAGGAGACGATTGTTTTTTTCATGGATCTGGGTTGGTACAAGCGAGTAAAGGAAAAGATAAAAAGAGAATTTTTTTTAAAGACAGTCACTATAATGTGCTCTGTGTGTAATGCAATATGAGCGAGAGAGTAGTTTTCCTTGGATGGGTCTTTTGGCGGCCTGGCAAGGCCGATAGTAGTGTATTACGCATTATTGTACAATCCATGATGGGTACTTCAATTCATACACTTGCTTTGATGATGACAATGTTTTGCTCCTTTGCAGACAAGGGGTATCATGATGCGCACACGTGCCTCCTGGACCGGTTGCACGTCTCTTGTGTCTTTGCTTCCTCCTCTTGGACAAACCGCTGTCGGCCAACTGTTAACAGCAACCCCCGGCTGCCGACTTGTTTGAATCGTTTCCTAGCCGCACCTGGCGGTTTCCGCCGGCGCCAGGACCCTTGACGCCAGATCTTCGGTCGTTTAGGTCGTACTTGCCAGCCTGGATGTTCTGATATATCCTCTCCGCGACGCGCATAAAGGCCTTTTCAACGTTCTCGCCGCTCTTAGCGCTCGTCTCAACATATTCAAGGACGCCGTTGCGGCGGGCCCACTCCTCGGCGTCTTCGCGAGTCACCTCACGCTTGTTATCAGCTTGCTGGGTCAGGTCGGCCTTGTTTCCGACCAGAATGACAACAATGTCGGGCTCGGCAATCTGGCGCAGGTCGTTGAGCCAGTCGGTGACATGCTGGAACGTCTGCTTGCGGGAGAGGTCGAATACGAGGAGGGCGCCGCTAGCGCCGCGGAAGTAGGAGCGGGTGACGGACTTGTACGTCTCCTGGCCGGCCGTATCCCAGAGGGACAGCTTCATGTGCTTCTGGGGACCGGCAGGGGCAGACTCGCGCGGGGGTTCTGGCAGGCCGTCGGGTTGGGGTGCCTCGGCGTCGGGGTTTGAGGGCTCGGAGGGTACAGCGGGTTCGGAGGGCTTGGAGTGCGGCGGACCGACTGGGACGATGCGAGAGCCAAACTCAACACCGATGGTTACGTCGTGATGGGGCGAGAAGCGGCCTTCGCACAGGCGGATGGTAAGGCTAGACTTGCCGCATCCTGAGTCGCCGATGCAGACGAGCTTAGCGATGTAGTCCCAAGGTGTGGCCGACATGGGGGGAAAAGAGAGGCGAGGAGCTTTGGAGGGAGGGAGAGGGTGTCGTGGACGTGAGAAGAGAGAGGGAGAGAGGGGGAGAGAGGCGGCGTGAGGGGAAGAGATGGGAGGTATTAAGTCGGAGAAGCTATCGTGAGAGTCCAAGGTAGCTCCGGTAGGTCCCAGGGGGGGCACGTGCTTTCGGTGGGTGGTCTGTCGTAAGGTATCACCGATACCTTGTTCAAGTGAAACAATGACGTCTCCGAAGAATGAAGAAAAAAAAGAGTTGACAAAAGAAGAAGCCGTACACGCGGGGAAGCTGGTTCGGGAGGTCGACTTGGACAGAAATGAACAGTACACGTAGCAGAGCAAGAGACGAAATACACAGTAAATAAGATGCGCCGGAGAGCGCAGGGGAGGGGAGGTCTAACGACAGGACAGACAGAGTGGGTGGCCTTTGCAGGTGACGATGATATGGAACCACGCAAGCTAGCTAGACCACGGACGCAGGTGGTAGCGGGGATTAATGACCCAACTGACCAGGGGCCGATAGCCATGCATGTGCTGGCCAAGGCCAGAGATAGTGGACGGGCGCCTAATACCTAATGTCAGCGACTCGGGAACGACCCTGTTACAGTTGATTGTGTTGATGCACCGGGTGCCGAACCCGTCGTTTTCTGTGCCTGTGTCATTGATGGATGTTTTTTTTCTTGCTTTCTCTGTTTTGTCTTGACCTCGAGATGCCCAGGCTGGGCCCTGAGTTGCAACCACCCACACTCTCTTCAGCAGCCATGTCACGTCATAGATTTTTCGTCTGCTGTGTCCCGATCGCTACAAGATGAACTCAAACCGCGGACCCTCCCCCAGTCGCATCCTACCATGACCCCTCCACGACATTGATGCCGGGTCGAGACGCCATCATTGCTGCTACCACACTCGCCTTTGCAAGGCCTGCTTGCCAAGTGCCGTCCCTCAACGGTGTGGTCACAAAGGCATCCGATGGAGCCCATAGTGCTGACCACTGAAGTCAGCAAGAGGCAGTCATGATAAATTTTTTTCTTTTTTGGTCTACTCTGTCGTTTAGTGGATGCTCTCTTCCTCGTAAAGCCCGGCCAGTTGAACAATTGCAAGCATATCCCGACCAGTCCTGGTGCCGCAGATTCCTATTTGAGTCTTCTTCGCGGCCGCGCACATGACGGCAGCATCCCTAGCGCCGAGGAGGCCACGCGGGGACCGACTAGCGGTAGTGCGCAAGGTGAGAACGAGGTGTGCAAACTCTAAGCATTCTTGGCATCGTTGGCTGCGCCATCAACGAAAGTTGCAAACGGGGCTGGGATGAGGTGAAGAGGTCGGGCTATTGAATGCTTACAATAAATGATGAACGGCTGGCTTGTTCTCATGCATGTTGGGGTCTTGGGCGTGTGATGAAAACGACTTTTCGGCCATGGTGGCTTGCCGACGGCTATGACGAGCATGTGTTGGCCCTATATCAGAGTCAAGATCTTTCTGCTGCTCCCTTACCAGACCAAAACCCTTTCAGCTCTTTCACTGGTGGGATTTTTCGACAAGACACGCAGAGCTGCGTGGTCTTGGTCGTTTCAAGGAAGTGATTGATCACGTCTGCGAGTTTCACCAGCATGTCTCGGCCATGTAGAACGGCATTTCCTGCCGAGGCCAAACCTGTAAGGGATCACTCTTGTGTGCGAGATACGGTTGTCTTTTGTATCGCCATCTCTATTCAACGTACTTTTCTCTCGGCTGTCTTGTTTGGGCAACCGTTTCTGGTTTTCATGTGACTGGCACCGTAACCAATGCCTTAGCTCCAACTCACCCAAACATGTATCGGTTCAATGTTATAGGTAGTTAGATATTCATGCTGTTGGTATACTCCCGAGTAAAAGATCTAAAACCGGCCCATGCCTAAATTCCTTCCATGGGTTAAAACCCCATGCTACCAGTCTTTTGTCTAGTTAAAAGAAGTGACAGGACCCAGTCATTGCTCAATAGAACATGCTGTCTTGGAAACAGTACGTAGACAGCCGAGTAAACAGAACCAGATGTGGAAAACAAATAAATGACATTGCAAAACTAAATTAAACCAATTACCAAATTGATATTATCGAACTAAAATTTGGCTTCAGTCTCCCGACAACAGATATAAGGCCATGTGAATGCTGTCTGGGATGTGTTCGCCTCCACTCAGCAAAAAATCTGGAAAGGTCCAAGAAGAGTCTTTTGAAATGGTTCTAGACCAAATTAACAAACATTAAAATATTATGGGGAGCATTTGGGTCTTAACGGCTCACCAAATTGCCGGGGTTGACGAGGTGAGTCCACGAACAGACGAATGTTTGGCATGTGACCCGAAGGCAAGGTCGGCAGACCAGCAAAAAGACATGGCACGCGAGCAAATCTTGCTCGGTACCCCAAAGAATAAAAAAGTTTGGACTTAAAACAAAAGAAGGAATCAACCTGGAATTTGGTCAATTTGCCCTGTACGTGCTCGGCTCCTATATTCATTCTTCTTGAGCTGTAACCGAAGTGTGCGGTGTTTTTTTATAATCATTGTCAGATCACGATATGACACGCTCATCTCGACTTACCAACAATACGTGCTATTACTTATCCTGTCTAGTGGAATTCCTAAATTTTCATTTTCATAAGATAAATCTCTCGACTCATATCAGACTCTTTGTGGCGTATTGTCCAAAACTATCGTCAAGTACAGATTTGCATGTGAAAGTCCGAGAATCGATTATTAAATCATGATATTGATTGGCCTCGATGGTTGTGTGGCGCAGACCCAGAACGAGCCTCTGCGACTCATGCTATGACTCGGAAGGAATGCCAAGCAGAAGGCAAATTGAAGCATGTCAAGTTTGAGGCGAGGGCGCAGGAGAATGATGCCAGCCATGTATTCACGTCAAAGCAGACAGTCTCCTACGACAGGTCTTGGAGAAACGCGACCATGGAGCTAGTGATATGGTCGCGTGATACGACCTCCAACTCATAATGGCTATTGAAACGGACAGGGGACAGAGCACTTGAGACATTGCACTGAAGGATATTTCAGAAAGAGGGACAGGGGTGTGAATTTTTACTCTATAATTTGGGGTTTATCGCGAATGATGAATGCATTGCAAATCTTCAATACAAGGGGTTTAGCGAATAGATGTTGATATCAGATTGCTGATCTAATATAGAATTCTAATGCTGGGGTTCGATGCGGGCAATGGCAATATTTGTTGGCCCCTACAATAAATCAATACATGTCCAGCAGCCGACTATTTTTAGGCTTCCGGGCCCTTGATCAACAATTGGATTCGCATCGTGATTCGGACTCATGGAGTTGGAGGTTCCTTTGAGGGACAAATGCGGCATAGTTTCGTGGATCTTACGCTTTCCAGGGTCGTGCTATCGGTGACGCAACCGACAAGGCGCGATAACGGAAGTGAGACAGCCCAGACAAGTCATTTGATCGGGAGCCGTGGGAAGGTCGTTTGATCCGCTAAGCTGCTATGCCCTGTCATCCGGGCATAGTCACTTTTGCATGCAAAACGAGCATGGAGGCGCTGGCTGATACATGCAATTTTCGGGCATTTTTGCGTGGATGACATGCATCAAGAGGCCTGGCGCTGTTGTGCGTATTCAAGGGAGGGGCATTTCTCAAGAATGGCGCCGATGCCTCTCGCGTGCATCGACGTCAGCGGGGTACATCGGAAACAGGTAGCCATGAGCCGCTTTCTGGTGAAACGCTTGCGCACGGGTACATGGAGGCCATGTCGCATCTTTCTCGGCAGTCAAAGTCGCTTTTAGTGAGGCGGATGCCTACGGCGCCTGAGGGTGTTCCAGGGCCCCCACTGGCCCACGGCGAGCTGCTGACCGCCTACCACAGGCCGACCGGACCACTAAAACCCAGCGAGGCCTAGCAGATTACAGGGGTCCCAGGTCTCTCGGTAGCTGGCCTGCGTGCCTCGAGTCTGCCTGAACGCGGTCAGTCAGCAAGCGACTCAGCCTGTGATAAGCCGAGGGCACCTCATGCGTCGCCTCATGACCAGGGAACCTTTTTGCGCAACCAAGCTTTGTTTTTTTGCCTTTTTCATCCTCACGCCCTCGACTCCCATAATAACAGCGCCTCCGCTTTCACACCTGGCACGATTTTCGAGCGACAACAATCCATCGAGCATCAGTCGAATACGCTTCCAAACCCCGACGACCTCGTCCCCCATCTGCCTAAGTCTCCGCTTCCATACGTCACATTGGGCAATCAGACATCGAGACGATTTGCTGTGTTTTCTCGGGCGCACGTGAGGCGGCTGGTGTTGAGAGCGCGCCATGTTTTCGGAGTGTACGTCTATTCAGCGAGCCATCTAGCTCTCACGGCAAGGCTGACCTTGTTTCAAGATGCATCTAGATTTCTAGCACAGTCCCAGTCGAGGTTATCCAACTTTGGCCAACCCGACGAGGCCCCTGCCCGACAAAACGACTGGGCGTCCCGATCCTCAAGGCCTCAGCGGGATGCTGGGCGAGGCCAGAGCAGATCATATCTGTCCCGTGGGTACGCAGGCAATCCATACCAGCAGACAGGCGGCGGCTCTCGCTTTGGTCAGCTCGCCTTCGCATCTCGCATCTCTGCCGCCCAGGATGCCCCGCTGTTCCAGAGCACCCTCGACGAGTTCCGCGAAGAAGATGACGAGGAGGAAAGAGACCGTGAGGCGGCGGACCTGTTCGCCCTGCAAAGATCCCGCCGCGTGGCCGCTGCGAGCAGGCTGGCCGACAGCGTAGACTCGGATGTCCACAGCCGGGGCTCACTTGACGACAGCATAGACCACCACGACCACCCGTACCGAGACCGAGGATTAAGACGCGGCATCCGAAGCAGCTGGAATGGCACTCGAAGCACACACCGGCCGGGTGTGGCGAAGGAGACGCTCGTGGAGGAGGCCGAGGACATGCCCCGGTCAAGCGATGAACAAGAAAGCGATCGCGGAGTCGATGCCAAGGGCAAGATGGTGGATGTTGGACTCGAATCTCAGGCAGATCTAGACGAGGAGCCCCCTGCCTCTCTCTTAGGCGAAACCATCGACATGAGCCCTCCGGCATTCCAGCGATTCAAGCATGGTGATTCAGGCGATTCAGAGCGAGAGCCGTTCATGGCGCGGAGGGAATCAACTGGGGAAACCGACATGAGCGTAAACCGACCAGAAGAGGACGACCAGCCTCTGCAAACAACGATGCAATACGCAGAAGGCGAGATTTTCCGACACGATCCCTTCTTTGCCTGGATCTTCCTTATCAGCCTTGCTGGCATGCTGTCAACCTTTTTCTTAGTATGGTTACACACGTCGCCGCAAAAATCACCTGTCGGCGACACCATTTACACGACCCTTCAAAAGTCATTCCATATGCTTGCCGTGGATACAGTAGTTGCCGTATTGGTCTCGTTTGTGTGGCTAGCGGCCCTTAGGTCTTTTGTGCGACCTCTTGTCAGCGTCATTCTCGTTGCGGTACCGGCCATTATGTTTTCCTTTTCCATATACGCGTTTGTTTCTTCCTTCAAAGGCCGGACCCACGGAACGAGCTTTCAGGATGTGGTCATGCGCTGGACCGCCATCGTCCCTGCTGCCGGATGTATACTATGGATCTGGTTGGTAGTGAGAGGCCGTCGAGCAATTCAGCAAGCAATTGAGATTTTGCAGTTCTCAAGCAAGATTCTTGCCCAAAACTCGGCGCTCATGCTTGTTGGATTTGGCTGCCTAGCACTAATCGTGGTCTGGACGTGGGCCTGGCTCGCCATGTTCACAAGGGTCTTTATGGGAGGCCATCTCTCTAAATCAGCCCTCAAATTTGTGATTCAATTCTCGACCTGGTGGCTAGGAGCCGCATTCATCTTCCTGTACATGTGGACCGTGTCTGTTATCAATGCCGTTCACCGTGGCACAACCGCAGCAACGGTATCCCAATGGTACTTCCACCGAAATGCCGGCCCTCCGACGCCCTCCCAAGAGATCGTCTCTGCGGCACTCAACCACGCCCTGACGACCATCTTTGGCAGTCTCTGCGAATCGACTCTTCTGGCGTTGCTCATCAGGGCACCTATGATATTTTTGCCGAGGAGAATCGGTCTTCTCATTACAAACGTAGTTTCATTCTGGATTCCGACACCCGTGGTGGCTTTGATGAATCCGCTGACCATTACGTATTCGGCCATTCACTCACAAAACTTGGCGACTTCGGCCAGAGGATTGGATCAGATGGAGCTCGTATCTCCTAACATTCCCACCACGACCTTGACTCCCAGGGTACTGCGCGGCCGGGGACAGCCCACCGGTCTGTTGCCTTACCGACTGGCCAAGCTTCTGCTCGTGGCAACCAGGCTGATTATGGCTACGGGTCTTGGTTTCGCTGGTTGGGTCATTACGGCCAAGCAGCTCCGCATCCAGCTCCAGGATGGAATCGGAGTTAGAGGCTCTGCATATGCATATGTGGTTGGTTTGATGGCCAGTTTTATTGGTTACTCTGTGATGGGTGCAATGGAGGGCATTCTTAGCGGAATTGTAGATGCGGTGCTCATCTGCTACGGCAGCGAGCGACGCATGGAGAGGGGCCACGGACGATTTTGCCTAGAGGCAGCATATCTGTTTGGCGAAAGGAGGGTAGGGGAAGAGCGGGATTTCGCATAGCCGGTGGGCATAGGATTATAGGGTTATTTTGTTATTTGGCTGGCGCTACTGTTTTTGAGATACCGCGCAAGGATAGATTCCTTTGTAGGATGAGTCAGAAATCAAATCATTGAAAAGATTGCCAAGAGATAAAAGGTCCGGATGTCACGTCATGCTGCTACCCGACTGCATGCAAAGGCCGAGTTGCTGCACGACTTTTGCCGATGCGGAGCTACAGATCAGAAGACGCAGGGATCTATCTCGCTTCGCAGTGCTATACTTTAGTGGACTGGATCGAAGCCAGCGTGGATACTGACTACTTTGAAGGCATAGTCGGGTATCCACTACAGTTGTGACTGAACTGTGGAGGAATAGTCACGGACAGGGCGTAGTTTCGATGAGTCGTAATTGTTACGGGGAGGACATATAAAAACTTGTAAAGGACGAAAGAGCTGGTTTCCTTATTCGTCCTTCCTATTCACTAGATGTGGCGACACAGTCAGCAGCGTATTCTTGCCAGCGTGCAGAGCACCCGCATATATGTCAGGTTTCCATCTCACAGGTTGTTGCGTAAATCACATAAACAAGCACGGGATTCTACTTCGCTATTGAAAATGGCACCTGCAAAGTCTGTTACTGTCATATCTTCTCCCTATGACCTTGGTGTTAGAGACAAGGCAGTTGGGGCGGGGCCAACGACACTGATCAAGGCGGGCTTAACAGATGCCATCCGTGATCAAAGGGTCTCAGTCAACGAAGTGGAACTAGAGCCCGTCGATGAGTTTGATGGCGAAATTAGCCGCCTGTTTGAGCTGCTGCGGCGCACATCGGCGGCAGTGACTCAGGCCGTCGACTCGGGTTCGTTCCCGGTTGTCCTATCGGGCAACTGCTCTGCCACAGTCGGTGTCTCCGCCGGGCTCTGCGCATCAAAGAATTTCGCCTCTGAGGAGGCAACGCCCAGCTGCATATGGTTTGATGCGCACGACGACTACAACACGCCCGATGTCCTGGTCAGCGGGTACCTTGACTCAATGCCCGTTGCGATGCTCGAGGGCGACGGCTGGAGGTCCCTCCTCTCCAGTATCCCCGGGTTTCGGCCCATGAACTTGAAAAGGGACTTTGTCCACGTCGGCATGCGAGATGTCACGGAGCTCGAGCGTAGCCGTGTGTTGGGCGCGGGCTTCTCGGTGGTGTGGGGCGACGAGGAGCGCCGCGTGGACTTTGAGGGGGAGCTGGACAAGACGCTGAGTGACAAGTCTTTTGCCTCTTGCATGGTCCATGTCGATCTCGACTGCCTCGATGTTTCTGTCGGCGCAGTCAACAAGTTTTCAGCTCCGGGCGGGTTGCTCGAGTCTCAGCTTGTCGGGTGTCTGGACACGATTCCGCGCAAAACTCAACCCGTCTCACTAACGGTTGCTTCCTTTGACCCCTCTTTTGACACGGACAACAAAATTCCCCCGGTTGCCATCAAGGGAATTGTGGCATTTATCAAGAGCCTGGTTTCTCAAGGAGGGCTAGCTACACATGGACAAGCAAAGACAGAGTAAACCACAGGAGACATGGGAAAAAGTCGAACCTCGAAGAAAATAGGAAAAGAATGTCTCAATTATATAAGGTCTAGCAAGGCATTGCCGAGGTGTGACTGACGAAACCAGAGTCTGAATGAACAACTATATAAATAAAAAGGGTCCATTAAGAAACAAAAAAACCGTCAACATTCAGTCATTTAGATAGCACATCTGTTGTTTGAACTTTTTTTCTTCTTCATCCAGGGCAGACAATCTGTTCGTTTCCAGAACAAAAGGAATTCGTAAACCATACGGCTCGACCAAGAGAGCCAAAAAGGAGCTGTAAAAAGGTTTGGACGAGACAATCTTGTCCACGACGTACAGGAGCCAACACCTCGCCTAGGAAACAAGAGGCGACAACTCATTCCGTCTCCCAGAGGTGTTGGCCCCCCTTTTTTTTTCATCCCTTCAACCGTTTCCGATTGACCAAATTCATCTACTCATTATCATCTCAAACCCGACAGGCCGCTGGTTCACACCGCGGGACAGCTGGTGAAAACCGGGTGTCGGCAGGCGATCGAAGCCCCGGGGCAAGTTGAAACTCGTGAGGCGCTGGGCGAAGCCGAGGGGCAGCTGGAACTCGACCGTGGTCGTCTTCTTCTGCTTGAGGGCGAGGCTCTTCTCCTCGCAGACCAGGCGCAGGAGCAGGACGTTTTGCGCGATGAAGCTCATGAAGACTTTGATGTCAACGGCGGTTAGTCAGCTGGACACGGAGGCCATGGCTATAGCAGGGGGTGGCGCTCGCACCGGTGGCGGGAGGGTCGCCGGCGGCGCGATGCGGATGGGCGCCCGGCGGACAAACGGACGCGGCGCCATGCGCGGCGCCGGCTGCACAATAGGAGCCACGTAGACTTCCGGCAGCTTGTCGGGCTTGCGGGCCACGAGCTGCATGCTGGGCGCTGACGACGTCTTGGGTCGCTCGTGAACTGTAGGCGCTGCTTTAGCTACCGGGGTTTTGGCCGCCGCGGGCTTCGCGGCGAACGTCTTGGGAGGAGCGGGCTTCGGAGCGGGAGCCTTTGCCACGGGGGATCGGACCACGGGGGACCGGATCGTGGGTGACAGGATCGTGGGCGATCGGGGGGTGTAGGGCCTGACTACCGGCGCTGCGGTGGCCACGGCCGGCCGGGGAGGGGCCGGCTTGGCCACCGGAGCGGCGGGGGCAGCCGAGGGCTTCGGGGAAGGAGGCTTTGCAACGGGGGCCTCCACCACAGCTGGCTTAGGAGCTGGGGGCTTTACCACTGGTGCTGCCGCCGGAGCGGGAGGCTTGAGAGAAGGAGGCTTCGCCACTGGAGCAGCCACCGGGGTAGGAGGTTTAGGGGACGAAGGCTTTACCACCGGAGAGCCCATGACAGGTGCGGTGGGCTTGGGAGACGGTGGCTTTCTCACAGGAGCAACCACAGGGGCAGGAGGGGTTGGAGAAGGAGGCTTGACAATGGGAACCTCTTGAGCAGGTGGCTTTGGAGCAATTGGCTTCTCTGCCGGAATTTGTGGTGGTGCCGAGAGCTCTCTGGCCGCGGGCTTTGGTGCAGGCTTGGCACGAATCTCCCTGGACTCGGGCTCCGATTCCGGCTCCGAAACCTTCTCGTTGATCTTCTCGAGCGGCGAGGGAGGGTCGAGCTCGCGCTTCTTCTCGACGGGAGAAGGAGTGACTGGTGTAATAGGGGACGGCGAGGGCAACGGGTCCAGCTCCTCCTTGGTGATGGCGGGCGTGAGGTCAGTCGAGCGCTTGACGTCCATTGACGACGCCCGCGTCGACGAGTTGGACTTGATGGACTTGGAGCTCCGGCGACCGAGGTCGCGGATGCTCCGCGCCACCTTCTTGAATCGGCTTGGGGCCTGAATTTTGAAGGATATAGAGTCGGTCCGTGCAATCTGAAGAGACTGCGGACCTGTTCAGATCTAAGTGTGGTTTGGAGGATAACACAAAGAGAAAGAGATCGGCGATAGGGTTCGTGCCGGTTGGTTGGATGTCAGTTGGATGGTTTTTCCTGGTGAGAGAGATTTACACCGGGGGGGGGGGAGATGGGGAGATGGGGATGTTTAAGGTGGACAACGGAGACGGGCGAATGTGAGAGTGGGTTTAGTTAGCTTCGGGTGGGCGGATGAAATTGCCAATGCAGACGAAGTGCAGGATGTAGTGCAGATTTGGAGATTTGTTGAGGAGAGCAGAGCTGTGCCCCCGATATCTATTTATGTATTGCTCAAAGGGTACACCCTTCGGCTTCGGGAAGCCCAAGACTATCTCGCTAGACATGGGCTCGCTAGTATAGTCGCAACTAGCCCCATGCATGTCATCGGACGGTACGGGACATCACCCGGAAGATCGAGCTAGGGAGGTCCCTGCCGATACCACCGCCACGGGCCATTTTTTTTTCTTTCTTTGCCAGCGCACTTCGCATGCAATGTCCTTTCTGCTGCTGCGAAGGAGGGGCCAGCTCGCGAAAGGGACATGGCCAGCAATTTGCGACGGCGTAATGCGTGACATCACCCTTTCGCGCAATGGCTGACGAGACGGTGGACCGCCCGTGTCCACCTCGACTGCAGCAGAAGGGGAGAGAAGACGAGAAGAAGGGGGGGAGGAAGAGAAGGGGAAAGGGGATCACGAAGAGAGAGAGGCGTGACAGCTGTGAGAAAAAAGAACGCACGAGAAGCTCGAGACTGGACACACACAGCATAATGAGACACACTGCAAAGAAGCACCCTGGTATCCACGCCCATTTGCACGCTGGCAGCTGTCCTTGGGCATACCTACTGGAGTTCGCTGCCATACTCATCCCCATCCCCCTAGCTGTTCAGTCAGTGCTCTGTGCCCAAAATGCAAAAACACCTGATGACAAGCTTCACGGAAGAAGCCCTCCCCCTGAAAGATTTGTCCGCCAACATCTCCGTGCGCTCGTTTACGGATGGATTCGGGACAGAGCCAGGGAAAAGCTTTCGCAGGGTATCCTCCGTCTGCATCGGACCCGGCCGGCTCGGGGCCGGCATCTCTCTCTCTCTCTTTCCCCTCCAGAACCCAGGCCGAGAGAGAGAGCGTGTATGTAGGTATGCATGTACAGAGAGGTACATGAGATGAGATTGGGTACAGGAACTCATTTCTTGCAAAGGACCCGCGCGGAACGACGACGACGACGGGCTCAACAAAGATGCCCCCTCGCCGGCGCTAGAGCAGTTGCAGTTGACAGCTCGCGCGCCATTGGCTGGGTCCCCCTTCAGACCGGGAAGTCGTCTGGATCCCTGGACCATGCTTGAAACGAAAAGACGGGATGCTAAGCTCAGCCGACGATAACTTGCAATTCCCCACCAGTGCTCCACACGAAGCCATGCATGTCACTGCTGGTCCCCTAGAACGCGGTGAAGGCCCTGAATTTTTTCGAGTGCTTCCGCGCGTGTGGAGAGGCAGTAGAGGGGGGGGGACTCGAGGTATCGCAAGTGGTCATCATATTGTTCGTCCAAGGCTTGGAAGGCGAGCAGCAAAGCTGTCTAACATCGGCGCACACACAACCAATAACGGCGCTGCTTGGCCACATTGAACCCTTGCAGCAACGTGGGAGACCTGCACATCATTGACTGCCGGTTGCAAGGAACCTACCACCTCCGGCTAGACATACATGGCTTTTGCATCGCCAGCCCAATGAATCGTGCCGGGAGTCATGTGCGCCGGCCACAACTGTCTCGGACACGCATGCGTTTCCAATCAGTCACTTCGCCTTGTAGTACCTACTGTACGCTCCTTCTTTTTTTCTTACTCTAATGCATCAATGACGGAGAGAAAGAGTGTCGGTGATCATGTTCCTAGGATCTTTTCTCTCTCCCGCCTCGTCTTGCCAGTGTCTTGCCCCGTCCACACCCTCCATAGCAACATTACGGCCCCTCACCACAGATGTGAGGCCCGCGACGTGTAACTTCCTCTGAGTCACCTTGTAAAGAGACTTGTTCAGCTACGCATTAACACCTCAGGCTATTCTTGTAGTATATTTCTTCTTTTCTCCTCTTTTGGGTCGCTCTTGGGCAACTCCCTCGTGTCGTCTTGTGCTGCCCTCGACCCTGCTTGCTGCTGTGGTTCCAGGACCAGGTGGACTGTCGTATCTGTCGGACCGTTGGGCATCTTAAGGAACCATTTCGTGGCCTGCCATGGTCCTATCGTTGTCTTGTTGGGATGTGAAACAGCCAGCAGTCCTGTCTGAGGCCCGTCACAGCGTTCTCTCGGCTTCCCCGGGGTTCTCGCTGCCATGCAAACCGGCCCATCAGACATCGTGCAGAGAGGACCTTGGTTCGGGCTTTGCCTCGGGCCGGCTGGCATAGCATTAATCCGTGTTATCCATGACCACGTCACAATGGCATATCAACCGCCTGAACCTGTTTCTTAAAAACCTTGATGATGGATGTATCTCGTTTTATTTCCTGTTTTCCTCTTCCCCCTACCCCATCACATCATTTCTTAGGCAGCTACCGAGGAAATCTGCCGGTACCAAGCGCGCGGTGCCGGCCATATGGATGCAAGATGCGAGGCATTCCAAAAGGTACTGCCTCTTTCGTCGTCGATCCGGAGCAAGATGTAAGCACTCGAGGATCGAATATAGTCAGTGACGTCAAAACGGCAAGTATCACGACGGAGGCTTGATAGTATGCCGTATTATACATTACAGAGTAGCAGTACGATCCGGTTATCAAACCCCGAGCCAGAAATCCTTCCGAGGCATATCCAAACAAACCCTATCGACGAGTTACACGTTCGACTTTCGACGAGAATCGATCATACGACCAATTGAGCATGCGTGCTCAGTAACCATTTACCGTTGAATAAGTGGCTAGCTTTTTTTTTTTTCAAGCTTTCTGAGAATCTGTGCAAGCACCGGAAATTTGTCGGCTTCATATCCGTTCCATCTCAAGCTGTGTCAGGCACGACATCAACTATATGTCCCGAACGGACCACTTTCCGAACACCAATATCTCGATAGAAGGGTAATATGCCCGAGCGACCTAAGTCATACACATCAGACATCAAAAATAAGCTTATTCATTCATGTTGAATTTATCAATTCTGCCAAGAGGTCAAGACAACCTGATGGCTGAACCCTCGTCCATCCGTAAAACTGAAAAAGAAAAAAAAAAAAAAACTGATGCTCCCACATGCGACCTTATCAACTTGATCTGGTTTTCTAGAAGCTCAAACAGATGCGGGCAAATGGTGACAAATCATTATGCCCAAATGTGAAAGCCTCGGGATTGATGAAACAGTCTGCGACAGGTGGCTGAAGCCCAATAGTAGGCAAATGTGATGTTCTTATTTTATTCTACCCTCATATTGTCTTAGTCTTATCTCATTACAAATGCCATCATTATTATTATTACTTTTAATGATTGAAAAAATACCATGATAATCAGTCTACATTCCGGCGTTGTGGCTCAACCATTATGTCCCCTCAAGAAGCAACCGCCAATGTAAATAAGACAGTGTCGACATACAAAGATGACAAAGGCCAATAATTCTCCAGGCAATCTTCTGAACATGTTTCATCCAAACGGATACACATACAGTTCCTGTTTATAGGCTCAATAGCCCCGCAAATGTGAATGAGACCGCATCGTGAGGCAGTGCTGATGGGGATCACGTGCATCATACAGGCAGCTCCCAATAATCAAAAGTGCCCGGAACTCGTTAGCGGTAGAGATCATTGCCTCTTTTCAACTTCAAATTTTATAGCTGAAGAGTCAATTTACACAGCTGGCATGTTTGCATGGGCAGTACTTGGTGGTCGCTATTTGGCAACTGGGAACCCATTTGGGTGGTTAGATTCATCGAGAGCTCCTATCGAACAGCAATAAAAAAGATCCTTTTAGCCTGTTCAAGTGTAGCCAATCCCAGGTGATTGAGCCTAGTGGCAGATTCTAGCATTTATCGAACAGAGTGCCTGTTCATGTGCAAGCGTGGCGGCTTGAGAAAAAACACTGAGCATGATGGTTTCTCTGGGATCCCCTCAACTGGGCCATTTAAACTGCTCAACACCTTCGTCGTCTGAGCACATGCACAGTTTTGATCATTAGATGCCTTCATTCGTTTGCATTATATACATAATCCTATGTCTGCGAGATATCTCGCTTCATGCATGCGCCGAAAAAGAAAAACATCATACACGGGATGTGTTGCACCCGGTACTAAAACTAAATGTAAATGGGATAACGCCTGTTCCATTGCATTGCGTTTCGTCCGCGCATTATCAATCTCAAAACGTGAATGAAGAAACACCAAAATTTGCAACAGTTTGCCGCCCTTCCAATCGTTCCAAAACGCCGTCTAAAAAAAAACCAAACGTATCTGTACATCCTGTTCGAATTCGAATGTTCTTGAACAGTGACCCTGGGTATATAGCCTCGTTGGGTAGCATTCCACATGAGTAGTAGGAAGCATTATCGTGCTGCAATCCGTCATTTACGTATTAACGTCCCGCTGGGACACCTTCCGAAGATTCTGCATCAATCTTTCAACAAACTCCATGGATTCGCCTCCAGGGACATCTGGAAACCCGTGGGGTTCGATTTTTGGGCCAGTTGCATGTGGCTCAGCTTGTTGCTGATGTGCCGTTGTCGGAGGAGAGCTCTCCGCCTGTAAAGGCGGCCCAGTTGGTGTTTGGCCATGCCCATGACTTGGCATCGAACCGGACGCAGGAGGCTCTTGGGTTTGCCCACCAGTGGTCGGAGAATGTTGAGCCGAAGTCATCTGCGATGACATTCCTGGCAAATGTGGAATAGGAACAGGCGTCGTCGACACTTTCAAACCCGCTGCAGTAGTTTGCTTTCCGGGAGATGAGGCAGCCTGTTTCTGTCCTGCTGGTGAGATCTGGTTTGTTGCTTTTGGCTCAGCTGAACTGGCAGATTGAGCCTGAGATGACGCTCCATGCGTCGCTGTAGTAGGTGTAGTCGGTGCCGATGTCATGGCGGCCAAAAAATTAGCTGGCAAAGGCACTGGCGACTCTTTTGGGGGTATCTGATTTGATGGATTAGCCAGGAGTTCACGCATTATCAGTGATGTGTGCGCACCAACCTTGTACGATTTTGGTGGTTGTGTCAAAATTGGCTTTGGCTTGACTGGGTGTGCTTGGGTCTGTACCGCAGGTTGTGTCGCCTGCTGTGGAGGCTGAGGAGACACAGTCCATTGTGCCTTCATTCCAAGCGCATGTTGGTGCGGATAGGGCGCAATTGGCGTGGCGGGAGTAGCCGGCGCAGTAGTTGAGGCTACCGATGGTGTTGAGGATGCTGAACCTGGCCGCGGTGTCTGAACGAAATGACTGGGCGGATATGGAGAAACATGGGCAGGAGCTTGCGACTGAGAAGGGGGCCGGGGCTGAGCGTGTGCTTGTGGTTGAGCGTATGCCTGGGGTTGAGCATGTACTTGAGCCACAGGTCTTTGGCTATAGCTTAGGTTTTGAGGCAGCTGGGTATTTGCAGTATAGTTCTGCTGAGGCTGTGCTCCTGTTCCTAGTCCGGCTCGTCGCAATAGCTCATGTTGGTTATTCATGAGATGGGCTCTCAGGTTGCCTTCATATCCATTCGTGAAACCACCCCAGGGAGAGTATGGTGTACGGTATTTTCCAGAATCCCTAGCACCTCGTCAGTAACTATCTCAACCCTCCAAGATTAGACTGGTCATACCTATTGTGATTTACCTGGAAGAATGGATACTTCTGATAAATTGATGAATGGACTTGCCACGATGCTTTGATTTGGGGTCGGGGCTGCACGCGTGCAGGCTGCTGTTGCTGTGTGCTGGCGGGCACAGGAGAGTAATGCACATTTACGCGACCAGCTGGGCTTGGAGCAGTGCTTGGCATTGCCCATTGGCTTTGTTGCGGTCGTGCCATCATGGCTGGATTAGCTGGCGCCGAGGGCGATGGGACAGAGGGTGCTGGAGCAACAGGTGCCTTCGTTTGCTGCATTTGCATGTAGGTCTGTGGTGTCCTAACGTCAAATCGCTGTGTAGAGAACATGCCTGCGTTCCGGAAACCTTGGCTCTGCGCATTCGCCTGTGCATTCGCCTGTTGCATATACTGTTGCTGAACTGGCCTATGGAATTGCTGGGTCGCTGGCATTGATGGCGTAGTTGGGGTGAACTGCTGAGCAGTGAACATGCCAGCACCAGCAAAGTTTGGCTTTACGGGCTTTCTTGGCTTGTATACATAGGGTTTCTCGGGGCGGGCTGAAACCGAGGGAGTAGGCATGCCTCCAGCGGCCGCGTATGGGTGAGGATATGGGCCAGCAGGCATGTAAGGAGGCTGTTGTTGTACACGCGGTGGGGGAGCTGGCCTTGGAGGTTTGGGTATTGTATCCAAAAAGTTTCCTCGGGGGTTGTGGCGTGGATTTGAAGCGTCCTCTGTGTATTGGGCCCGAAGCTCCGTCGATGTCTTGCCAAGATAATACCAGATCTGGTCGGGCTTTGCAAAGTCAACCTTGACCTGGCTCTTGTTGCTGACCTGTTCAAGTTGGAATTCCGCCCAGGTGTAGCCTTCTGCAAATACATCGTCCTTTCGAGGAGCGTCTTCCTGTTTCCGCTTGGCATTGAGCTCGTCCTTGGCTTTACGAGAAGTGGGCATAGGCAGAGCGTTCGCAGACGCCTTAGGAAGACGATAGTCAGCAGGGTCTGGCAAAAGAAGCCACTTCCACTCGACTTCAACGCGATCGCTACTCGAAGTTAGTTTTGACGCTAGGCGAGAGGTTACTTGAGATACATACCCGCTTGGCAGAATGTCCAGAAGCAGCGATTGGTCGTCAGGGCGATTCTCAAACACGCAGCCAGCAAATATGTCGCCCTTGAGGTATTGCAGCTGGCATATTTCGCCCTTTTTCAGAGCGGCAGCAGCTGATCGAATTCGCGGGTCAGCCTCCAAAGCATCACCATCAAATTTCTTGTCACGTTTCGTGCGGTGGAATCGACAGCTGAATTCAAACGCCTGCTCCTTGTACTCGGTGCCGTCTTCTCCAAAAACTGGAACGTCCTGCTCTTCGACAAACACGCCTGCCGCAGCGGCGCATGTTGCGTGATACGCCCTCGCGCACTTTTTCTGAGAGCACTGGAAACAAGCACCACGCTTTGACCGACAAAACATGCATTTGAGTCCAACACGGTCTTTGTGAATGTGGGCCGCATTAGAGACAATTTCTTTTCCGTCAACCACGTCGATGTATGTCTCGGGGAGATACAAGGCGCAGAGTCGATGGGCTTTCCGTCCGTCATCGGTCGGGAGGAAATCCGAGATGGGAAAGTCGTTGGGACATAAGCAACAAGGAGGCTCGGCCTTGGTCTTGATGCGAAGTTTGATTTTCTTGACTTTGCCTCCTTTCTCGCCTGGACCACGTTTTCGTTTACCCGTCGCCTCCTTGAACTTGACCTCGTGGCCGGCTGGCGGAGTCGGTAGTCCAGAAAGCTCATCCTCCCCGTCGTCCTCGTCTTCGGTTTCTTCATACTCTGTCTCCTCACCTCGCAACTTGCGCTCGATCTCGTAGACATTAACCCAAACACTGTCCTGTGCCTGAGCACAGTCACATTTCTTGGCAATTTTGCCCATGTCAAGCCACGAGTCCAACGCAAAATTGACAGCCTCAGCACAATTGTATCCTAGGTTGTAGCCTGAGTGATATCCGTACGGATATGTGACGACAAATTCGCCCGGGTACGAAAGACATTTATTGACCTTGATGCCGTAGTGCGAGAGGAGGTGCTGGGGCGAGATGAGAAAAGCCTTGTGTCGGAGGAATTGGTCGCAAGCTTTGGCATCTTGTGGCCAGATGCTCTTCATGGCTGCTTCGAATCGACGAGCGTCGGCTTGGGAGATGCTGTACCACTGCTTTGGTGCACCGAAATGCAAATAGTTAATACTGTACAGATCAACATCTTCAAGATGCCAGGCAAAAGTGGCTTTCCACATTCCCAAGTACAGGTAAGCCGTGTTGACACCAGGGACTTTGGTTCCCAGAACATCCAACAGGTTAGGAAGCTTGTTCAGGTTCCAAAGCTCTGTCGACTCGTCAAACAAAGTTCCCATCAAGTCGGCGCCGTACAGCGGCTGGGCATAGGTTAGGGTCTTCCAGTACACCCTCTCAAGTTCCTCGCAGCGCTCTGGGGTGAATTCTGATATATCCATGCGGTAATCCCAGTCTTTAAAGGCGGCCTCGTCAATCATGGCGGATCCTTCACGTCTGCTGTGCTTGCGTCGTGCCGAAACGGATTGGGTCTTGGGTTTGGCGGGTCTGACAGCTCCCATACGACCAACAGTAGGCGCGTCGTCGTCATCGTCCACGGGTTCACCTAGTTCCTTCTCGATAGACTCGACGGGTTTTTCCTCTTCCTTGGCGTCTTGTTTCGGCGAGACAGGAGTCATAGGTCGATCTTCTGCCTCCTGTCCCTCTGGAGCTTCGGCCTCCTCCTTTCCTTTGTCCGTCTGCTTAGCTTTCGCAGGGCGTCCTCTTCCTCGTTTCTTAGCGGTAGAAGTGTTCGCAGGTTTGGCTGCGGAGGGTCGAGATCGTGTCGACCTGGTGGTTCTCTCGGCATTCGCTCTTCGCTCGCCACGACGAGCGGGTGGCTGGTGTTCGCTTTGTTCGCATAGTTGTCGCCACTGGGGGAGGTTGTAGGATCGGCCGTGGAGGATATTGACTTGTCGATAAGTGCCACTGGAGCCCATAATATCCTGTTTGATCGGCTCCCTGACCTTGATTCGCTTGACGAGGTCGTCCAGTACAGGAAGCGAGTTCTTCCACTCATCGGGAGGAATAATTTTAATAATTCCGGATTTCATACCATAGCTATCGACAGCCTCCATCTATTATATCTTAGGTTAGCACAAAGAGAGGTGCTGGTCAGTGGGAAACGGGTGAGCCTACAAATCGTTTAAAGTCTTTGAACTGGTCCATGGTCGGCTTGAAAACGGGGACGGTGCCAGACCAGTGGTCGGGCAGAACCTCGCCGATGTCATCCTTGTCGGCTTCGCTGGGCGGCGCGGGCATGGGTGCATCGCTCAGAATAGGCTCCTCGTCGAGGTCGCTCAGTTCTGAATCGGAGCCATCCGACTTGGCGTTATTGTTGCTGTCCGGGGGCGAGTGGAGGAAACCGGACTGCGCTCGGCCCTCGGCCTTGGCTTGAGGCTTCGTCGGGGGCAGAGATTGCTCTTGGGTTGCGACATCGACGGGAGCTTGGTAGGGCGCGGCTGTGATGGTGTCGTTGGCGGGAGCGGGAGAAGCGACGCCAGGGCCGGCGGCGTCGGTCGAAGTCGACATTGAGGGCGATCACGTCGCGGTTTGCGACGGTGCCATTGAGGCAAGAGTTGCCGCGGGTGGAAGGCTTGTCGCTGCAGCAGACGATTGTAGTTTGGCGCTCGTATGCAGGGGCGTTGCGTCGGCGGGATTGCACTGGGCGGCGCTTTGCAAGGGCAAAGTGAAGGCGGATCAAGATTCGGATCTGGAGCGTCGCTAAGTTGTGGGCAGAGTAGGCGGCCCAGGTGATGCGGAGAGATTGTTTCGCTGTAGGGGGATGCCCGCAGTACGTGGCAGTCTCGGGGGGCGGTATCTTTTGGGTGTTGGGCCTGCGTAAAGCTACTTGCGGGATACGCTAAGACTGCCGTGGCTTACAGGGCCTGCACCCAAAAAGAAACAGGGCGCTGGGGCGCTTTCCCTGGTGCGTCGCCCTAAATGGCCCAAGGGCGAGGTCAAGTGGTTCGATTTTCGGGCGGTTCCACTGCTACTTGCACGGTACCGAGCACCCTCCCAGCGATAAAAGGCGCGCTAGGTCTGTCAGATGTACCCGTGACTCTCCAGCCACTGGTCAATTACCCGTCCCTGGCTGCTGATCTGGATTGCGCCGAGTCCTGCAATGCACATTTCATCGTCACTATGTTTCTTGGGCGGAATTCAAGACAGAGAATTGAATTTGTGCTCGACAAACCTCGTGCGACGCAATGCAAAAAACCAATACCGCCTCCGCCCACGGGTCTGCGCGACCCAGGGTCTCTTCCTCGTTTATGCTTATTGATCTGTGCTGTGCCTCTTGCCTCAGGCAGAATCTCACCCTGACCTCTCTGCTCACGTAGCTCCGGGTCTCGGAGGGTGTTCGTTCATCGCGCAGGGATGCTCGTATTTTGGCTTATACAGACAGAACAGCCCCTGACCGCGGCTGGTTCGACATGCACGTTGATCTGATCGATAAGATCGTTTCGCCAACAGCCAAGCCCGCCGTTCATCCGACTTCAACCAGCCACACGGCGTCGCTGCTCTGATACTCAAGAAACACTACATGTGCGCAGTGCCGACCGTGCTATAATTGATGTGCGTCCTCATCACCTGAAAAATGGCCTCATTATCTGACTGCTTCGTTAAAGAGCGACCTTTTCTACCGAGTCCCCATCTTTCGTCCAATACAACCCTTGAATGATTGTTAGTCCGACACTTTGCTGCATAGGGCCATGCTAAAAAGATCATAAGTCTTAGTATTTTGAGCTAAAGAATAAAAAAACAATGCCTAAACAAATTTATTCTAAAGATAATCTCTTGGGATTTTTTATAATTATTTTTACTTTAGAAATTGGTTAGTTATTGTGACATGATCAACCTGTGCAGTAGCCGTAGTGGTGAAGTACCTCCGTGACAATCATTCAAGTGTTGGATTGTAATGAGTCTCGCTCAGACATGATTCAGGGCTATCCACTACCTATCTGGTGGCATAATTTATCAGCCCTGCGCCCCATCTAAATATTATCCCAAAATGGTGGCCATGGCATAAATCCGCGCGCAAGCCCGTCCCTTTTGGGTCGGTTGATTGAAGGCAAGAGACAACCGAATGACGAAACCAAAAACTCAGCTACCAAGCAAATTTGCCGACTAGCATGGTGGGTTGTTCTTTGTCCGTCAGCTTAAAGGAGTCAGGAAAATCTGGGTCCGCATGGAGCTTAACCTCCCAGCGGAGCCAGCTGTGGCCGATTAGTCTTTGTTCGCCCATGTAAGCCACGCACCGTGAGCACAATAGCTTTCAATGAACATTTTCTTATCATTCCGTTTTATTTGTTGGCTTCACTGCAGACAAAGCTTCAGGTGCCCAAGGCGTGGCTTAGGCTTTGCTCCCATCCAAGAATTCACAACAAAACAAGCTGAATGCTAATGAACAAAGAGAATATCTTGATTCCAAGCTGTGATGTCATCACCATTCCATCTAGTTTTCATTAAACGCCGTCGACTCATCCCATACTCCGCTTTCACGTCTCAATAAATCCATAATCCCACGCTCGCTGAATACAATACATGAACAAACAAAGGACAATGCTACCTTACCTCCTTGCTATCCAACTCCACTGGACTATATGGTTTTGCCTCAAGTTCTGAAGGGTATCTCTGTAGTTTTGCCTCAAGCTCGGAAGGATATCTCTGTAATGGGGAAAAGACAGAGTTTGGTGATCGAGGGCATTCGAGCTCCGTAGGCTGATGCGTCAGCGAACTGAATGCTGAATTTGGCGAATGCGGGAATCTCCCAGCGGTCATCTCGTGGTCCAAGGGAGAATTTACCGCCTTTGCATCGCTAGACGCTTTTTGCTTTTGTTTTCGCTTATACAAAAGGAAAGCCAAGATTCCGATGGCGCTGACGGCCGTGACCGAGACAGGGACGCCAATCTTGACACCCAGACCCACACCGCCGGCTGCACCAGATGATGAAGACGTTGACGTCGTTGACTTCTCTTGTGTGCAAACCGTTGTAATTTTATCTTCAAGCGTTCCGTTACCGACCTGCGGGCTGAGCCAGAATTTTTGGGTGTTGAAATTAACTTGCAGGTAGTTTTGGGAGAGGAAGACGCCGCCCAAAACCGTAACATTTGCACCGAGATCGGTATCCCCAGTAATGACCGATGCTGCAATTCGGCTAGAGTTTAAGACTGCATATTTCCCCTGGCTGTTGGTGCCTCGCTCGTGGTTGATCAGCTCGTAATGAGGAATTACCGTATCATAGCCGTTGGCAAGGCGGATAGTCAACGTTCCGAGTAGAGAGTCACGGTCCGCAGGAAAGACCCTCGCGTCGTAGTCGGATCCGTCGGAATCGATATGGTTCCCGATTTCTTGGAATTTTGCAAACATTGAATCTGAGAAGATGAAGGAATTTTGGAGCGTGTCTATGCACGCCGCAAACTCGCCACTGCCTTCATCGAGGAGTGAGTGTTCGCCTTCCTCATTGTTAAGTAGAATGTCCGAAACGAACACCTGAAGGGGGCAGTTTGCGGATACTCCGGCTCCCCACATGTCAAACTCGGTCCTGTTCGTCTCATTATATCGGCCTTCATTAATTCCTCCAAAAATGACCTGTCCGTCGCGAGGATACAATTCCGAGGTCGAGCCGTAGTCGATGCCAAATACAGAACTCGGGGCAAGATTGTCTTGAACAAGTCTTTCGAGGGTAGAAGAGGCTGGCCCAAGAGCCAGTGCGCTCAAATTATCTGAGTCTTTATTCGCCCACACTTCGATAGGGTAGTTTTTAATGACGGCCGCATCGTCGGTAAAGTTGGCGATATCGTATCCACGGAGCACAGTTGTACTGCCATCGTTGGGCACGGGGTCGATTACTCTAGGTCATGTTAGCCACACAGGTAGAGACATCTTTGACCAGGATTCCCTTACAGTACTTTCCAATCTTCATCATTTTGCACTTGCTCAAATGAATCAGAAGTAGTGTCGTAAATGCTTCCAGATGCTCCTTGACATCCGATGAGATCAAGGGTACTATTTGACGGACAGTCCAAAATATTCCGCACGCGTGTGTTGTTGAAAATGGTCGAGATGCGTAAGCCTTGGGTTTGGTCTCCAAGAACGAGCTTGATACCTCGGTTGGCCCCAATACCGTTTGGAAATGTGACATTCTGCTCAACTAATCAACATACCATCGCAGCAGAGATGGAGAGAACTGACCCTGATGGGAACCACAAGAGGATCGAGAGAACAATTGTTAGCCTTGGCGAGGGGCATGAAAATGCCCGCTATGGCCAGGCTAGACAAGAAAGAAGGCAGCATCATATCATCCCAGCTGGACGCAAGGCAGCGTCATTAGGCTGATGTGTCAAGAGATGGCATAACACGAGAAGTTTGAGAGAAAAGTGGGCAAGAGGGCAGTTTTAGACGAGCGGTACAAACACAATGCCGCTGCCCACCACGTTTTCGACTCGTTGACAGCACGCACTTGCAGGGGACGTTTATCTTGCCCGTTGTCGTAGCAGTACCAATCCGGTTAGCATCAAGGGGTCAGCGATCATCCGGCAGGGTTGGAAAGTGAAAAGGGTCAAATCTTAACGACATAGAGCTGATTCAACCTTGCATTATTAGACGAAAGCGGATAGTTGTACCGGTAGGGCGTCACGTCAAAGGGATAAGTTAACCAACAAAATTGGGGGCGCCAAGAGAAAGACCCATTCTCTATTCCTTTCAGAGCACCGACGACGCGTGGAGGCCGTTTCTACTAGGCAATCGGCCTGTCGGACAAGTTGTTTGTCCAGGGTATGTAGCAGCAAATATTAGGAAGGGTTGGGGGTTTGTCTCAAGTCATAGCCGGTCTGTGTTGAAAGGCAGGCTTTGGCGAGACGAACGGCATCCGTTTAGATGTAAGGCTGGCTCGATGGGTCCAGGAGTTTTATCTTATTTTTGTTTAATTTTCTCCTTTTTACCAGATTGCAGTCTTGTTAATTGCACGCTCATCCTGTGTATTTCCTTCTATTCTCCCAGAAATTAGCAGCAGGAGACGGAATGCTCGGCCCTGAGTGCTTTCACGTCTCAGAGGTGAAGTCGCCCAGCTACATCAAGCAAGGAGTAGCCGCAGAGGAGCGCTGCCATTGGTGGGCAATTATAAGGAAATAATAGAGTTTGCCAGGAACCAAAAATGGAGCTCCGACAATGCGAGGCCCGCCAAGCGACGAGCATACGCGGACGGAACTCCAATAGGGAGGGTGGACAGCTGCGCACCCCGGCCAGGTCTAGAATTTTTCGCGAAAGCGAAACCCGGCTTTGCAAGGTACCCGTCGATTTTCCCGTCGTCCGCTATCCTGTCATACGAGATGTTACATTCTCGTCTGCTTGGCGATGTTCCAGCTAAACTAGTGCACGCACAAATTCGTCCCCTTGGGATGAGCACGAGCCATGCTGGAGCATCAGCAAACGGCTGTTCAATCGAATTGCGTGTTGGCAACAGCGGAACCCGGGAGAGCCATTTATCAGCTGTCATGCTATAGTTATTAATCTGACAGTTCGGGAAACATTGTTTTTAATCCATATAGATTTGGGGCAAAATATGAGAAGATTCGCTTACGGTACTCCGAAGAGGACTTCAGCGATTGCTCTCGTTCTTCACGTACAACCATCAATCACTCCGACCACAGACTGGGAACACAGATTATAAGTTCGAGGACACCGAAGCCAATGCATCACTGCTGAGCGCCCCTTTGACGGTGCCTTTGGTGACGAGAATTTGTCTTTATAACGAATGAGATTGCTGCATCTGCTCTTTCTAACCCTCGTCCATGTTGGAGCGTACCCCTTTGTATAGTTACATAGCTTATTAATATTATACTATAATAAGCATCCCTGACCCGCCAATGGAAATTTTGATAAACTTGATCATCTCAATCTCGGCCCTCCAGTTCGACTAGATACCTGCTTCGTGTTAATTTTCATGATCTTTCATGGTGCTTTGAGAAAAGCATAATCAATCGCTAGTGCCAACAATGCCCCATTGAGCCATGTGGGTTTGGTTCACGATGAAAATTATTCAGAAATCCCATTGTGTCCTCATTCATTGTTTCTGACCTTTTCTTGGTAGCTAATGGTACCCTGGCAGTAAGAGATGTTACTCTTGTTGACAGGAGATCCAATATAAATGGAACTGGATATTAATAGACGCACAAAGTACACATTTGGTTAGCGGGCAGGTCGTTGAAATTACTCGGGTATCTCATGCTACATATGAGAGACCCAATTCGGGCTCTCCGTATCTACCCGAATCCAAAGCGCCATTTATCATGAGTTGGCTAGCGCGACGCGCAGAAGCATCATGAGTCCAAAATCGCCATGAGTGTCACATAATTGAATGAGGAGACCTATGCTAAGAACTTACAATAAACAATTGATCTACTATAAGAATTACATAAATTGATTTCGATAATTTTTATGTCATTAAAAAAACAGAATTGAGCTGCAAATCTTCAGCACGCAGTGTACATGTATGTAGGGTAGCCAGTGGAGAATGTGGGTCATGCCACCACTACCCCTCCCCCGCACCTACGACAATGCGAAAAAAGTTGCCGTCGAATGAAAAGTCTAACGCGAAGGGTCAGAAAGAAATATTTTCTCCCAAACATCAATCGTCCAATTTTGAGGCCTGCTCTTGCCAAACCATCACCATGGCTAGCTACGATGCCTACCAGACTCCCCTTGGTGCTCGATATGCATCCAAGGAGATGCTGGCCCTGTTCTCGGCCCGCACCCGAGCCTCTACCTGGCGCCAGCTTTGGTTCTGGCTGGCCGAATCCGAAAAGGAGCTTGGCATTGACCAGATTACCGATGAGGCTCTTGAGCAGATGAAGAAGCACCTCACAATTTCGGATGAGGCCTTTGAGGTTGCTCGTGTTGAGGAGAAGCGCCGCCGCCACGATGTCATGGCTCACGTCCATGCAAGTACTCAAGCTCACTTTTGGGTGTATAAACTAACATGGCGAAGGCATATGGAGAAGATGCACCTGCTGCTGCAGGTGTGATTCACTACGGTGTAAGTTTAATAGATCCCAATCTCATTCATCGAACCGCAACCCTCCCACATCAATTATGCCCTGCGATTCCTGGCAATGCCTCCCTCCGGAGACACCAAGCGCATTCCCCTAGATTCAAAAGTACTAACCAATTATTTCTTACCATAGGCTACCAGCTGCTACGTTACCGATAACGCCGATCTCATTCTCATCCGCAACGGTCTCGACCTCGTCCTGCCCAAATTGGCCAAGGTTATCCAGAACCTCCGAAACTTCGCCCTTCAGTACAAGGACCTCCCCACACTTGGATTCACCCATTTCCAGGCTGCCCAGCTTATCACTGTGGGCAAGCGTGCATCCCAATGGATCCAGGAACTGGTCATGGATCTCGAGGACCTCGAGCATGTTCGCGATCAGCTTCGCCTCCGTGGCGCTGTGGGCACAACTGGAACCCAGGCCTCCTTCATGGAAATTTTCAACAACGACGGCGCTAAGATCGACGAACTGAACAAGAAGCTTTGCGAGAAGGCCGGATTCCCTGGCATCTATCCCGTCAGCACACAGACATACACCAGAAAGGTGGACCTGCGAGTTGCCAACGCAATCTCCGCTCTTGGTGCAACTGCGGCCAGGATTAGCGCCGACATTCGCCATCTCGCTCACCTCAAGGAGATTGAGGAACCCTTTGAGCGCGACCAAGTGTGTAATTTCATGGCTCAGAGAAATTCTGTCTGCTGACTATTTCCAGATCGGTAGTTCCGCCATGGCCTACAAGAGGCAAGCTACCCCCAAGATAGGCACCATTGAGTTGATATGCTAACTGTTCTCACCAGAAACCCTATGCGTAGCGAACGAGTAAGTTGGAAGAATTCTTGAGCTGACAATGGTTGGGTGTCTCTGACTGGATGTAGATCTCTTCCCTGGCCCGCGAATTGCAAAACAGGAACGCCATTACGGCCCAGACCTTCAGCTCCCAGTGGTTCGAGAGGTTAGTGATGTGTATGATGATAGAACTCAAGCGATGTTATCTGTCTTAACCCTTTAGGTTTACCTGGATACTAACTTGGCAATAGAACACTTGATGACAGCGCCTCTCGACGAATTCAGATCCCGGAGCAATTCCTTCTCGCGGACGCTATTTGTGAGTTTATTTGTGGCACTAAAAGGACATCCGAGCTAATGGTTGAACTTTTAGGCTTGTCGCTTGACAACGTTACCAACGGTCTTGTTGTCTACCCTCAAGGTTTGACTCCCCACCCACTGATTCTGGTGCCGTAAGATTACTAAGGTTTCATAATTTAGTCATCAAGTCGAGAATCGCTAGCGAGCTTCCCTTCATGGCGTCGGAAAACATCATCATGAAGCTGGTGAGCAAGGGTGGAAGCCGACAGGAAGCTCACGAGCAGATTCGTGTGCTTTCCCACCAAGCCTCTGCAGTCGTCAAGAACGAGGGCAAGCCCAATGACCTCATTGAGAGAATCCGCAATACAGAATACTTTGCTCCCATCCACGACGACCTCGACTCGGTCCTTGATGCTTCTCTCTACATTGGCCGCTCAGCCACCATTACGGAGCGCATGTGCGCCGAGGCCGATGAGAAGTTGGCTAAGTACAGTGTATACCTTGGAACTGCACAGACAGCCCAGCTGTCCATCTAAATGAAAACGGATACCGGACGAAGCTCCATTTTCAGTCGCAACAATCTGACTCAAATGCTGGAGGTAAAATTATGCATAGATGACAAACGGTAAATAAAATAAAAATAGAAGGATACCTTTATAAATACGCTAAGCCAAAGGCCGTAATTGGCTCAAGTGCTTGGCGACTTATTTGCTCTGTTTATGCTCAAGTGCATTCGGGTGTGTCCAGTCTTCTGTCGCCTCTGTGCCTCTGGCCCACCATTTGTCCGGAATTTTAACCTAACATGGTTTCGCTTATCTCGGCAAGACTGGGGGGTCATGTCAGGGGTGTTGTCAGCGCTGAGAGGGCTCTTCTCGCTGTTCGTATTGAGAGGTATCATTTTCGCAACGTGCATGAGACCTTGCCCTGAGCAGAAAAGTGCCAAACTTGAGCTGGTCCACAAATTTCTCGGTGATCTGCAGCATATTCCCATTTCGATTTGTTTTTTTCTCTTGTTTTATTTAGAGTAGGTCGTGCCATGCTTTCACAGCAACTGTGGCCATCAAAGAATAAGGAAGGATTCGAGAGTCTGAACCAATCATGAACACCTCTTTAATATTCGGGTTAGTTGGGCTAACCACGGGTTTTCATTCATTCCCTTTCTTGTTGAAGAGGGGGCATGAGAGACATTTGCTGTGTGCCATGTACAGTAGGTAAGCTGTCCCTCGCGTGGGTCCCAGCCCCGTAGGGTTGCCGAATAGGTTATCGCCGGTTGCACAAATAACAGAAGAGGCCGGGGAAGAGGTCCGATGCCTGTTGTTCCCGTAGCAAGTCCGTGGAAGTGATCAGCTTTCTGAGGGGCACAGTTGGCGAGGGGCAGGGGAGCTGTACAGGGCACCCCTGGACTATATCAGATGATGGAATCTGTCTTCCCCGCCACGAGAGGCTGTCGCCTCGTTTAGCTGAGAAATGGCAATCTGCGTGTGCCTGACTCTTGGTCCGTAACGGTCGCAAAAAAAGAAAGCACAGGACGATAATACTCGGACGGTAGCATGCTGTAGTGCCTGCCAAGCTTATGCAGGGCGGCCAATATCACAAATGTTTGACGCGAGGTAACGTGGGCATGCATCCGCGAGCACGCCAAGGTAGTCACCAACACGGCATCACAATCCTTGCCCTTCGCAATTTTCCCACCGGGCGATTCATATTTCCCCGGAATGGATCCATCCCGTAATTCTTTTTTCTCCAGCTCTTTGTTCGCTCTCACTCTAGCACCCTGGGTTTCCTGGGGAAGACGAAATCTGGCGCTCGCAAAGCCTTCTCGCTCCCCAAGTCGCCGCATCTACTCCACCGCCAGCTCACGAGCCATGGCGGAAATAAAACGCCTCTTTTCAGCCCTGCAGCTGCTGGTCTTGTTCCTGGGTGGGTAATTGGCAGGCGTCATCGGCCTTTGAACCACGCGCGCTTACCCGTCTCCAGGTGTTGCCCACGCGATTGACTGCACAAACGTCACAATTGCAGATGCTGATGACGCCGCAGAGGTGCGTAGCGGTTGCACCACCATTACCGGCTCCTTGACCTTTGCAAAAGCGCTGAGCGAAACGATTAACCTCGACGGTGTCCAAGAGATCCAGGGCGACATTACCCACTTTGGTTGCGAAGAAGGCTGGGATGACTGCGAGATTCCGTCGGGCTTCACAATCTCCAGTTCCACGCTCACTAAAGTCGGCGGCGGCATCATCTTTTGGTACTTCCAAGGCCTCGAGAAGCTCGAGTTCCCCAAGCTTGAGCGAGTCGAGGGTTCGGTTTCGCTCAAGCGCCTTCATCAGCTACAGACGCTAGATATTACAAACCTCTCGTACCTGGGGTACCTGGTGCTGGAGGCCGGCAACCTCACCACCCTCGAGCACACCGCGTTGCAAGGTTTCACAGGCGAAAACAAGTATGGCAGCGTCTCGTTCTGGGCTGCGGCTGTCAAGTCGGTCGACAGCTTCTTCAGCTATCCCATTGTCGCCAATGGGTCCGCTGACCAGGGGGGCGTCACAATCAACAGCGCATTTCTCCCCAACGTTAAGGAAATTAACTTTGGCTGGGCAAAGGTCCCCGAGCTCTGGATCTCGGGTAGCGGCATCAACGTGACCCTGGGGACCTCGAGGACAAGTTCCATGGACATCGAAAGCATCGTTTTCAAAGGAAACATTACAGGACTCCAGCGCAACAGCTCGGTCAAGAACTTGACCGTCGGAAGCTTTACCATGGAGTCGGATATGGCGATGGAGAACCTTGAGCTCCCGTTTGACCAGCTCTCAAGCCTCAGAGTTGTTAGCAGCGATGCTCTGGAGAACATCAAGCTGCCCAAGGATGCTCTCGACTGGAAAAACTTTGACCTAGAGATTTCCACATGCGAAAGCCTAAACTTGAGCTCCGAGTATCTTGACGGCGAGCAGATCTGGTACTGGCCGCAGGGCAATATTGCCAAAATCCAGATCGCCGGTGTCAATATCTCCAACGGTTTCTTGTAAGTCTCGATTTCTATCCCGTCCATTCCTTGGCTAATCTGTTGCTTTTTAGTGATTCATTCATGGAATATCACGCAAACGGAAATGACACGCAAAAAGTGTTGGATGAGTTCATCATTACACCCAACGCTAACCAAGAGATGGCATTCAACTGCACGCCATTTTCCGAGTTACAACAGAGAGGGGTCCTGCCAGATGACTACAGTTGCTCAAATGTGACAGACTCTTTCGCTATCCGCGCAATGGGGTGTACAGTGTGGCACTATTGGGTAGCATTCGCTGCAGTTGCTTTTTATTTAATTTAATGGACGAAGGGAAGCGTTGCAACGCATATCCATGGCTGGCCCTTTTTTACAAATAAGCGCTCAAAGCAAAGACCATTGAAGAAAGACCTAATATTTGGCACTTATTTGGATCTAACAATTCAGAGTCTATATAATATGTTATGGTACACGAATGAAAAGAATGGATGACTTAACAAGGCGGATCTGTCAGTGATGCTACTGTAGCTCTGTATCGAATAAGCTAGAGAGATCTGATTTGGTGCAGTAGACAGAAGAGTGGCTGCCAGTGAACGACTATTTAATGCCCACGCGTATTTAATGTAGTTTTGTTCTGATTCCGATAGTGTGATTGAACATTCGGAACCGAAATCTAAGTTCTCGGGATCTAAGGACATAATTTATCTTATTTCCATCTTTATGCACAAAAGAGGTTCATGGGCACTCGAACAGATGAATGTTTGTTTGCCAAACTATGAATCATTGATTGCAATCCACCCAAGCCCTTGACCCGATGGCATGTAATGAATAAATGCTGCATTTGTCTAGTATATATACATGAGTAGTAAGGCCATGAATTAAATACCCGATCTTGGACTTACGAATTAACTCGGAGAACAGTAAATATTAGGCAGCTTCAGCTTTGTCCCGACCGTTAAGTGACAAGTCCCGTGCAGGTGTTACACAGGGGGGAGGTGCAAACACCCTCGCGTCGTCGTTTTCAGCACCGCAACACAAACACTGCACAATAAAACTCCGCGCGTTTTGTTTCGAGCCCATCGATTTCTTTCCCTTGCACCACTAAAAAAACAATGGATAACCATCGCTCGACACCCTCGCACGCTGGCGATCGAATAGGGCCTGCTGACCAACAAAAAGCGATCTGGACCCAAGCAGACGAAACCCAGGCGCCTCTACGAGCCCCAAACTTCCCCTCTGGACCGTATCATCGTGGAACGGTTTTAGGATGTGGTGGATGGTGCACCGTGTACAAAGTGCGCAGAGTTCGCGATGGGGTTGTGGCCGCTGGCAAAGCATCTGGAGATCCTCAAACCAGGAGAAAGATTCAAGTGGAAGCCAAGCATCTCAAGTCTCTGCGCCATGTGAGTCATCAATAACATTAATGACAAAGTCCCTAGCCGTGGGATTTTAGTTCTAACATTTATTATCTGCAGCCTCATATCCTCAAATACTTCGATTACCACGTCGACGCCTCCGCTTCACTGCTAGTCACAGAGCTATGCTCTGGTGGGACTTTGCAAACCAGGATCAACGACTCTCCGAACGGGTTCGGGCGGAAAGAAACGTTGCTTGTCATCTTGCAATGTTCACAGGCGCTTAAATACATCCACGAGCGAAACTATTTTCACTCCGACGTCAAGCCGCGCAATATCCTCATTCGAACATGGAATCCCGTCGACGTTGTGCTCGCCGACTGGGCGGACATGAAGTCGAGGACGTATTTCGGCAAGGCTGCGGGCACCGTTGCATTCTGGTCGCCTGACGTTGCCAAAGCTGGGTTGAGCATTGGGGCAAGCGATGATATATGGGCACTTGGCGTCACACTTCTGGGCATGATTGCGCAATGGCCCATGGTGGATGCGGAGAAGCCCATTCGTGAATATTACGCGGCGTGCTCTAAGCATGCGCGGAACCTTTTGGAATTGAACCAAGCCGACAAGGTTATTCGCCTGTTGAGTCTGATGCTGGAGGAGGATCTGGACAAGAGGGCAACATCATCACAATGCATCGATTTGGCAACCATTGCGCTTCGTGAGATGGAGGAAAACGAGGACACTGGTGTTTTGGCGATAGCTGCACCACCGGATTTCCAAGCCATCTCGTTTTGGTAATGAAAAAGTCTAATGATACCTTGAAGGACAGTGGAGCGAGCAGTGGGTTTGCTTTTATCTAGTATTTCATCACCAGCGTAAATGAAGTTCTAGTTTGCCCACTTGCACTCCTTGGTTGATTGGGAAGCGTCCCCGCTATTTCATATGTGAATTGAATTCTTTGACAACGGGGCTTCCAGCTGTAGCCGTACCTGGCCCGCCCACTTTTGCCCCTCTAGGTTATTTCTGTGCGGGACGGAGTGGACAGCACTGTAGATCAAAGGAGAACAGATAGACCAACCGAAAAGGACTATATAGTGTTGGTCATGCTTTTGGTTCCTGGGCGTTGTATTATTCGCACTACAACCACTCAGCCTGGGTTCCGATATTGTTCCTTCTTTTTTCGGAATACGGCCCCAGTTGCGCCAAATGCATCAACCTTATTTGCCCCGTAGCCTCCGGCGTCGGCTCGGCGAGAGCATGGCATCGGCGCCGAGTGGGAGACGGAGGCGAATGCCGTGAGGTGTAGCCATGTCGGGATGCGATGAGGGTTGCTCCTCCCACTCGCAAACAAGGCGCCTTTTGGTCGGCGCTTCGGAGGTCGGTGGGGGTATCGAGCCAATCTTTCGTGAATTTGAAAGTCGACGAGATCATTGGGTGCGATGACGTGATGGGCACCGTTTTCCCTCCCCAGCCCCACGGCATTAGTCATGGGGGCGTCTGACTGCCGGCACGGCGATGTCGCAACCCTCAGCAGCCGAGGCGGCGAACGGAAAGGCCAAGTTTATCTCTGCGTGCGCGAGTGAGCCTTTCTGTGTGGAGTTTCGGGCCCAATTGACGTGGTGATTGTTTTTTTTTCCAGGTTCGGCTGCTGACGCCTTTTTTTTTTTTCTCGCTCCCCCCGTTATCCGTGTGACTACGTAATAATCTGGAAAGGGCGTGGTTTTAATGTCGCGCTCCATATTAACCCTATCCTCGACCCCCTCTCCGCTCCGGGCAGCCTTTCGAAGCATCTCCTCCCGTCCTATTCCCAAAGCCTTTTCTAGCACCATGAGCCAGACGAGGAAGCTTCAGCCCGCTGCCAGGGTTTCTGGTGCGCGCCAGGATGTGTGGTGAGTCCAGAGCCCGTGTCGGAATGCGAACCCGATGTTGTTGCTGTTGCTGTATTGCTGTGCTGACAGGCGCTTTCACAGGAGCATCATCAACGAGGCTGCCGCCGCCTCGCCCAAGCAGCCCATCGTGAACCTGGGCCAGGGCTTCTTTGGCTACAACCCGCCAAAGTTCATTCTCGATGCTGCCAAGGAAGCCCTTGACCGTGTCGATGCTAACCAGTACTCGCACACCAAGGGCCGCCCTCGGCTTAAGAAGGCTCTTGCTGACGCCTACTCTCCTTTCTGGGGGCGTAAGCTCAACCCTGAGACTGAAATCACCATCACCACCGGTGCCAATGAGGGTATGCTGTGTGCCTTTATGGCTTTCCTCGAGGAGGGTGACGAGGTCATTGTTTTCGAGCCCTTCTTTGACCAGTGAGTGAAACGGACCATTTCAACTATGAGCGGGGCTAAACCGATTTATAGATACATTAGCAACATCCAGATGCCCGGTGGCAAGGTTGTCTATGTTCCCCTTCACCCTCCTGCGGAGGGTGCCACCAAGACTTCATCGGCTGGTGACTGGGTCATTGACTTCGCTGAGCTTGAGCGGGCCATCACTCCCCGCACCAAGATGATTGTCATCAACAACCCTCGTGCGTCTTTTTTGAACCCTCAAGACGAAGGAGCCGCTGCTGACTCCTTTTCTAGACAACCCTGTTGGCAAGGTGTTTTCCAAGGAGGAACTCCAGGGAATCGCTGATCTCTGCGTAAAGAACGAGATCATCATCGTCTCCGATGAGGTGTACGACCGTCTCTTCTATGTTCCATTCACTCGCATCGCCACCCTTTCCCCTGAGGTCGAGAGATTGACCCTGACTGTCGGATCTGCTGGAAAGAACTTTTATGCCACTGGATGGCGAGTTGGTATGTCAATGGCTCACACAACGACACTAAGGCACTCACTGACAAGATACGCAGGCTGGGTCATCGGTAACCCTGAGTTGTTGCAGTACGTCTCCTCTGCTCACACTCGCATCTGCTTTACCACACCATCACCACTCCAGGAGGCCAGCGCTGTCGGATTTGAGAAGGCTGAGAAGGAGGGTTTCTGGGATGAGACCATCAAGGAGATGAAGGGCAAGATGGATCTTTTCAACCAGATCTGGCCAGAGCTTGGTCTCCCCTACTCCGAGCCCGAGGGTGGTTACTTCGTCCTTGTCAACATGGCCAAGGTCAAGGTGCCCGCCGACTACCCCTTCCCTCCCCACGTTGCCAGCCGCCCGCGTGACTTTAAGCTGGCGTGGTTCATGATTCAGGAGCTGGGAGTTGCCGCCATCCCTCCCACGGAATTTTACACGGAAGAAAACGCCCACCTGGCCGAGGATTACATCCGATTCGCGGTTTGCAAGGACGACCACGTGCTGGAGGAGGCCAAGGAGCGACTCAGGGGACTGAAGAAGTTCATCCAGGAGTAGAACTGCCTGTCAAGAATAAAAGAAATATGAAAAAAATCGGGAAAAGGCCGTCATAGATGATTAGGGATTACCTGGCATAGATCTGAATGATAGCTGCAATGGACAAATGTGTTTTAAGCGAGTTCCAATGTCAATGCATCGGTGTAACATGCGATTAATACATGCGCAATGTCGTTGGTGAATACTGATTCTATGACTAAAGATGGTCAGGGGGTTCACCGATTGGATCGACTGGTTTATTATTGGGCCCGACGCTTTGGTGGCGACGAATATCCCGCCCCTTGCTGAGAGATCTGGGTGGAGTCCCGACCCGTCAAGTTTAGCAATTTTTTTTCTTTTCTTTTTTGCGGTCCGTTCGATAGAAATACATTTTATGGAATAATGCTCGTTATCAATGACGATAGCCGCGCCAAAGACTGATGAATGGACGGACGGGGGAGGCATCGGAGCGCCCCTGCAGAGTAAGATCTTTAATGGTGGAATCCGCCGACCGAAGAGAGAGCGCACCGCCTACGGAGCCGGCCGAGAAGACGCTGGGCCTGAGCGCCGTGCAGGGCGTGGGGTAGCAGTAGGGGCAGCGGTAGCGGGTACTACACGGTAGCGCTGGGGCTGTTGGGGAGCTTCCCCGCCCTGAGCCGCCATGTGGCGTGCGGTGCAAATCTAGCTTATCAGTGGCGACGCCCTCTTCGGCACATGGTGGCACAGCGGGGTACACAGCGGGCGCACAGCGACACTGAGCGTCTATCGACACGTTGTGCCTCGGCGATTCACACGCGGCCTCTGGCTCCTTGGGACCAATTCACATATCTCCGGCTTCCCGTTGGAGCGCAGATGCTCCCGGAACTATCAAGATGACGCAGTGTCGCCCCCGCGAGGGTCCCTGCTATTCGCTATCTGAGCCAAGCCTCAGGTCCAAGACCTTGGACGCTGAAGCTAGACCGAGGCCACGAGAGGGGATCCTTCTTTAGGGAGGTATGACAGCGTCGCTCTGGCGCTGTCTCGTGAGACTGCAGGCGCCTTACCGCTGATTCATCCGTCCATGCCGGCGTTTGGGGGAAATAAAACCTATTTTGGCCGCTTCTTCTTCTCACCTTTTTTTCTTTTTCTTGTCCCATTTCCCCTTTGGATCCAATACCCCGGACTCTCTCAGGTTGATTCATGTTTCGTCCCCCGTCTCCCACACCGTATCCAACACCGAGAACCAACTCCACCTTGGTCACTATGGCGCCTAGCGCCGTCTCCCCAGTGCGGGAAAGCAACGCTGAGCAGCTGGCCACTGTAACGTCCAAATTCGACGACACGTTGCGCTTCTACCTCAACGGAACAAGAGTTGTTCTCGACGACATCGACCCCGAGGTCACGGTACTTGAGTATCTCCGCGGCATTGGGCTCACGGGAACCAAGCTGTAAGCAATTATCGTTGTTCCTCGACTCTCTCCTCGTGGCTGCTTACGTTCCTCCTCTTAGTGGTTGCGGTGAAGGCGGATGTGGTGCATGTACCATCGTGGTTAGCCAGTTCAACCCAACGACAAAGGAAATCTACCATGCTAGCGTCAACGCTTGCCTGGCGCCTCTGGTCAGCTTAGATGGCAAGCATGTCATCACCATTGAGGGTATTGGTAATACCAAGCGACCACATCCTACCCAAGAGAGGATAGCCAAGTCCAATGGCAGCCAGTGTGGCTTCTGCACACCGGGCATTGTCATGAGCTTGTACGCTTTGCTTAGAAACAACTCGGCGCCTTCAAAGCACGAGATCGAAGAGGCCTTTGATGGAAACCTCTGTCGGTGCACCGGCTACCGATCTATCCTCGATGCAGCACAGACATTCAGCGTCGAGACAATGTGCGGTAAGGCGAAACAATCTGGAGGGTCCGGGTGCTGCATGGAGAATGGCAATGGACCTCCGAATGGGGGTTGTTGCATGGATAAGAAGGCCTCAAATGATGCACCAATCAAGAGATTTACGCCACCGGGATTTATCGAGTATAATCCCGAGACGGAACTGATCTTCCCACCAGCTCTGAAGAGACACGAGATGCGACCTCTTGCGTTCGGAAACAAGAAAAAGAAATGGTACCGTCCGACTACACTCAGTCAACTACTCGAAATCAAGAGCGTTTACCCGCAGGCAAAAATTATTGGAGGGAGCACCGAGACCCAGATCGAAACCAAGTTTAAGGCCTTGCAGTACCCCGTATCCGTCTACGTTGGGGACATCGCCGAGTTGCGACAGTATGATTTCAAGGATGACCACCTGGAAATTGGTGGAAATGTCATTCTCACCGACCTCGAAAATATCTGCGAGCATGCCATGACACACTATGGACCGGCAAGAGGGCAGGTATTCGAAAACATGCTGAAGCAGCTCAAGTACTTTGCGGGGCGTCAGATTCGAAATGTTGGCACTCCAGCAGGCAACCTAGTCACTGCCTCGCCCATTTCCGACCTGAATCCAGTCTTGTGGGCCGCAAATGCCGTGCTGGTGGCCAAGTCTGCGACCAACGAGACTGAGATTCCAATGTCACAATTCTTTACAGGCTACAGGAAAACAGCTTTAGCTCAGGATTCCATTATCGCTTCCATTCGTATCCCAGTAACTGCACCCAAGGGTGAGTATTTCAGGGCCTACAAGCAAGCAAAGCGAAAGGATGATGACATCGCTATTGTCACTGGTGCGCTCAGAGTCAGGATGGATGATGACGGAATCGTCAAAGAGTGCAACCTGATCTATGGTGGTATGGCCGCTACAACAGTGGCTGCTAATTCAGCCATGGAATACCTGGTGGGAAGGCAATTTGCAGACTTGGAGACCCTAGAAGGGACCATGGGCGCTCTCGGCAAGGACTTTGATATGCCATTTAGTGTGCCAGGAGGAATGGCGTCATATCGAAAGTCTCTGGCCTTTGGCTTCTTTTATCGTTTCTACCATGACGTATTGGCGAATCTCGACGGAAAGGCTGATGAGATTGACACTCAGGCCATCGAAGAAGTTGAGAGGGAGCTGTCAAAGGGTGAGGTCGACGAGCATGCCGCCGCGGCATACGTCAAGGAGGTTACAGGAAAATCCAACAACCACTTGGCAGCATTAAAACAAACCACGGGCGAAGCACAGTATACTGACGATATTCCTGCACTCAAAAACGAACTCTATGCTTGCTACGTCCTGTCGAAGAAGGCTCATGCCAAGATCAAGTCCGTTGACTACAGCGCGGCATTGGACATGCCCGGTGTTGTCGATGTTGTGGACAAGGATGACATGCCTTCCCCTGAGGCAAACAGGTTTGGTCCTCCCAATTTTGACGAGGCCTTGTTTGCGGAAGAGAAGGTTTTCACGGCTGGCCAGTGCATTGCACTGGTTCTGGCCACAACACCAGGCAGAGCTGCAGAGGCAGCCCGTGCCGTCAAGGTGGAGTACGAAGAACTACCTGCCATCTTGACCATCGAGGAGGCCATCGAAGCAGAGAGCTTTCACAACTTCCACCAGCAGATCAAGAAGGGAGATACCAAGAAGGCATTCGAGGAATGCGATTATGTGTTTACCGGAACAGCCAGAATGGGTGGACAGGAGCACTTTTACCTCGAGACCAACGCTTGTTTGGTCGTTCCAAAACCCGAAGATGGAGAGATGGAGATCTTTGCTAGCACTCAAAACGCCAACGAAACGTAAGTAGTCTGCCATGCGAAAGGGAACGCAGCCTTACTGACTATTCATAGGCAAATATTTGCGGCTCGTGTGTGCGATGTAGCGGCAAACAAGGTAGTGGTCCGAGTCAAGAGATTGGGCGGTGGCTTTGGTGGCAAGGAGACTCGATCTGTGCCTCTCAGCTCAATCGTCGCGCTAGCAGCAAAGAAGACCAAGAAGCCGGTCCGATACATGCTCACTCGCGAGGAAGACATGATGACGAGTGGCCAGCGCCATCCGTTCCTCGGCAAGTACAAGATCGGAGTCAACAAGGACGGCAAGATACAGGCCCTCGAGGTGGACATTTATAATAACGCCGGCTGGACATTTGATCTCAGCGCGGCTGTATGCGAGCGCGCAATGACACATGTGGATGGTTGCTACAAGATCCCCAACATACTGGTCAACGGGCGGCTCTGCAAGACGAACACCATGTCCAACACAGCATTCAGGGGCTTCGGTGGACCCCAGGGCATGTTCATCGCTGAGACTTACATGGAGGAGGTAGCGGATCGACTGGGCATGCCGGTGGAGACGCTGCGCAAGATCAACATGTACGGAAACGACGATCAGACACACTTCAACCAAGGACTCGGCGACTGGCACGTTCCGCTCATGTACCAGCAGGTCCAGGACGAGTCCGACTATGTTAAGAGGAAGCAGGCTGTCGCCGAGTTCAACTCGAAGAACAAGTGGCGAAGAAGAGGCATTGCCCTCATCCCAACAAAGTTTGGCATCTCCTTCACTGCTCTGTTCCTCAATCAGGCAGGAGCCTTGGTGCATATCTATCACGATGGATCCGTCCTCGTGGCCCACGGTGGCACAGAAATGGGCCAAGGCCTCTACACCAAGCTCTCCATGATTGCGGCGCAGGCGCTGGGTGTACCCCTGGACAACATCTTCATCTCAGAGACTGCCACCAACACAGTTGCCAATGCGTCGGCCACGGCGGCGTCGGCATCTTCAGATCTCAACGGTTATGCCATTTACAATGCTTGCAAGCAACTCAACGAGCGGCTTGAGCCATACCGCAAAAAGCTGGGTCCGGAGGCGACCATGAAGGACCTTGCGCACGCGGCCTACTTTGACCGTGTCAACCTGTCTGCCCAGGGTTTCTACAAGACTCCAGAAATTGGCTACGACTGGAAGACTGGAAAGGGCAAGATGTTCTTCTACTTTACCCAGGGCGTTGCCGCTGCCGAGGTGGAGATTGATCTACTTACGGGCACATGGACTTGCTTACGAGCAGATATCAAGATGGATGTCGGACAGTCCATCAACCCGGCTATTGACTACGGGCAGATCCAGGGCGCTTTCGTCCAAGGCCTCGGCCTCTTCACAATGGAGGAATCACTTTGGCTACGGAACGGGCCGATGGCGGGGAATCTCTTCACGCGGGGTCCGGGAGCGTACAAGATCCCCGGGTTTCGGGATATTCCCCAGACGTTCAACGTGTCGCTGCTCAAGGATGTGGAGTGGAAGGAGCTCCGAACGATCCAGCGGAGTCGCGGTGTGGGCGAGCCACCTTTCTTCATGGGTAGTTCAGTCTTCTTTGCCATCCGAGACGCACTCAGGTCGGCTCGGTCGACTGCAGGTGTGACGGCCAAGGTGGGCGACGACAAAGATCCGGGACTGCTCAGGCTCGAGAGCCCGGCAACACCCGAAAGGATCAGGTTGGCGTGTGAAGATGAGATTATGCGCAGGGCGAGGGTTCTGCCGAAGGAGGGTGAGAAGGGCTTCTTTGTGGCCATCTGAAAAAATAGGTTGGGTTGTATGTGGGGGAGCGTTGAGATGGTGTGAAGGGCGAGTTTGCTCTGGCCCAATCAAATTGTGGATAGGTCAACTTACATCGTTCGACTGTTTGGTTCGGAATTCATGGTGCAAGGGGTTCATCTGGCAAGACCAGGTTGATATGTATTTTCGTTTTCTTTTTTTTCTCTCTTATATGGCTGCATGTAGAAATGAATCAATGCAGGGTCACGGGCATCGGAGGCCGTTGATGCCTCGGTTGAACATGTACCGACAACGTGGCCGAGGACCGCGCATAATCTGCCAAAGGAAAAACAAACATTGACCAAAATGCTGCACGTGTCAGAGGATGATGACGATTCCAACGGTGACGTTGATGTGCAATCATTGTTGGTATTTCAGTTCAGGGCCCATGTAAGTGTCGTGTGAGAACGAGGTAAGTGGCTTGGATATTTTTCATGTATGCGCAAAGGTGGATTAGAAGTTGGCATGGATTGCCGGCAGCAAACGGCTGCCTTGTTTTGGAGTGGGCTTGATTCGAGGCTTGATATGGAAGCCCATAGGCTGTAAGTGAAGATTGCACCACCGGGACACTCAGGCCGGCCTTACATGGTCGCGCGCAGGCGGCAACATGCAGGGCATCGGCAACTGACTATTACGAGGTCGACATCGTCATTGTGGGCAGATTGGGATACCGGAGAGGATTTTTTGTTCATGCGCAATGTCGAAGTGTGCAGCGTTATTTGCGCTCGAACTTGGCACAAGAAGCGATGAGATTAGGCTTTCGAATGTGGGTGCGCTGGGGGAGGCGGCAGAACCAAGCCAGTGTTGGATGTCTTGCATGAAACAACAAATCGGCCCAGCGGGAGGGCGTTAGTCGAAACCAGAGTGGTGCTAGAGCGGAACAGCATGGCTGATCAGGGCTAGCAGGTGTGGCGAATTTAGCTGGCACGCGGAAAAGGGTTTGGATGGACGGATGGCTGAAGACCGAGTCCGGGGGAGATGGTGTGGAAGAGGGGCAGATGATCGACCAGGCACACGGTGAGCTATGGCCGCGAGTAGCAAAAGTCAACGGCAGAGAGGTGCAGAGGGCGCGTGACCACAACCGCAGATAGCCGACGGCCGGAACCAGTCGGAGATGAAGCAAATTGGGGGTGCGTGGCATTCTCTTAGACCGATTTGGCGCCTCGATCTGAAGCGAGAGAGCGGTGAACCGAGCAAGATTGACCACGAACGTATCAACACCAGAGAAGACTGAATCGGAGCGGTGTTGTGCAGGAGGTCTGCAGAGTGGCAGTTGGGACATTGGATAGCTGCATCCTAGGGCCGTTTGTTGGTCCCCTCCCGACGTGTGAGGCATTGCCGGCTTGGGACAAGCGTTGTTGGTCCCTGTCGTGCTCATCCGTCATTTCCTCCACTGAAAATAGCCTGTCAGGACTGTTGTACCCAAGTCTGCCCAATGGAGCCAATTTTTCTTTTTCTTTCGCGTACTGTACGGAGTATCTCCGTTTACCTTGCAACTTGCCGAACAGACGGGAGCGGCGCACATCCGAAGAGACCGACCAACTGGGCGACTTGCCTATGCCCAACGGATGAGTGCGTGTTTCTGGCCGTGGTCTCCGGGCCTGAGTTTGGGAACATGCCACTTGGAAAATCGTATCAGGCGCCCCGGAAAAAAAATCATGCCAGAAATCCACCGTCGCTGGGAAAAAGAAAGCAGCTGTCGACCAGTGGGTGGGCTCGTGTGTTGCAGGAGGCCGCAGAGATGCTGGCCCAGGACAGTACACGCACTGGAAAGTGGCCTGACGGTGGGCAGTAACGAATCGTAAGCCCAGAGCGTCAGCAGATTTTTGCTCCCCAGACGGCGCACCGTTTTTTTTTGTTTTTTTTTTTTTTTGCTGCTCGGTTATCTAGGGGGCGGGGCAGCTTGTCTGTCCCCCGCAGCCAGTTCAGCAAGCAAGGTCAAGGTACCATCCCAGCCTCTTCCTTCATGTTTGTACGGAGGTTGGCGCTTGAAATATTGTTAGCTTTGACCTACACCAACAGGGGGGTCAATGAGGTCACTTTTCTGACCTAGAAGGTCACTATACAATGCGTTTTGCATTGCGTCAATGCTCACAATAAGTCTCTCACAGCAGCTGCAATAGCAACTTAACCAAATTTAGCTATTTATTTAAGCCTAGTAGCAATAATAGTAACTCTAGTAGCAATAGTAGCTCTAGTAGCTAGAGCTAACCTAGTAGCTTCTTAATTAGCAATATATTTTATAGTAGTCCTTTTAATAGTAATATAAATAGCTTCTATAGTAGCTATAGCAATAATAGCTAATATAAACCTTATTACTATAGCCAATAATATATATCTAAAGATTTAATCTTAGCTATAATAAATAGATTAAGGTTAAAGCTCTATATAGAGTAGGCTAGACTTACTCTTAGATTAGTAAGTATTATAATATTACTAAGTAATAGATTTAGTATACTATAATTATATAAGTAATTCCTTATTACTAGGTAGATTAGTTATTTTTATTTATATCTTTATAGATAAAGAAACTAATTAAATTTATAATTATCTTCTAGATTAATTATTAAATAGTACTATAAAAGATCTTTATTGCTTTTAGATAATATTATTCTAAGAAAACTATTTAAATTATACTATAAAAAATAAGATTTAAGAAATATATTATATTATAAAAACTATTATTAATAGATTATATATAGTAAATCTAGTTTATATAGATAAGAAAATATATTAGCTAAATAATTAATAATTAAAGACTAATCTTATAATTAAATAAGATCTAAGTAATAAATAAAAGATATATATAAATATAAGTTATTTATAGATTAAATAAAAAGCTAGATTTAATTTATATTATTAATTAATATTAATATAAAAAAAAATTTTAGAGCTATTTTTTTAGGCTTTTAAGTAAGGGGCCTAAGGTCTTTTAGAAAAAGAATTAAGAAATAATTAATAAGATTAGCTATTTATAATATATTATTTTAATTATTAAGAATTAATATTATTTTTATTTTAATAATAAAATATACTTTATATATAATAATATTTTAGCTTATATAATTACTAAGATCTTTATTAAGCTATAGATATAAGAGATCTAGGTTATTAACTAGCTACCTTTTTTACTAGATTTAAACCCTATTAAGAAAATATAAAATAAGATAAAGAACTATATTAAAAAGTACTTTTTTAAATATATATCTTATAACTAATTAAAAAGGATAATTAAAAAAGCTTAGAAAAAGGAGATTATAAAGGCCTATTTAAAAGAGCTACTCTAAATAATATACTAGTAATATTAAAATATAATTGATATACAAGGGGGTTATACAAAGTGGTAGGCATAGCTGAATTGAAAGGAATACCTGCTAAGCCGAAAAAGTGACCTTGTTGACCCCCCTGTTGGTGTGGGTCGAAGCTAACAATATTTCAAGCGCCAACCTCCGTAGCTTCTTTTGCACGTCTTCGATGCATTCGCGTTGTTACCTTGAAGCTGGTTTTTGCTTTTCACTCGGATCCGAATCGGAGATGCGAGGTGCATGGGACGAATAGCGTGTTCTTCCTTGATGGGTGGACCAAGTGTCTCTCTTTCTTCTTTTCCCTTCCTCGCCGGTTAGCTGCCCAGGCACACTCTTCTCTTTCTTGCCGTTTGCTTAATCAATGGCGGACAACCTTATCCGCCAAATGCATATACTGTATAGAACAAGGAACACACACTGTATGGCACCGGGAGAGCAACCGGTTATGTAAGATGTGCCGGAGCTCTGCAGCGCTAGTCAATGGCGAAGTGAGTAAAACCGGTGGAGACAACCGCGGTGACGATCTAGGAAAAAAACTGAAAAAAAATGCAATCAGGGATTTGGAAAATTTTCACCATCGCGAAAGTTCATGGAAATCATGAAAGAGAAGAGGCTTCGAAGGCAAATTGATTGGCATTCGTACATGCAGGCGAATAAAGCGGAACTGGATGGACTGTAGCCACACGGTGTGCCGAAATAGGTAGGCAGTCTATTTGGAGGAACTCCCGAGGACAAGTGAGTCGGCAGATTTCTTTTCCTACGGCGCTGCAGAGCTCACCGAGGATGCCCGCCCATCAGGTTCCCCGTTCTTCTCTGGGCGCGCGCCATCAGCCCCGCCATCAGCCACCGCCCACTTCTGTCGGATGCCATACGCGGCTCTCCAGCGTTCCCTCCTACTGTAAGCCACGCCCTGTTCCCCCCCACTACGATTGCCTGGGCTGCAGCGGCACCATGATCCACCGTCCTAACAACTCCCGCTTGCTGACCCAGAATCTGGCTGTATTTTTTTTTTTTGCGAAGGAGATGCCGGATTTGTACCGCATCTGGCTTCCCACCACCACAGCCACCACCACTACAGCTGCCATCCAATGCCATGTGCCCGTACCACAGAGTTTATTAGGACCCTGCTGCTGAAACGAGACGTCATCTTTCTGGCCAGATCTTGGGTGGTCCGTGTACCATGATGCCATCATCCGAGGGAGAAGCAGACGGACAGGGAGGACATGGCTGGCATAACCCAGTCAATGATCCATTCTCCATCCTTTCCAGCGCATGTTCCATTGGGAAATAGCATGAACACCATGCTGCTTGGGCAGGAACAGAAGGACGATGCGCCCCCTAAGCACGCTGTTGTTTGCCAGGCACCACCTCAGGAGCAAAAATAAAATAAAAAAATTAAAAAAAATTAAGATACACCCTCGGCTTGCAATCCCGCGGCCACTTGCTTAGAAAAGCTGCAACTCCAACTAGACAGCGCCTCTCCCTACCGTGCTTCCCCCGGCGTACCCCCTACCCCTCGGTCCCTCTGTCCCTCTCGTGCGGTGCGGCCGCGACACCCCCACAGTCCGTCCACTCTTGGGTCAACGGGGCCCAGCCCACACCCATTCCGGCCCCAGGTCAAACTTCACCGTCCGGGTCTTCCTCCATACTTTTGCCCTCCTTCCGAGCTTTGTCCCACGGCTTCTGACGTCTTGTCCTCTTGCTGGCCCTTTGGCCGAGTTTCACCTCCATTGCCGACCAAACACCTCCTGCGCCCTCAATCGCTCGTCGCCCCAGTCGCCACACCCGAGCCTCATCGATCGCTACCTTCTTCCCCGCCGCCCGCCGGGCCTGGCGTCACGCGCAAGCACGACGACCATCGTCTTCCGACAACGAGACGCGCATTCTCCCAGACCGCAATTGTACCCGACCTCGACCTGCGGACGGCCGTATTCGCTCGCGCTGAGCCTTACACTCCCCCAAGACTCTGTCACAAGCCGCAAATGATCTGCGAACCTGACGCCCCATTGCGTAACCTCGAGATCCAATGGGAGCATAGGTCAACATGACCGACCGGAACCCCGCGGCCATGGCAAAGAACGGCAGAGCGGGCGACCGCCTCAAGGCCGAAGATGGCAAGCCAAAGGACCGCGAAAAGGCCTCTGCCGGCGCTGATGGCGCTCCAGCCACGGCTCACAAGAGCCCAAAGAAGAGACGCAAGGTGAACCACGGTACGCAGCAATCCGCCCTCCCGCGCTTTCCACAGTTTCCCCCCCAGTGATGTTTCCGTCCCCCTCTCTGCCGCGCTCCTGAAATGGCAAAAGTCCAGGGAGTTGGAGTGATTTCATAGCGTTGAGAGCGTGTGCGATCGTGGCCCAGAGTCATGGGCATCACCCGCTCAACGCATTGAGCCGCCATTTCCAATCACATCACAACGAGACAGTTGCGGGGCTGTGTGTAATCCATGAGTGAATCTTGGCTAACACTGCCGATGTGCGCGCGTTCCTACAGCTTGTGTATACTGCCGACGATCTGTAAGTCAAACACCAGCCCGTGCCTTGTCTGGCGCAATTGGTTCATCCCGCCATCCCCTGGCATTTTGAGGCGCTCGACTATTTGCCAAAGCTCTTGTGCGGCGACACAACATCCCACCCCCCTGTTTATCTTGTTTTTTTATCTCATTCCCTTGCTTGCTTTACATCGAGTCCTTGGAAGAGGCGTGGCTGACGGGCTGTTTCTTGTGCGCGGTTAGCACATGACCTGCGATCTCGTATGTAAGACCTCTGCGACAAGTCTTTCATCCTCAACCAGCGCCGCCATTTCCTAATTTGCGGGAGCGGTGGCTCTGGCCGAGACGAAGGGCTTGCTCGTGCTCCCTGAGAGCCAATCCCATGCGCTAACGCTGTGAACAGGAGAGGCCATGTACGAGATGTATTAAACGCAACATCGGGCACCTCTGCCACGACGAGCCCCGCGATGCCGACTCCAAGAAGGCCAAGAGCGTCAGCGTCCAGAGCATCCAGAGCTCCTCCGTCGTTGACGAGTCCGATGCCCAGTCCGATATGGCCCGCAGCTCCATCTCAAGCACAATGGGCCCACCCCCAAACTTTGATGGGACCAGACGCAAGTCAGGGTTCGCGGCCGGGGGCATGTTGGGTCAGGGCAATCCGCTGGCCCTCGTGCAACCGGGGGCTGTCTCCGGCCTGCAGGGAAATACGTTGAACAACGGGAACAGCAATGCAAATCAATGTACGTCTCATCCTTTCTTTTGTCCCGCCAGGGCCTGCCCAAGGGGGCCTAACCTCTTTTTTCTTTTCTTTTTTTCTTGCTTGCTTTATTTTGAATCCACTGCGGAGAACGGGAGCGGCCGTCACCGACTCGTCTGGCCTTGTCTCATATCGACTGACACGCCACTTAGTCGCTGGTTTCCAGGATGCATGGATGACGGCTCAGAACCACTTCCATGACATGCATAGCTACCACCCCAACTACATGATAGCCCCCGAGGTCACTCACGAGTTCAACCTACTCAACGACTTCCTTCATACAAGTCTGCTCGATGACGGTGGGGTGCCGTCTGATGATCAGCAGAGTCCGGCATTCAGACGGTCGAGCCAGTCGGAAATGTTGTCTAACTTTGGTAACAACGGCACACTGCAGCCCGGCGGCGCAAACCCGACCAACATGCCCGGGGCATCGATGCTGCCGCCCCCGCCAAACCTCGATGGGAAAACCATCTCACGGCCAGGGAGCGTGGTGCCCGCCGACAAAGCCAGGGAGTACTATCTCCAGGCTGCCGATCCTTCGGGCAACGACACCCCCGAGGAGCGAATGGCTCGCGTTCTCAAGGCCAAGTATGATGCAGGGCTGCTAAAGCCCTTCAACTACATCAAGGGCTACGCCCGTCTGGGCACATACTTGGACAGCCACATCGCGCCGTCCTCGAAGCAAAAGATCCTGCGAACCATCAACCAGTTCCGACCCAAGTTCCGGGAAAAGGCTCATGCCTTGACCGACATGGAACTAGTATACGTTGAGATGTGGTTTGAGAAGCAGCTCATGGACTATGACCGTGTGTTTGCTAGCATGGCTGTGCCAGCATGCTGCTGGCGAAGAACTGGAGAGATCTTCCGCGGGAACAAGGAGATGGCCGAGTTAATCGGCGTCTCGGTGGATAAACTAAGAGATGTGGGTTCCTGCCCTCCCCCCCCCCCCCTCCTTGTGCCATCCCCAAGATGAATTACAGGGTTCGGTTACTCGGGACTCTATTTGCTAACCGCTTCTGGAACGATACAGGGAAAGATTGCGCTACACGAGATTCTTACTGAAGAATCAATGGTACGATACTGGGAAGAGTTTGGAACGATCGCTTTCGACCCGGCTCATGAGACGCTCTTGACTGCCTGTTCGCTCAAGAATCCAAGCGAGTCATCGACCCGCCCGATTGTGAAATGTTGCTTCTCATTTATGATTCGACGAGATGAGCACAAGTTGTACGTCCTGTCATCCATATTCGTCCATGTGCTTTCTTATTTTGGCTGGACATTTGCTAACCTTCGACATGGATCTAGGCCTGCCTTGATTGTGGGCAACTTTTTACCCCATGACCCACCCTCCCAGCAAGGATGAAAGTTGCATTTGATCAGAGGTATTGGTATATATCGCCCACCAGGTGTGTAGGGCAGGATTCCAGAAATGGAAGCTACAGTGGCTTTCGAATTAGCATGGCGACAAGCGGAAGAATATTCAAGGCTTGGTTGATTGCTTTGACTTGGGGCGCACGGATATGCGCGGGTTTTCTTTTCGGTTTCATTGACTAGTACATATTATCGACGAGGTGCAAATAGCATTGTTCTTTTTTTTGTTCCAACTATGACACGTAAATTGTTATCACCTTGTTTGCTTGCGATTTGTGTGACGATTGAATGGTAATCTTCACAGGCAGGAAGGCACTATTACTAACCTAAGATGATTTCCCCTTCCTTCCCTTCACGAAAGGCACACCCAGGCAGACATCCATCTCCACTGAGTCCAACATCGCACGATAATTTTGCCACTCAAATCTACGCGCAAGAAGTATTGCATGAAGTAGCCAGCTAGAACCCGGTAGCTTCTCGCACAAAATGTCGCCGTCGCTCGACCCAGCTGCCTCAGGTCGAGAGAGAAGAGTCCACGCAGTGATCGGTGAGCTCAATCTCTGCCATTTTTTGGGTGTAATTCTCTAATGAGAGTACGGCCAGAATTTGCAAAAGATCTACTCGAGAAACTGCCGGTGTGTATCGATTCCTGCTCCGACGAAGCCATCCTTGCCGACGTCAACCATCACATACAGTCTCTCAACGCCTTGCGACAAAACGGCTCCAATCTTACGACACAGTCTGCGAAGGAACTGAAGGACCATGGGCGGAAACTATGGAACCAATGCATCAAGGAGCAACGAAAAAGAGACAACATATCCACCACCGGGACGAGATTAAAGTTATTTGTCAGAACACGACTTTTTGCTTTCCAGATCACCGCAATAGCGCGCGAGGGTCAAAAGTGTAAAAGGGGGGGCAGCTATGAGGAAGAGACAATTATATACCTCTTGGATCTAGCCCTCAAAATCGGGAGGCATTGTATCGAGGAGGGCGACTTGGATGGGGCGCGATTGGGACTGCATCGAGTTGCAGATTACCTTGAGAAGCTGAAAGCAGGTTCCCAAAGAGAACCAGAGATCAAAAACACGCTAGAAGTGGAATACCTCGCCATGCGGACAGCTTTGGTAAGAGGAGCTCTTCTAACACAGATATCGCTAATAATCAACAGGCCTGGAAAGAGGATAGACTCGATGTTGCTGAGCACATGTACGCCAAGGCGGAAGCCATTGAAGATCATCTTGATCCCCCCTCAGTAGAACACATGGCAGATACTTTGTGGCATATTGGAAGCGATCTTTTCTCGAAGAAAGACTATTCCATGGCGATAAAATGGCTCCACCGCGCCTACAAGTTGATAAACGGCCAGGATCTGGAGCGACTCTCTGCCGGAGGCTCACAGCTACGACTTGACATTTGTCACTATCTTGTCCAGACACTTCTCGCCACAGACATCCCAAAGAACATCCAACAAGCTGAAGACATAGTCGCCTATATTGAATCCGAGATCGGGGACAAACCAGTTGTACTTCATTGGAAGCTCGAGATTTTAGACAAGTCTCCCCGAGAGGCTTTCGACACTGATGCGTATGCAAGTGTTCTGAGGCGAATGGTGCGATCGATCGACTTCTCCAACAATTTCTTGGAGTTTCTTCTGGGCCGCATTAAACAATTGCGCGAGAGAAGTTCCAGATTGGCTATTGGGCTCTTAGATGAGCTATTATTTTCGAGGCTTTTGCCATTAAAGAACCTAGATTGGATTGGGAAGGGTGTTGTTTGCCGTGTTTGGATCAGTACGATGGAAACTGAATCGCTTAATGCTGCGAACGACCTGTCGGGTATGTTTGAAAAGGTGCTATCAAAAACTGGCACTTTGTTTGGGGCTGAGGCTACGGCCGCAGCACAGTCGGTACGCTGAACTTGATTCAAGCTAACAATAGCTCTGCTGACCCTTGTAGCTAATATGGAAAAAGTTGGAATCAAATTATGCAGAGGAGAAATACGACGCTACGATTACCTGGTGTCAAGCCGCATTGCATGGTCTACTGGCGAATTGCGGCAACGGCAACAAAGGAACATTCGGAAGGAAATTAATCCTTTGCGCAATACATCGCAATGACATGGAAACTGCCCTATCGTGTTTTCAAATCATGCCTCAACCCGTGCAAGATGACCCATTGACTAGATATCTCATGTTCAAAGTTTCGCTCAAAACTTGGGATCTTGACTTGGGCTGCGAAAGCATCGCGCTTCTCAGCAAATCCGCAGATTATGAAAAGTGCCAAGATATTCTCTACGCTTGCATCAAAGAGGCACAAGAGGCAGAAGACAAGATATGCACGTTGCTAGCTCTGAAAGCCATCGTGGAAAAGCGCGACTCAGGGGTCACAATAAATGCACATCTTCCCTCTGTCCTGAGGTGTATCGTCCGACTCATTCACTTGATCGAGAGTGAGAACTCAGAGAACCAAAACAGCGGCACTGGAATGGCAACGGACACTTGTGACATATTTGAGAAAGGTTAGCTCTTGCCTCAACTTTGTGCCGAGACTAATAGAACCAGCCGCCGCATACGCAAAATCAGACCCGAGAGATACCGAAGGTAATAAGATATTCACAATACCCGAACTAGATTGGTTTCGAAAGAACGCTTACAACGTCGGCGCGTCGAAATGTCACGTCTGGGAACTGTGTCACTTGATTCGCATTTTCAGCTCATGCCTCACCTTTATCCAGTGTTTCCCCCAAGAAGCTTCATCTAGTGGTAATCGAGACATACGATTGATGGCCATGCGCTGTCATTTCATCATATCCGCAGCCATCATATCCCAGGCTCGAACAGAGGACAGGGTCGAGGAGCAGTTACAACTATATGTCGAAATGAGACAACACATTGCAGCATTTGATATGGAGTCCGAAGGAATCTATCATCAAGAATCAGACTCTGCTGATGAACAAGCGCAGAGAGACATGCTCGCCAAAGCATCCACGCTGTTCGTCTTTGATTTTGAGGGCGCCGTCTGCCTCAGGAAGTGGGAAGAACTAGGCCAGATTGTGAGGAAAGCCAAAGTGTGCAAGGATGAGTTGATGTATAAGGCCATGGGAGATTGCTTGCTGAGAAGCCACGCGCCAGCAAAGGGTGGGACAGTCACAAGTACTAACGATAAGGCTAGAATTGCTGACGTTGCACCACAGTGCTCTATGCGACGATGCGCCTCATCATCAATGAAATTTTTGAGCTTGAGAACTTTGACAATCAGCGGTTAGCAAAGTATATCCGATGCATGTTCCAGGTCATTCTACCTCTTGAAGACAGCCTCGCCCTTCAGGTTGTCGATCAAGCGCTACAAGTAGTGCGCGAGGGAAGCCAGGTGCGCAACCGCTAGCTTCTCCAAATGTTTGATTTTTGTGCACTAATCTAACGCTCCAACAGATGGGGAATCCTTTCCCGGCAGATGAACTCGACTGGGTGGTCGCCACAACTTTTAATCACGCTATGGACATTATGGCACGCGGTGACGCGGCCCTGTGTCAACAGTGGGCACTCAAGGCGCTTGCCTTAGCCGAACACATGGATGACGGGGGCGGCCTACGGAGAGAACTGCGGGAGAGGATCGTCAAATTGGGTTTCGATAAAGAACAGCGCTGAAACGGGGTGGGAATGCTTGCGTGTAGGCGCAACCCCAGGCCAAGCCAGGGGTGGTTGGCAGGTTATTAGGGGTTCGCCGGTCTCACAAATGCGTCAGCTCCACCACCACATTTAGAAGCCTTTGAAGGATGCGAATGATGTTTACATAAGCAATAATCTCCTTTTTAATTCATACAGCCAATCATGGCATAAAATATACACGGGTTGTGCCCTTTGTTTCCAAAACCTGGGCCAATAGCGCCAGTCCTAACCAAAACCTCCCACTCCTGTTTCCCTTTCCATCCCTCTGTCATTGTTCGTTGCGTCATCGCGTGTGCCCTTTGGCGCAGGTGTTTCGATACATCATGCTCCATCACTCGTATAGCTCTCCCCCCTAACTGGGTATTCCAGAATGCGAAACTGCATGGCCAAAAAGCAAGGGAATCAAGTAAATAAAAACCCAAATGGATGACCAGATTAAGAAAAAAAAAAAACAGAGTACTATAGATGCGCTTTAAATAGGGGTATTTCTTCAACGCCAAAATCATAGAAAGCCCCGACGTTTTTGTCGTATACAGATAGATAAAACATTAAAAATGCTCCCACTTCCTTTTGTTTTGTTTGTTCTCCAGAAATACAAAGACAAGCTTTTTTTCTTTTCTTTCTCTCGCTCGTTTAGATGATGTTTGCAATGCTTAAACGATCCTTGGAGTTACCCGAGGCACTCCCACTCGGGCTTCGGTGGCTGCCCGCTGGAGACGTCACCCTCCCGCTCGCCTCGGAGCCGAAACGCGGAACATCTCCCAATCGAGGAATGTCTACCGCGTGGCCCAGAGTTTCGCTCTTTACGGGTGGAGGTAGCGTCCATGTGGGATTTGAAGGTGTGGGAGTCGCATTCCTCGGAACCTCCAGCCCGCGAATGGCAGTTTCGAGTCTCGCCCATCCGCCCCATTCTCTATCCTCCGCTTCCGTCAAACCAGTCCGAGCCTCGGAATTAGCGAGGTTGTTGCCGCTTCCTGAAGGTTGCTGTGACACGGTCGAGGAGAGTTGGGACAGCTGTGTCTCGCGCTCCATGCCAGCCCAAAGCCAAGAGGAGTCCGGCGAAGCTTGGAGATCCGCTGATACGTATGCGAGGAGGTCTTCGTCTCGTGCTAATGTCTGAAAGATGGTGGCTGGATCGGCGGATGGAGGCGTAGTTCCATACGAAGAGGGCGCGGACCGAGATAGGTAATTCATAACTTCCGTTTTCTTTGTTGCTAGGGTCGGGATGAAAAACGAGAGGAAACGGCCACAGGGGATTGCAACATCTCTGCGGGAGCCTATCGAAGCCAGGGCTCGGATACATGTGATGGCGTGGTCGGAATAGCCTGTAAGGAGTAGGAAGAGAGTGCTTCGGAAAATATGGGTGGTGAGAAGGGCCGTTGCCCCATCGGCGAGGATCGCGGTGTTCGATCGGTGGAGCAGAGAAGCTGTTTCGAGAGCAATGTGCGTACAGTTCTCCAAAGAAGCAAGTCGTATCTCAGAGGGGTAAGCGGGATCGATGTGGTGTCGGTGGAGGAGCAAACGGGCATGGAACAGGTATGCTAGAGGAGCAAGAAAGTGAGGAGCAAGAGGTACTGTACTGGAAGGGTCGCAAGCTGGGGGAAACGTGTCGAGACATTTCTTGAAGTGGTTGTCGAGAGTCGAGACCTGGCCTGGCGAGAGTGTGGAGGGTCGAATCGCTGCAATGAGTGCTGTGTATGACCTAACCACGTGAATGACGGCGAGCAGAGAATGGGTTAGGGGCTCCGCTCCGTTGGGAACCAACATGCCTCCCTCGTGAATATACTGATCGTCCACGCCCGCTGGAAGCGACACATCACAGTCTCCGTCTTCAATCAGCACTGGCCTGCCGAGTTCTGTAGCCAGCGTTCTGTCCAAGATGTAAATCGTCCACCATGTCCTCCGGCGCATTTCTCCTTCAATTACAGGCCAAGGCCCTGATTCGGAGTATAAGCCCAGATCCTGTCCAACTCGAACAGCCCTGCCTAACCAAGTCCACGCTGCTGTTTTTAAGTTCATCTCGTTGAGGCATATCGAAATCAAAACAAGCGCTCGCACATCGTCCAGCGAGAAGTCGTTGCCCCACGGATCAATCATCTTGTTCGCCGCCTCGAGGAACTCGGCGGGCTGGTAAAACGAGTTTGATTGCGATGCAGAGCCAAACAAGCTTCCGGCAGCGAGGACAGAGAAGAGCAACGAAACCCAGGATGGGGAAACCCTTGCAAAGCTGTTGCTGGCGTATACACTGTCAACCGATGCTCGAAATGTTGGGAAGTGCAAGATGGGGAACATTGCATGCGTTGATGTGTAGTATGTATGGAGCAACTGATCCACAATGTGCCTTGGAGGAAGCTCTGGCCGCGGGGGGTCGAAAGAGAACAGAGCTGGGTTTCGGTACTGCGCAGGGGGTTTGAAGACTCCCTTGGAGAATGATCGCACATTTGCCCTCGCTCTAGCCAGCTCCGGGATGGGTGCCGGCCGCTTTCTTCGTTTCGGTTCTGATCCTATCGCGGGCAAGCGAGGGGAAGCATGGTCCGCCGCTTCTACATCCAAGTCCATCGACCCATCTCTATCCTGAAGCATCCGTCGAAGGCCGTTGTTTTCTCGCTTCACCCGTTCCATCTGCTTCTCCAGGTCCTGCACCTGTTTGATAGACGACATCCGCCGGTTTGTCTCCTTGGTGAACTGGCACTTGACATTTCGGCTCGAGCATTCCGAGCAGCTCGTCGTTTCCGTGGCATCACACTTGACCTTTCTTTCCCGGCAGGCATCGCAGCTTGGATCCTTTCTCCGTTGTCGGTATGCCCGCTTCTGCGCCTGGGAACCGGGAGCCCCTGGAATGTGGGCGGCTGATGGTCCTGGCGTGCTGGTTACAGAATCTGTCGACGTGAGGGATTCCTGGCCCAAGGAAGATGATGCCGTCATTGGCGTGTAGGGCTGAAAGCCCTGGCTAACCGGTGGAAGTGACGGGATACCAATGGGCTGCGGCGTGGTGCCCGCGTTTAATCTGGGATTGGCGCTCATCACACCGGTGATGTACTGCGATGAGGGCTTTGGCGATGTGGCTGATGAGACCGAGGAGGAGTCGTAGGACCTGCTGGATAGGTTTGGGGAGCGACTGTAAGGGTTTTGGGATGGAGCTGCCATGGCTGAGCGGCCCTTGGGATCCCAGTCGCTGGCTGGACGAGTGAAGAGACTCTCCGCAGCCCCCCCGATGGGATGAATGCTAGGCAAACGCTGATCGACGAGCATACAAACTACTCTGATCGGGAATCTGGGGAAAGTGGTCAATTATAGAGCGGTCCAGGCTATCGTGCCGGCGATCGAGGCCGAGCTGGCTGGACGTTGCTTTTTCGCCAATCAATCTGATTTAGAGCCACCTATTGACGTCTGCCAATGTCCTCGCCTAGCGCAGACCAAACCTGGCCTCTGCAAATTGTTATCTAGAGACGCTCCAAAGTCGTCTACTCCAAGGTATCCGGCAAGATAGAAGTTGGCTGGATGGCTTTGTCCAACCCGGTAACAGCTTAGAAAATGCCCGGGCAAAATTGGGAGGCCAAGAATGGGTGGCTTTGCCGTGTGGCGCTATGTTGAATCCAAAATAGCATCCGGTACAGGCCAGCAGTCCACCGAGAAAAGATAGCCCTCGCAGGCTGAAGGCGACAGGTAGATGAGCCTCCGTGCCGGCCGGAGCAGCGATTGTCAAATGGCCTGTCTTTTGCTTTCCACCGAATGGGACGGTCGTTGCAAAAAAAAAAAAAAAAAAAATTTCGAAGGCGAGGCGAAGAAATACCACGCAAGAGGCTAGGGAAGTAAGAGAGGCGTCGAGTCAAGATGGGCGCAGGAGTGGGAACAGAAGGAAATCTTGGAAGAAGATGGCGTATGCAAGCAGGTATATCGCTGGCCATCCGTCTGCGGGCACACCAACAGCGCCATGTTAGTGGCGCTGGTCCGTGATCCGGGGCTCTCCGCGGGTTAAAGCAGATTCGGAAATATTATCTGGACCAGGTAGGGAAAATGGGGGGCCCGAGGGGAGGAGCCATACCCTTGACGAATTTGACTGGGCAGGGCTGTTGAGATCAGCCATGCCCGCTAACGTGTTTCGAGCGGAGTTGGGCATCCTAAGAGAAGTCGCCAGCAAGAATCCCGGCCCCAGTCGCTCTGTGAAGCGACGGACCAGAAGATTGCTTGTTTTGCGGCGGCAGACAAGCTGTAAAAGGCAATTGTCGTGAGCTGCCCAGACATGTCAAGGCGATAGCTGCTGTCGAATCGCACATTTGCGCTGTGTCACTATACTAGCAGCCAGGCGGACAAAACCCACCTGTCCAACCAAGGCCCGTCCCTATTCTTATTTCGCATGCTGGGAATACGGCTGTGACGTGACATAGAAGCGGATGGGGCTGAAGAGCTAGTGCGGGCCGACAGGAGCGTGAAGCTTTTTCGGAACCCAAGTTTTGAGGCTTTGGGTAAACTAATTTGAGGCAGCGATGTGCACATGGGATCAGTGTGAGTTTCGGAAATCTTGCCTGTTCCAAACACCTTATCCCATGTGCCAAACCCCCCCCCCCTTCCCAACTTCTGGGATCGTGCGTTGAGTGGAATGCATATTGCCAGAATTTGGAGATCGGTAAACGATTCCTCCTGAGATGGCCCAGGCTCGCCTTTGCACTGTGCCGCGAACCAGTGGCATGGCCCATGAGACAAGGGTTGACTCAAAATTAGACGCTAGGTTATAGGATCGCGGGATATGATGGCATGCAGCGGTGCGGGAATATGTTTTCTGTGGATATGTCAAGTTGATTTACACATAGACTCGAGGAATTCACACGTCGGTCCATTGTTACCGCATGTAACATGATGCGATAAACGAAATAGGAACACCCCAAGCCTGGTTATCTCATTGCCCTACTCGTGGAGAATTAGAGCCACCGGCTGAGTTGGATTCCTTCGACTTCTGATTCAAGGTCCTCCTGGCCCTCCCGGCAAGACGCGTGGCGTCAGCAACCGTTGGATGAAGGTCAGGGGATAAGGACTGGGTCAGTGACGGGGTTGGCGTCGACAGTGGCTCTTAGGCGCTCAACGAGCAATGGACATGCCCTTGACCGTTTCGAGGCGCTCGTCCGAGCTGGCAGCTGGGGTCTGCTTGGAGACTCCTAGACGTCTGCTACTTGCCGTTGGGCACACGGCCTTCGGACTGTGGATTCGACCATGGTGGTTTCCGAGAGGGTGCCACCTTTCCATGTGTTCGCCAATAGCACGGGTCTTTTCTTGGCCATGGGTGGGAAGAGGATGACGAGTCCCCCAGTAGGGGTCGTAGTGGGGATTCGGGCTAGAGCCGAGTGAACCGCCGGGAAGGGAAGCGCTGCGCGGGCGGCTTGCCGGGACCCCGTGGTCGAGGAGGGATCTCGATGTTTGCCAGGATAGTAGTGGCAGGTGCTCACGCAGACGTAGTCCCAGGTGCATGTAACAGACCGGGCGCTGTGGGAGGCGAATGTCGTTTGCGTTTAAGCAATATGGCATAAGGCATCCGCGTAAGCAAAATCTTGTACGTTGACGCCTCAGTTCTGAGGAAGAGAGTTGATTTAGAACAGCAAACTCCGTTAGCGCGGCCTCCCGGATGAGGAAGTTTTAGTCGGGCTTGAGAGTAAAAACAGTGACATTGATCAAAATGAGGTTTTGTTGCCAAGCAAATGCCCTTGACGTTGCCCTGAATGTTGATCTGCGGAACCAAAGGTGTACAACCGCAAGTGTACCTTGCCATCCTTACCTATCCATACTTGATGGGGTCGCGCGCGGCACTAGCGCTTGGATTCAGAAAGGGTGGTGCCAGTGCAGAGACGGTAGTGACCCGGTAGGCGACAAAAGCCAAGTTGCTTGCTCCACCCAGTGGGAAGTTGGAAAGACGCCGCCGAGAGGGCAATGGGCGGGGCCGATTCGCCAGCTCGTTCATCGTTCATCGACCTTGAAAGTCCGTCTTCGTAACCTTAAACTAACAGGGATGCGAGAGGACGCCTTGCGCTAGGTCGGCTGGAATGCATTATGGGGCAACTCAATCAATCGTGGACCGCAACACGCTGCCGAGCCGGAGTGCAATTATTTTTCGTTTAGCATGAGGAGCGAGGGTGGAGGGACGACCTCGCACGTACGCATCTCGATTTGGACAGGAGATAATAATGGCATTCGTCAGTGGTCCAGCTCCCCTTGTCGTGACAGCGTGGGCTGAGATTGGAGCTGGGCGGCGAGGGGTTGGCCTCTGGAGCTGCCGTGCAGGCGTCGTCGTCGATTGTGGATGCTGGAGATGGGGGACGCGCATGTCGAGTGGACGTGCATCAGGGAGCTAAGCTCGGAGAACTCGGCAGGCTGATTGTTCGGCGCGAAGCGACGGCCATTGAGTGTCCACGCATACGCTCATCGTCATCATAGGCGTGTTTCTCCCTAGGCAGATTAGCATGTCTCGGCATGAGCATAGGGTGTGCAGCGGGCAATGCCAATGACGGCGGGAGGTGGGCAGCCACCGAACCGATCCGCGCTTGCCTTAGTTGAGGAAAGGACTGCTTTGCTCGCACAGACGGTGCAGCCCATGCACGCCACACACAGCAGCGAAACCCAAGTCCCAAGCACCAAGCATCAAGCTCCAAGCTCCAAGCCCACAGAACAGCCAGTCGGAAACCCTGGTCTCACGTGCGGCAGGTACCGGTGCCGTCGGGAGCCGAGAGATTGCCCATCCTTGCCTGCCATTTTCATCCCGACACTGCGTTACTCCGTAGTTTGCCAGGGCGGCGCAACCACGGTAGAAAAGCAATCTCACACGCAAGCTACTTTAACTCTATCCGTATTCCAGCTCGATTCCCCTACTGGAAGAGCCTGCCGAGGACATGTCGCCCACCAAGATAGTCTGGGTGCGTTGTGCATGGTGGCATGCAGGATCTCGCTCGAACTGGCCGGGCCGTCGTGCGATTGCTCTGCGTGAGATATCGGACTTTTCTGACTGCACGATTGCATTCAAATCATCCACTGCACTCAATTGTGGGAAACGAGGCATTGAGCATTTTCCTAGCTTTGTTTTATTTGTTTTGCTTGTCTTGCCTGTCTTACCTTAACCCCTTTCATCTATTCACTCATTTGCTGGTCGATTGAATCAGTTATCGTATTTCCACGATCACATTCAATCCGGCAACTTTTTGCGATCAAGAATGCCCTGCCCTGCCCACGCCTGGCTGGGCGTGCGGCGCTCCATGAGGAAGTAATGTCCCGTCGGCGCTTTTACACTTTTCTCCCATGGCTGCTTCTACATCAATCCACGTCATTTGAATGAAAAAACCAGTGCTCCGAAAACCCCTAACCCTGGACAGCCGGATGTGCCACTGCAGCGCTCATGGCACTCAAAAGTCTCGAGCTGCTCCACAGTGATACCCACGCAGGACGGGCCCTAACCCCTACCCTCACTGTACTTTGCACTAAGTATCTCTCTCTTGTCTCCTTCTCACCTCGCTCGGCTCTTGGGCCTCTCCCTGCCCAGTCACCTCCGCGCGATCGCGAGAGTGTGTCCCCAGCACGGAGCCGACGATCATACACCCCCCTCCTCAAAGCCCCATTTCTTGTCGGACCTATCCGTACTTCGACGGCCTACCTCGCCGGCGAAAGACGCGGCAATTCAAGTTACACATCAGTGTACGCTCCACGCCCGCCTCTTTACTCCGATCCCCATGGCTTCATTCGCAGTTGCAGTCTCCATCCTTGTGCCACGATGCAGACGGCTCAGGACCCCAACGAGGTCCGAGTGGACTGCACAATGTGCTGCGTGCTACGTAAGACGGGCTCGTCGGCCTCCACCCGAAACTCCCCAGGCCGTCGAGGTGCAGATGCGCCGGTTGGCCACCCGACTTCGAGAAGCAAACATACTGGTCAAGCAGAACAAGAGAGGACGCCGTCCCCTGCGGCTGATGTGGAACTAGGCCAAGCGCCGCCTTCATTGGGCACAGGTCGCAAGCGCGATGGGTCGCCTTGCGTTGCCATGAGCTTGAACTCCCACTAGACGCTTGGCAACACCTACCTGGCCCTAAGCGGCACCAGCCGGGCGAGGATGCCCTTCTCCTGCATCCAGGCTTGAAAGTCAGTCCTTGCCATCTATAGTACATACATGTACATCGATGGCATGTACTGGACATGCTTGACCGAAACGACGCGCACACTTCGTATACCAGTCCATACGTACTTCGTATACAATCCACCTAGGATTTTAGCCTCTCGGGAGTCCTGTGCTATCAAAATTACAGCTCGCGGCAAATGCTACTCCGATTCGGCCAAGCAATCAGATGAAACCCCATACGGGTCCATTGGATCTGGCCATAGCGGGTGGGGCCACCTTCGCCAGCCCGTGCCCGTTGAATTCAACTCACTTGACTTATCCAGCCGAACGGTTCTTTTACCGGACGCGGTGATCGGTTCCCACTTCCCACGCAAGCTCCCACTTTCCCTCACCATGACGGCGGTCCGCCGACCAATGCGTACCACATCCACTCATCTTCACCACCAAGGCGGCCAATCGATATCGCAGGTGAGGGATCGTCCTGCACCCTGTTTCGTCCACGTGCCATTGGCACGTATGATCCCTCACGTCGACATTCAGTCAAGCCACGCCGGCGTTGGCTTGAGTTTGGCCGTCTCTGCCTGATGATCTCTATCCCGGCCACGCTTTCGCACGCTTTGCTCAATGCAATTTTAGAGGGTGTGTCGGCAACAGCGCAAGGTTCCACGGCTGCCACGACTATCGTCTCTTTTGGCAAGATTGACAGTTGCTAGCCTGGATCTACCCGCCAAGCAGGAAATACATGACTTTGGCTTTGCCTGGCCTGATTCTGGCAAACTGCCAGTCGAGCCAAGGTGTGGGAAATTCCGTCATTTTTCTTCACGCTAGTCGTCTTCTTGAGACATTCTAGCTCTCAATGGCTGAGGATGCCATTTCCCCTCCACCATGCACTCCACACCCGAGCCCGCCACATCCCACATCCCGCAGCACGTTATGTTGCGAAACCCGAAGGCTTACGTACGCACCGTCCCACTCTGGGACCCGTCGACCTTGACCCAACAGCCAAGCCTGATTCTCCCAGGCCATTGGTCCCCTCGCATCAGCCGAGTGGTCCTCAACCCACTGGGCTTGCCTTTACACGTACTCGGAGTGTCGTGTGCCGTCAACGGTGAATTAATTAAGTGTTGGCTATTTGGAATTTAGATGGCTTCGCAATTCATCGCCCTTGGCTGTTTGCATGATACGACCGAGATGATGGTCAAAGCCCACGGCTCCCGTTCTACCGTTACAAAACCAGTAAAGTTATGACGCCACCAAACGGCTTCCCAGCACCTGTCTCATCTCAGGGTCCGAGCCAATGCTTTAAATGCGGAGTACGAGTAAGCTTTCGGGTGGGCGGGCTATCAATTAGCCAAGTCTTTGAACAGTCAGCGGCCAAGAACATCTTGAACTTCCTCTCCCAGCAAGAGCGGAAATTTATCTCTGAATGTTATCTGTGCCTCTCCGGCTATTGGCCGGGGTAGTGAGTCCGATTGCCACCAATGAAGTTAGCACATAGCTGGAGACTCCGTCTGTCTTATCCTGTACCGTCCGTCGTCACTAGTCATTTGCACTGACTTGACGGAATCGTTGATCACGGCGCGACGGTGTTTGCAGGCCAGCATCCATCCACAACTCGCCGATAATGAGGCTTGGAGACAACACCAGCCCTTGGATGGATTTATCCTTGAATTGTTCTCGAAGATTGGATTTTAATCAAGATAAAATGCAGCCAAAACGGCGGACGCAAAACAAGCGCCAAATGACGCAGATGTCGAAATCTCGCACGCATCCATCGATGATCATAGGAGTGATTCCGATTCGTACTGGCGCGAGTTGGCGGATCGGTCGTAAGGTTAATGCGGACAAGAAGGTTGAGGCGATTCATGTCCTAGACCACAAGAACGTTTTGTGGGCATGTGGCTTGTGGGGACGACGAGCCGAAATCCTTCGGTCCAGGTGGTTGATACCTTTCCTGCGGGTTGACCCCAATATTCCCTGCTTGTGCCAAGTTATCATCCCTGTGCCCACCCAACACCCTGCCCATGCTCAGGAGGCGACGGCGGAATAGCGGCTAACCAAAGAGGTCTGCCTTTCTACGACCAGTGCCAGCGCCAAACGCCTTGCTTTCTTCTTCTCGGTCTGTGGTTGCCAGCGGCTGACGCCTCTGTCATGCTAGTGGGCCGTCATCATTTTGTCAATCTAAGCACAGAGTTGTTATCGCTGAAAAAAAATGCAGTGACATTGGATCGATTTGGCTCGAATAGAAACTGTTTTAAGCTTCAATTGCCGGAGCACTATCCGGAGAGGGGCGTGCGATGGGAGCAGCTGCTCACGGGATTTTGTTCAGTCCGGTTCCTCCGATGGCTGTAACAACCCGCCAGGTCGGAGACGCCACGGTGTAGTTGCAACGCTGAGACAGCCAGAGTAGCGGGCGCTGGTATGCGTACAAGCGAGGCACAAGTACGGAGTCGCCTGGTGCTTTTACAATATACCGATTGGCTCTTTCTCCAGCTACGACCTGGGTAACAGGGTGGGGATCAGCCATTCATTTACCGCGTCTATGACGGTACGGTAAGCTATCCGAACTCCGTTGACTTCCGTCCCATGTTTTTTTTTTTTTGGGGGGGGGGGGGGGGGGTTCCGGAGCGGGTCGTGGTAGTGAAATATACGCGGGTCTCGGAACAGGACTGTTTGTTACTTTATTTGACATCCCGTCTCTGCATTGGGATCCCAGTTGACATGGTATGACACGATATGCAAACATGACGAAGCGCTCATCTTACCCCGGGTGACGACGCCAGCAGGTGGGAGACATGGAAGCATTCCCATTAGCCTCAACCTTGGCTTGGGTGATGACGGGCGGAAGTGGTAGGGATCCTTCAGTGGGCCATTGCTGAAGCTGAGCGAGGCTTGAATTGTGTACACGCCCTAAATGTGCTAGACCTGTGCTAAACCAGTTGTCAGCGCTGACAATGAGGATCGCCTGGAGCCGAAAGAAGAAGTGTCCGCCATCAAACAGCCTCCTGCCATGGCGTTGCTGTCGGCTGACAATACAAGTATCCAACCCCCGTCCAGTCGTGCGCCACATCCCCGGGTTTGCACATGGTTGGTGTTGAGGCAGGGGGGGTTGGCTACAATGGTTCGGTGTAAGACGGCTTGCCGCGCGGGGGTGTTGTGTTGGGAAAACACCTTGTTTCTGCAACTTTTTCGACAAGATACATACCTGAGATGGCATCCAGTGGTGTTTTCTCATAGAAAAGCGACGTCGCAGACTGAGGCAGCAGCTTATCGCTCACCTCCGACGTCAACGGACGGAAGCACCCGAAGCCGGGCTCTTGCTATCGGTCCGTCATCAAAAATTCTTACCAAGCCCAACTGCCATGTGGGCTCGCTGAACCACGTTAAGGATCAGTGTCTTTTAACAGGTTCGCACAATTTGGCGGGGGAGATATTTCTACAATCAATCCCCCGGATCGAACAAAGATTCAAGTGAATCTCGTCCCAAGCCATCACCGCCGACAGGATCCACAAAATAATCATGTGCAAATCTCCACTCCACGAATTCATCGCTGAGCTCCCGAAGGTTGAGCAGCACCTCCATATCGAAGGAACTCTCGAACCGGAGCTGCTATTCGCCCTTGCAAAGAAGAATGGCATCACTCTTCCCGAAGACCCCGTCTACGCCTCCCCGGATACGCTCCGCGAGCGCTACGGGCAATTTACCTGCCTCGATGACTTCCTGCACTACTACTATCTCGGAATGAGCGTCCTTGTCACCAAGGAGGACTACGAGACTCTCGCCTGGGCTTACTTTGAAAAGGCCGTCCAGGACAAGATCCGCCATGCCGAAATCTTCTTTGATCCCCAGGCACACACTGCTCGCGGTGTGAGCTACGACACTGTTGTCGCTGGTCTCACTGCGGCCAAGAAGCGCGCGGAAAAGGAACTGGACCTCAGCGTTGAGTTCATCGTCTGTATCCTGCGCCATCTTCCCATTCCCGAGTCGGACGCCCTCGTTGACACAGTACTCGACCGGGGCCACCTCACCGACGGCACCCTCGTGGGCTTCGGAATGGTGTCGAGCGAGAAGCCCTTCCCCCCGGAGCTCTTCAAGGACATCTATGCCCGTGTCGCTGAGACGGGCACCCATCTCACCACACACGCCGGCGAGGAGGCGCCCGCATCATTCATCACCTCCTCCCTTGAGAACCTCAAGGTTTCGCGCATCGACCACGGCCTCGCCGCTGCTCAGGATCCGGCCCTGCTGGCCTCGCTCGCTGCCAACCGCACCCTGCTGACCTTCTGCCCATGGTCCAACGTGGCACTGTGCAACATCCCCCGCCTTGAAGACGCCCCCATTCGCGCCTTTCTCGACGCCGGTGTCCGCTTCAGCATCAACAGCGACGACCCAGCCTACTTTGGTGCCTATGTTGGCGAGGTCTACTGCCGCGTCCAGGACACCTTTGGCTTGGAAATCAAGGACTGGGACTGGATCGTACGCGGTGCCGTTGAGGAGAGCTGGTGCTCGGATGAACGCAAGGCCGAGATCTTGAGCGAGCTCGACAAGGTAGTGGGTGACTTCAAAGCCAAGACCATTGAGGCGTAAGGGAGGGGAGCAGGGATGCGATTGAAAGAATGAAAACCGGATATGGACAACACTATTGAGCCTGGTTGGCGGGTTGCTTATGTGAATTGGTAGCGATAAGTTTGCCGTGAGTTGAAGGATACCCTGAGTTGAAGTGGACAAGGAAGGAAAAAAAAAAGGCATCATCATAAAAGTGTAGGTAGTATAAGCCGTTATCATCTGTAGTGTTCAACCCGGAGAGCTCTCCTTTATCTCCCAGGCCAGATATAATCTGTCCGTTTTCTGTCACCCAAACCACAACATGAGTTACAAAAGATTCCAAACCAAGCAGAACCAAGTCAAGACACACTCCCCACCCATTTCCCGCCGGTCCCTTGGTCCTCACCTAGCGCCACATGCAGTTTAAAAAAAAATCAACTATAGTCAACTTTTTTCCTTCCTCAGTTTAACCTTCAGTGGTATCCATAGCATCGCCCTTGAGCTTTGCCTTGGCAGCCTGCACACGCTCCTCGCGCCACTTCTCGATCTTCTCCTTGAGCTCCGTCTGAGGGATAGCATCTTCTATCGACATGGGTTGACGGGTAAATGGGTCCTTGGGGTCACTGAGGAGGTGCTGCACAATGGTGGAGCGGTCGACAATGTGCTTACTAGGCAAAAGAACAGGGTCTTTCATCAAATCGCCCATGATGGGGTCCTCAAACTCAGCGGGAATATCGCCTAGGTCTAGCTCGGCTTGGTCGAGCTCGAGTTTGGCTTCGACAAACTTGGCCTTGAGCTTGTCCCAGCGGGCAATCTCTGTGGCGTCTTTTTGGTGCTTCGAACTCAGAATTCGAGAAACGCGGTCTAGGACCTCAGGCTTGTAAGAACGGCCGTCAGCAGCAACGGCATCAATGAAAATGGTAGATGTGCCGAGATTGAGGTAGATGTCGACAATATCGGAGATGAGCTGGATGGGACGGAAATGGTACTTGTCCTTGTTGGCAACACTCAGCTCTGCAGCCGCCTTCTTGCCAGCCAGTGTCTCGAGGTTGTAGTTCAACATGCTGGCAAGACGGGAGACAATCTCGGGCATAGTGAAGGCCTCCCCCATCGCTTCGGTGAACAACTTCATCATTTCGAGCGTCTCATTGGCAAGTTGCATAAATGACGTAGCTTGATTGGCAAGAGTCTGGTGCTCTTCTTCCTTCTTCTGGCGGTCCTCCGTCGAGAGAGAGTGGTCCTCGAGCTGTCGCTCAAGTGCCCGGATCTTAGGGAACTTGGTCAGTGCCTCATCCAAGACATAGGTAGCGTCGTTCAACAACATGTTGACAAACTGAACAAAGAACTGCTTGTTTACTCTGGATATCTGTTAGGTCTTACGAATTCAGCGGTTGACGCGGCATCAAAGCTTACTTGCTCTCCTGAGTCAACTGTCTCTTGTAGTGATCGTTGACCCAGACACATTTGATAACCTGGAAAATCTCGTATCGAATGTTGAACTTGTCATAAAAGGCCGAGTCTGCGCCAGTGGACTCGCACTCGATGTAAAATTTCATCAGAGCGCGCAACAGGTGGTCGTTGGCAAACTTGGATGAGATGAGCTGATCACCCAGCACACCGCGCTTGAGGTGCATGAATGGCCATGTCGCAGAGAAGAGCAGGGATACCAGTGACGACTTTAAGTAAGGGTTCTTGATGTACTCAGTTGAGCGGAGGAAGGTAATGCAGAGAGCAATCATCTCATCACCAACGGCACTGGGCAGGATGTTGGCGAGGAACCTATTCAAACATTAGCAATGCTAAGTCTCAAATCATCTCGCTAAACCAACCTGAAGATGAACTTGAAGTTGTCGACAATGTTCTGAAGACAATACTCTGGTAAGCATGCAAAGGTATCAAGTCTCTCCTGGGGTAGAGGTAGTCTGTTTCGGTCAGTTGACATTTTCTAGCATACCAAGCGAAGCTACATACTTGATTTCCTTGAACTCGAGACCAGGCTTGTACTTGGACCGGGTCACAAGGCGGAGCAGCCAGACAGCGACATATCTCATGAACCTCAATGACGTGCTCTGCATTCGCTCGTCAAGCAGGACGCCTTCAATAGCATACTTCATTCCAATGGTCTTTTCCAAAACCTTTGTGTGGCGGTTCAGGGTTTCTTCCAGGAGTCGCAGTTGATGAGGAACATTGATAACCTTAGGTCGCTCCGCCTCCATGGCTTTGAGATGCTTCTCTAGATACTTGATGTCTCGGTCCAGGTTCTTGAGTTGTGAGTTGCATGCCTCGCTTCCATAATGGTGAGCGGCCAGAGTCAAGAAGAAGGCTTCCGAGATAAAGTTGGGTTCACCAGGCAGAGTCTTGGCATAGTACTCATCCGAGTACGCCTGATCTGCATTCAGTTTCGTCTCGTCCTTGATGTCTACACGAGGATTTTTACGGAAATAGTCGTCGTCAATCTTCTCAATCTTGCTAAAGTCATTATCCATAAACGGTTCACAGAAGCGATCAAGAACAGTGGTGACGTTCACCATGAAGCCGTTGGAGGCCACTTCCCTAGGGTCAACCTGAAGAGCTCGTCGCTTGTGGTTCTTGTTCATGATGGCAGCAAACCAGTCCAGAGTCAGGCTTCGCGTTTCCGGGCCTGCTCGAATGAAGGCGTTGGAAATGGCAAAAAGGTCATCCTGGTGTGTTCGCAGAACCATGCGCAAGGCATCCTGCGCATTGCGAATTCTCGCCTTGTCCAGGGTACGGGGACCAGGGAAGTAACTCTTGATGACTTCAGACTGCAAAGGGGAGATGTGGAAAAAAGGGCCGAGGAGAGTGTTCTTCTCAATCTCGTGGGCCGGTCTATCCTCATTGAAGTAAGGGTATTTTGCCAGATTGACAATAAGAGGGGGGAAACGAGTGTAAGTCAACATGGCCTGCATGACCTGTCAGATACGACCAGCGCTTTGGTGGGGCCAGGGACGGAATACCTGCATGCACGGCTTATAATCATCATCCATGGACATGGCACTTAATTTCTTGCTGATTTGCATCATGGCCTTGTTGAAAATGTTGGGGAAAGCTTCGTCCTCGTCAAATCGCTTGATGGCCTCTCGGATAAAGTCGAAGCAGAGGCCCTCCTCGGACTGCACACCCTTCAGCAGATATGGCGTAATGCTGTCGTGCTTGGGATTTGGCTCGCGGCTGCAAAGCGGTTAGGATATTTCAACACCCGGCCAAATATACTCACCCGTAGAGGTCTGGCATGGTGAGGGCAAAGAGACAGCTGCTCATGCAAAGTCGTTTCGATTCATCGTGCACCTCGAACTTGGGGCCTTCGGTCCATTTCGCTAACGCTGCGGCTTTGACGGCTCGTTTCCAACATGGCAGAAGGTACTGCATGAGGGGCTTATCCTGAGGCCAGCTACCGAGGGCCTCCATCAGGGCCTGGTCTAGGTTCTCTGTCGACAGCTTCAAGGGTGCCTCGGATTCGTTAAGCTCCTCGTTCAGGCTCGGAAGAAATGTCAGCCGGTGGCCATGGCCGTCGGTCATGTTGTGGGGGTCCACGCTTAGGTGGAAGATTTGCGATAGGATTCGATTGGCATAGTCGGCGTCGGACTCGGGCTGGGCGTTGGTCGGGCGTGGTGGTGGTCGGTCCGCTGAAACGGCATCGTCAATCTCAGAAGCCAGCCTCTTGCGAGAAACACGAAAGCTACCTGTTGAGTCGGAGGGCTCCGACTTGCTGCTGTCCTTGACACCCAGCTTGTTGAAGGGATTGGGGCTGGAGCTGGAGCTTGCAGCCGGGGTCGATGACTTGGGCCGCGACGACTCTGCGGCGGGAGCGGGCTGGATCTTGGGGGTGGGCGCGCGGGAAGGGTTCGAGGACCCGGGCTCGGAGGTCTTGGTGTCTTCGGATTTGGAGGAGGCAGGCGTGGATGAGCCCAGCTTGGCTAGACGTCTTGCCCGGATCTAGATGGCGATCGTTAGCACGGATGCTGGCTGCTGCGATTTCGCATCAAGGGCCGGCTTGCCTGCTCCATCTTCTCCTTGTCTGGGGCGTCGCCTCCGGTCCAGGAGGGCTGCTCGTTGGGATCCATGATGGCAAATCTCCAGATGAGATACGGGGAGAAGAAGGACGAGGATGAGGAAGTGGGATGGTGAAAGAAGTAGAGGAGGGGGATGGAATCGCAAGGCTGACGTCGAATGCGGGAGGGAGAGCCTGGAGCCTCACAAGTCGAGCCCGGCAGGGTGCTGGAAGCGTGCAGGTGAGCCGTGGTGGGGGGCAACCTTGGTGCTGCGGGGCGGTGTGAGGCTGCTGCGTTTTAGCGGGCTGGCCCTGGCACTGTAGCCTAGAGAGAGATGGTATGGCGCCTTGCAACGGGAAAATGGAACCCAAGTCTGCCTTGGAGATGCTGGTAGATGGAATTCCGAAGAAGAATATGAGCTGCTGCTTGTTTTTGCTCGCTGTCGAGATCAAAACAAAACATTGAGATGACGGCAGGGCCTGCAGCCAAACTCCGCTCCTCTGCTTGCCGCCCTACAAAGTCCGCTGCAAAGATCCACGGAGCCTCGGATTTCTAAGCGGCATCCAGCTCCGGCGACGCCATGTCTCGCCCCCTACGACCTATCGCCACACGTTGAACACGACGGTCACCCGGTCTAGTCTTGACAGCGTTTTTTTCGTGTGCTTTTTTTCGCCGCTTTTCTTGTAGGAAGGGCCGATAACCCAATTTTGTTTTATCATTTCAAATACTATTTTCTTGATTGAGAAATAAGTCACATGCGCACTCTGCTCGCATTGCCGAGATGCGCCGATTGCACAATTCAACAAGCGTCGCATATATACCGTATGTACATTAACCTCTCCATGAATCTTCTTCAGGCCTGTGAGTAAGGTGAGGGTATCCCGTGATTAAACTAAATGCCGCCAAAACGCCCAAACACCAATCCTTCACAGGCGAGGAAGATCCGCTTCATGGCTACTTGATCGACGACGCTCCGGAGGTAAGTGACTACCGTCCACCGGGCCTTCGCGACGCATGGTGGATGTCCCTGAATTGTTTGCTGCTCGGATGCGGCCCTCTTCACGACTCCGGTTAAGCAGCCAGTTGACATGCATCCTGATCATGTTTATGTTGTTCCGTAACTCGGTAACTTCCTCCCGTATTGGCATGACTTGGTTCAAAGTCCACATGCTCTGCCTTGCTTCCAAGTGAGTTAAGTTTTGATGAACCTCTTCAAACCCGGCATCCAAGTCCTGCATAGTGCGGCTGTCTCCCACTGAGGAGTCAGTTGCCCCGCGACGGTTTACAGCGGCTGTCACTTCGTTGATCCTTCTGTTTGTTTCATCTTGACGGGCGTTGAGTTGTTGAAGCTGTTGACCAAGGTCATTATACGACTGGATAAGTTCCTGCTGGGCCCGAATAATCATGCCAGAGGGCGTCTCGGGGTGAAAGGCACAAGAGGCAGTATGAGAATCCATCATACCACGTATTGACCTCGCAGGGCAGCCAAATTCCTTATATGGGCATGGGATAACAATTCCATCGCAATCAAGCTGCTGGTGAGTATCCATCTGGCTTCGACGAACGAGCTTCCAGCATCCCTCGCACCGGGTCCTACTTTGCGGGCAACTGAGGAGATGCAGTTGACTGTCGGGAGCGTCGATACTCGACTGGCAGCGGGTGCAGTGAGTCTGGTTATGAGGACAAGTATCGTCCGTTGGCTTGGAGCGCAGCCTCTTGTCGCAGTCGGCACCCGGGCAGGTAAAGTCTCGAAAGCGGCATTCCGTCGTCGCATGTATCTCCACTACCTCGCGTCGCAGCTCTTCCTTGCATCCTCTCGCCTGGTACGGACACTTGACGAGCAAATTGTTGAGCTGAGTGCGCACCAATCGCGCCGCGCTGAAGCAGTTGGGCCATAAAAGAGGGTCACGGTCGATAGGACATGCTGTGCCGGCTGGGCTCGAGTCGATGCTCTGGCGCAAACAGCGGTAGCAGAATGTGTGGTCGCAAGGCGTGGTGACGGGATCGACGAGGGGATCGTGACAAATGGGGCAAAGAAGATTTACGTCGGGGTCAGTGACGTAGCTCAATGAGTACATGTCGAATACGCAATCACCGCCATATCGATTTGGGATATCGAGAGACGAGGGGTGGGGCGGCAACATGGGTCCGGAACGGCGCTCGGAGTTGGCATTGGGAATTAAAAGTCCGGGAGCTTGGGTCGATGCAAAAGGTCGAAGCAGCGGTATCTGTTGAGCGTGCTGCTGGGCCGCCTGGGCTCTGCCGTAGATGGTGTCGGGAGAGGGCGGGCGAACGAGGCTCGTGATGAGGTCGGGTGTAGGGGTGCGGCGGAGGTTTCGGCGGGCAATGCGACGAGCGGACACGGTGCTCAGATGGATGCTATCGTCGCTCAAGTCGGACGCAGACGTCGCGATGGCAGCAGAGGCAGCGGCGGGCGGAGAAGTCGGAGAAGTCGAAGACTGTGCCTCTATTTGGCCATGCGACGATGGCCGGGCATCGCCCGGAGAGTCGTTAGTCGGCATGACGGAGTCGGAGTCGGGTCGGGGATTGCTGGTCGGTCGCGGAGAAAGTCGCGAGGGCTTGGGCGCGAGACCGAGGATGTCGATGTCGAGGCTCCAAACGAGCCACCATATGTTTGCTTACGCGAAGACGACGATGTTGTGAGGGGCCGAGTTAAAGTTAGGGTTGACGAGCGGAACCAATGCGCGGCAGAGGAGCCATGATGGAGGGATGGGAGGGATAGACGCAATACGCATCCAAATTCAAGGAACTGGACGAATTGCCCGATAAGATAGGCCACACGGTACTTGGCCCGTGCGAATGGCGGGGTACAGGCCGCTACAGCCAGAATAAGCGAGACACGATTCGCGCTGGGCTCCGGTGTCCCCAGCGCCATTACAACGCGACCTAACACCGAGCATTAGGTAATGAGCAGCAATACCGGGGGCCCGATATCTTGATTCCATCAGTTCCGATGTGACGTTTATTTCGACTCGGCCCAGCCGGGTAAAAACTCAGCCATGATTAATCCGATTCCTGCTTGAGTGTTTTTCCTATCTGCAATGTTCCTTGAAGAAGGGGGCTTTAAAAAAAAAAAAAAATAAAATAAAATAAAAAAGAGCACTGACCCGCATCGGCTTCGGCGCGCAGAGACATGATTCGCTTCGAATTTCTAGAAGGCGTTTACCTCGTCCATTCAGCCCTATGCCGGAATGCAGAATGTGGGTTTACCCGTTTTCTGAGGATGCATCCGGGCTTTTCCCTGGTTGGCTAAGCCTCTGCTTCTTCACCTGTCAATTACATCACCTTGCAACTGTCAGCTTGACGGTTTGAGACAAATATGACCCAGCATCCGGCCTTATGCTTTGTGCCAAGGGATCAACAAGCTAATGAGATGCAATTGCGTCGCCGTCATCAAATATGTATGGCTTCACCGGTCCTTCCATTGTCGCCCAAATTATTCCTCATCTCTCATTTCAGCGGCTCCAATATGAGTAATGCGGCAGCAAGTCCAAAGGATAAACCCGATGTAAATGGCGCACCAGGTCATCAAGAATACAAACCGTAAAGTCTCTTGGCCGTGAGTCATCTCGAGGGTCATAGAATGCTTCTACGAATCAAATCTATCCCGAGAATCCTATCTTGTTCACCAAACCACCGCCAGAACGAACGAGCCACAATGGTGGCTCCCGTTTTCGTTTGTCGTATGGCAGTATTTCTGGTAAGCGATGTTTGTCATGAATTTGCGATCCATTTGCAATCCATTTGCACTCTTCACATCCCGGGACTTTGGTGTGACCGCCTGGTTGTCTGCCTATTTGCTGAGCCACGCCGACGTCTCACAGAGGGCTCGCTGAGTCCCGGGTAGCGGAAACGGAGACCGGCGTGCCTGGTTTGCAGTGCCTCAGCCTGCTGACGTGGCGAACCTCAGCGATGGTTCATTCGTTTGTTCACCCCTCCAAATGCACCGACTTGTCAGGCGATCACTCGCTGAGGCCACCCAGTGAGGGCATTGGATCCAGCAGAGTACAGGGGCCATTTCCACCACCAACCAAACGGGTGGCATCCATCAGATTACATGTGGATGCCTGGATGCACAATCAAGGATATTTCGCACGAGAAGACATCAGCCATCTTGCTTGCAGCACTCCACTTGCGGGTGCTCTTGGCTTCATCTACCATGGACGGAGTCACTCGTTGCGGAACTCCTGGGGCTCTGTGGTTTGCCTTTCCATTCCTAATTCTCAGCGCTATGCCGCTATTGCGTCACATGTGCATATAGGCACAATAAGACATATGCACTTGACGGTCTTCCATGACCAGATCTGAGCCGCATCGGGTCCCGATTGAGTAAACTCGGCGTGCTAAGTTCTGTCGTTTTGCGGTACACACTCCCGTTTGTACACCGGCGGCAAACACTTCCTTACTCTCTGACTTGGGTGGTGGGCGGTCATCAGCCTCATTCTCGGGGTCTGTTGTGTTCCCAACTGATGCTACCACCTGCATGTCGGGCTCTCCGTGTATATGGTATAAATAGCTGCACAAGCTGTCGAGCGCTGCCTGGACGGGTTTTCCATCTCAACTTCTTCCATCATCAAATCATGGATGCGAGTCTACTTCCCTTTTCTCGACCCAAGGCCAGACCCCGTCCAACTCCTCAGGCCTTGGTCTCCAAGTTCTGGTCCAGGTACCACTCCAAGGCACCTGGCAAGGTCACCTCCATCTTCCCCCGTAGCCTGTACGAGACGCTGCTCCCCAACCCCAGCCTCTCTCAATCTAGAGCCCGCAATGCTGCTGCCAGCTACGAGGAGGCTCGAGCAGAGTGCCGTGCCCGGGTGCGCGTCATTGTAGCAGAGTGCGAGAGGACGAACTCCAAGTTCAATGATCCAGATTTCGATATCGAAAACGATCACTATACCCGCGACGACAACTGTTTGTACGGGTTGATTCGGGACTGGGACGATGATGACGATGGTGCTGGCTCCAGCATCCGCGCCTGGCAGATCAAGATGTCGCTTGACACGCTGAAGGATAGCGGCGTCTTGGGAAACAACCGCATGGAGATCGATGTTGGTAACCTAGGCAAGTACATCGGCACAGATACTAGCTACTACAGCATGGCCCCGACGAGACCAGGGTCCGTTCATCGCCTGTCTTGGATATTTGAGAGCCCCCAGTTCACAGTGGACGGCTACTCAGGCACAGACATCAAGCAGGGCATGAGCGGTGATTGCTGGTGGCTGGCCGCCCTGGCCACTGTTGCCCATCGCAAAGACATAATGAACAGGATATGCGTAGAGCGAGACGAGGAATGCGGCGTGTACGCCTTCGTTTTCAATCGCGACGGAGAATGGATTTCCACCGTCATCGATGATAACCTTTACCTCAAGGAAAAGGATTTTGGCCACGACACAGACGTCTATGATGCCACTGGTAAGAAAGCACGGCTGCACAAGAAGCAGAAGCAGACAGGCTCCGAGTCCTTGTTCTTTGCCAAGTGCGATGATTCGAATGAGACCTGGCTCCCGTTGCTGGAGAAAGCAGTAAGTTGTCACGAGCACACGACATGGCCTCCGTCGCTAACCTGCCACGTCAGTTTGCCAAAGTTCACGGTGACTACCAAGCCATTAATGGCGGCTGGGCAGGAAATGCAGTAGAAGATTTGACCGGTGGTGTCACGACCATCTTGGCAGGTAACAGGGTCCTTCGCAAGGAGCGCCTCTGGCGGGAAATGCTGTCATCTGGTGGCGAAGATGGAAACTTTGTCTTCGGTCTTGGCGCATCAAGTACCGGGTATGAACCAAAGAGAAACGGGCTGGCGCTCCAGCACGCGTACTCCATCCTCAAGGCTACCGAGGTGGAGGACGAAGAAGGCGTGAGGGTCCGTTTGGTTAAGATCAGGTACGTGCACTAAACCTCATGCACATGTCGCTTTTTTGCAATATCCACAAGACACGCCGTGTTGGATGTCATATACTCACTACAGCGTTAGGAATCCTTGGGGGCAGCGATCTGAAGCTGGTCTCGGCGAGTGGCATGGCCCGTGGTCGGATGGCTCCCGGGAATGGACACCTTACATGATTCAGAAGCTCCGGCACAAATTCGGGGATGACGGCATGTTCTGGATGTCGTTTGAAGACCTCCTCTCCAACTTTAAATGGATATATCGAACCCGGCTCTTTGATCAGCAGTGGACCGTAGCGCAGCAGTGGACAAGCGTCCGAGTGTCCTGGCTGACAGGGTATCTCAAACAGCGGTTCATTGTTGAAATCAAGGAGGAAGGAATGGTTGTCATTGTTTTATCGCAGGTATGTGTTTTTACTGGCGTCGCTGTGTTTCATCTGCTAACAAGGATATAGCTTGATCATCGATACTTTCGCGACCTCAAGGGTCAATACGACTATGCCCTCCAGTTCATTCTAAAGTCTGTTGATTCAGAAACACCGCTTTGCCAGGTTCGGCCGGTCCATAACTGGGATCGCCGCTCCGTCAACTGCGAGCTCAGCCTCGAGCCTGGCACCTACGAAGTCATCCCCAGCGTCACTGCCGAGCGGGACGAAGATGCCTTGACGGTGGAAAAAGTTGTTAAGAAGACGGCAGACACGAATCCCCAAAAGCTCCGGCAGGTTGGTTTACAGTACGACCTTGCCCACGCCAAGGGGGGTGTTTTGGATGAGGATGAGGAGTTCCACAAGCGGCGCGAGGCAGACAAGGAGAAGAGACGCAAGCTAAGGAAGAAGGTACAGCGTATCAATCAAGTCGAAGACGCGATGAGACGCATGGAAGAAGCAATGTCGCAGATGCGACGGGAGATGAACAAGAACACTTCAGGAGACAATGACAAGGACGAAAAGTCCAAGGGCAAGGAGGAGACGACCAACGACAAGAGGGCCATGGATGAAAAAGACAAGGATGATGCCAGGTCTACCAAGTCCCCTGCCAAGCTATCTCCTGACGAGTCGTTCAAGACTGCACCAGAGACCCAAGGAAAGGGCGGAGAAGGTAGCTCCAAGGCCAAGGTGGAAGCTGACTCATCCACACCCGAGACTGTCGATAAAACAGATGACAACAAGAAACAAGACACTAACCGAGAGGTCAGCACGTCCCAGGGCCCAGTGACGGCGTCAAGTGATGCCCCGCTTGACAACGATGCCCCAAAGCCGGCTGTCAAAGAAGACCCTGCGTTGCCGCCAGCTCATTCAGATGTCTCGAGCAGCTCCGAATCAGACTCCAGCTCGGACGATGACTCTGATATCGACTACGATTCTGACAGCTCGTCTGGGTCTGAGGACGAGGCATCAAAGAAGAAGAAGAAGCAGAAGCCATGGAACGCAGTCTGCGTCCTCGGTCTGCGGGTCTATGCGCAGCACGCTGACATCAAGGTCCGGCTGCAGGAACGCGACGGCGAACAGACCGGCAGGGGGCTCGTGACAAAGAACGGAGACCCTGTAGGGCCGACCTTCTGAACGATTGACGGACTTGCGGGTATATGATTTAGGAGAGTGGTCAGATGTAGTGGTGGTGGTGGTCTAGGCATCGTGGAGGGTGCGGTTGGGCAGCCAGATTGATGGTTGAGGAAGAACATGCGAGAAAGAAAGAAAAAAAGCACTCATGGTTGCTGCTCATTTTGTTGCGTGTTTACTACGGCATTAATATGTTTCGATAGGGTTCATTTCGGAGCAATAGGATGATGGCATATGGGATCGGGAATTGGGGATACAGAACGATGGAGCGAGCGCAGGGAAGGCCACCTCTCCGCTCACTTTTTTGTTTTCGAACGCTACTTAACTCCTCCCCTTTGATTAAATGATCGGGGCCTCGAACGCAGTCCATCGCGACGAGGGTTCTGTAAAATTTGCCCTCGAAAGATGAGCGTCCCTGAGCCGGGTCAGCAGTCCCCCGGAACAATCCGTGCGGTGCATCTATAGAGCGACGGTTCACATATGCTCGTGTGGACTAGCGTTTGAAGTTGATGGATCGAAACCGGACCAAGCTTATATAATTCAACCACACGGACGTACCAGTTCATTGCTGCCAGGGCCCATGTGTTGGCGGCTAGCCCAGTTGAGCCTAACCTGCTGCTGCGTTCGGCAGTCGCTTTGACCTTGCGGCGAGGAGAAGAACCGAGCGACGCACACACTCTCTCTGCACGAGCACGGAGGCAGGTAATGAGGATAAACACAAGCTAGCGGAGACGGAACCCGTAGCCCTACTGGCTAATACTCGTTCGTCCCTGAAGAAACAGTGCGCGCGCTCTTCGCTCGGCAAGAAAGAAAGAAAAACGTCTGACCGTTTTCAACCATGGTCCCTGCCCGACCCCCGTTTCACCATCGGGCCCCCCCGCCCGCCGACCCGGCCCCACCAGCTCCCCCGGCTTGCCGCGAGCCGAGCGGCCGAGCAACCCAGATTCGACGCATGGCGAAGACCCTCAGGGCTAATGAATGAACGCCCTAGCCAAGCCAGCACCTCGAGTTTGGCCGGCTGCTGTGCCTAGTGCCCACTATCTTCACCCGCCCGCTCGGAGAATTCGTGGTGGAGGGGGCAGGGCCCTGCCTAGTCCACCAGCGCCGAGCACGCCAGGCATTGTGCCGTTGTTTCTTAGAAACTAGCGTGGCTCGCTCTTTTGCAACCCCTGCATCAGTTTGTCCTTGCGCGCCGCCGTCGAGAGGTGATCTGCGCCTTGCCTCGTGGTGTGTAGATGCTCGATGGATCGAGATGTAGCCCGTTCAGGGACCTATAACATGGGCTCGCCCAGCCCCAACATCTCGAGATACCTCATCCCTCTCCTCAGCCTCTCGCCTCCTCACCACGCTTTAGTCCAGTAACAGCTTTCGTTCTTTCAAGCTTGCTCTTTTTTTGCCCTCCCTCCTTCCTCCCCTCCTTCCTCCCAACCTCCAAACAAAGACAATTCTTTGACAGAATTGCTCTATTCCCTCTTTCCAACATGCCCTCGTTCTCTCAAACGGTCGTTCTGGCCCTCCTTCCTCTGGTCTCGGCTAGCCCGATTGACACCAGACAGCTCGGCGGCTACAGCCCTCTCGGCGGCCTTACGGGCGGTTCCAGCCCTCTCGGTGGACTTACTGGTGGAAGTGGCGGTCTTGGTGGTCTGACCAGCGGCCTCGGCGGCCTGACCGGAGGAAGCGGTGGCCTCGGCGGCCTTACAAGCGGCCTTGGTGGCCTTACCGGTGGCGGAAGTGGTGGTAGCGGTGGTCTCGGTGGTCTTACCAGCGGGCTCGGCGGTCTTACAAGTGGTCTTACCGGAGGCTCAAGCGGCTCCGGAAGCTCCAGCGGTGGTCTCTTGAGCGGTCTTACTGGCGGTTCCAGTGGCAGCTCCGGCTACAAGGAACGAAGCGAGCCTGTGGAGGAGGGCAATGGCAAGAGAAAGGTTGCCCGGCAGCTCGGAGGATACAACCCTCTCGGCGGCGGCAGCAGCAGCGGCAGCTCAAACCCTATGGGAGGTATCACTGGTGGTTCCAACCCCCTCAGTGGCATCACCGGGGGTTCTGGCTCCAACTCCGGCTCCGGCTCTGGATACGGCAACTCGGGCGGCTCCAGCAGCGGCAGCTCCAACCCTCTCGGAGGTATTACCGGTGCCTCCAACCCTCTAGGTGGTCTCACCGGTGGCAACTCTGGCTCTGGCAGCGGCTACAAGAACCCTATTGGTGGTCTCACTAGCGGCAGCAACCCACTGGGCGGTATCACTGGCGGTTCCAACCCTCTCGGTGGACTTACTGGCTCCGGATCCAACTCTGGATCTGGTTCCGGGTCCGGTTACACTCCTGGTGGCAGCTCTGGTGGCTCCAGTAGCGGCAGCTCCAACCCCCTCAGCGGCCTTACTGGTGGCTCCAAGTCTGGCAGCGGCTACAAGAGCAAGAGAAAGGTTGTCCGTCAGCTTGGCAGCTACAACCCCATCAGCAGCCTGACTGGTGGCTCCGGTGGCGGTAGCCCTCTTGGCGGCATTGGAAGCATTCTTGGAGGCGGCTCTTCTGGTTCCTCTGGCTCTGGCTCCTCCGGCTCTGGTTCCTACGGCTCCGGCTCCGGTTCCAGCTCTGGCTCTGGCTCCAGCTCTGGCGGTATCCTTGGAGGTCTTGGCGGCCTTACTGGCGGTTCCAACCCTCTTGGAGCTCTGACTGGCGGTTCTAGCCCTCTCGGTGGCATCACCAGCGGTCTTGGTAGCCTCGGTGGTCTTGGAAGTGGCCTCGGAGGCATCATTCCTGGCGGTTCTTCTAGCTCTGGTTCATCCGGTTCTGGCTCATCTGGCTCCGGATCATATGGCTCAGGCTCCACTGGTTCTACCGGCTCTACCAGCGGCAGCTCTGGCTCTGGTTACACTCCCAGTGGCGGCAGCTCCGGTGCTACTGGCTCGACTCCCTCCGGCTCCGGCTCCGGATACACTCCTGGTGGTAGCGCTGCCAAGCGTGGCTTTTTCGGTAGTTTCCCTGGCTTCAGCGGCTTCGGCAACCGTGGCTACTTCGGCGGTGGTAGCTCCGGCTCCTCCTCCTCCTCCTCCTCTTCTTCTTCTTCTTCTTCGTCTGGCGGCAACACTGAGAACGGTCTCTCTGGCGACTGCAAGGACGTGACCGTCATCTTCGCCCGCGGTACCTCAGAGAGCGGCAACGTAGGCAGCATCGCTGGTCCCCCCTGCTTCGCCGCTCTCCGCAGCCGGCTCGGTGACGATAAGGTCGCTATCCAGGGTGTTGACTACAGCGCCAGCCTGGGCGGAATCATACAGGGCGGTGATCAGGCCGGCTCTCAGAAAATGTAAGTGTCTCACAAAAACGATGCCCAAAGCGGAAAAAAAATCACGGTTGTTAACTTCTCTATTTAAAGGGCTCAACTCGTCCAGCAGGCTGCTACCAAGTGCCCCAACACCAAGATCGTCCTCTCCGGTTACTCCCAGGGCGCCATGCTTGTCCACAACGCGGCCAAGGAGCTCGATGCCAGCCTCTCTGGCAAGATCGCCGCCGCCGTCACCTTTGGCGACCCTTGTAAGTCTCACAAACAGAATTCCTCCATCCAGTGGTGTGAACAAGTAAACTGACTCGTACTCCAGACCAGCACCAGGCCATCCAGGGTGTTGATCCCAGCCGCTGCAAGGTCTTCTGCGCCCAGGGCGACGATGTCTGCGACGGCATTTTCATTATCACGCCTGCTCACCTGAGCTACGGCAACGATGCTGATGCTGCCGCCTCGTTCATTTCTGGCTGCGTCTGAAGTGGAGGAAGGTTGTAGGGGGCAACATAAACCTTGGGATTGGGTTCAGACATATTCGTGGCGTTTCAACGTCCCGTCCACTTGGGCGTTTCTTTGTAAAATCATCTTTTTTTATTATTAACAACCTTTTTTTTTTGAGCTATGTGAGCAAATGGTATTTGCGCTCACCGAAATAAATACAAACAAGTATTATCACGTATCAAACTAGTCCCCCCCTCTAGGTAAAGGTCAAAACGTGTTTCACTTCGCATTCCAGCGATTTCGCGTAGTAAGCTATGGCTTGGCCGGTTGCACTTATATGACCAGTCATGGTGATGTCATCTTCGGTAGTTGGGTTGCATTGCTCCACGAGATCTGATGGTGGGGGGGAGAACTGCTCCGGGGTGAAGCAGGGGTGAATGCGAAAGCGATATGTTTTTGTTTTGTCAGCGCTTTTGTCTCAGTCAGCCGCTGCCACACATGGTTCACTCGCTGCGTGCTTTTGTATTTAGGAGGGATGACTCAGAATGACGAAAGTGCTCTTATGTGGACAATTATATGTGCAATCAAACGGTTGAAGTTGTGGCAAATGTACTTGTTTGTCGTGGCAACAGTGTAATATAATCTTAGTGAAGCTAATGAACTCAAGACATGATATTTAATACATCACTCTTATTCTAGTGTCGCTATCTATCTTGGTCAAGAATGCTGTAAATTATAGTCTTTTTGCGGCGTTCGTTTGCAACAGTTTATTGATGCGAAAGTGGTCTAGTAGTACGATGGGGAATCTAAGATCTTTGCCCTCTTCAGGCTAGCCCGCTACTTCGTTATTGCAGAAAAAGACAGAGGCTGTTAGGTATCACGACCTGATAATGCATGGTTAAGATGTCGTAAATACATACAAAATCCTTGAATACTCGGGAAAACAGCAAAAACCACAAACCACCGATTATTTCCCTTTAGCCGCATTTTGTTCGGCCGATTCACATCTGCAATGGCTGGATCAAATGCTACCCTGTACCAGGGGCAGGGATACCACGGCGCCACCTGTGTGGTTGTGGGGCGCATCACGGGAACCAAGCGCCACCACAGAAACGGGTTGTTTGCAGCCGCCAAGACGCAACGGAAACCGGGCGCCGCAAGTGACATGCCTTTGTTTGCAAGCACGGTGGGCGGGAGGCTTCGGTGTAACCCTCTGCAGGTGCTGGGGCTTCTATTTCGCCAGCGGTGGGCAATACATACCTCACTGCAACAAGCAAGCACAGCAGCCACCCCGTCCCGCTAATCAACTGTCCGCCCCCCCCATAAGCTTAAGCTGCTAGCCTTCTAGAAAAAGGGCTTTCTCATGTGCCAACCGGCCCCATAGGACGTCATGACCTCACGTGCGGAGTCGGGCCAATGGCGTCCAGGCTTAGACTTTCACATGTCAGCACGAGATGCGTGCGCGGACGACACAGCATGTCACGGGTCGCCATTTCGGCCCACGAGCCGACCGTAGCCTTCCCGACGAATTCAGGCACGCCGCATGTGCTGGTCTCTGGTCTCTGGTCTCTTTTCCATCTGGTCCTGTGATTGTCCTTCTCTCCATCTCCTTTGGCCAGCGCATACGAGCATCCCAGCTTGCCAATCGGACATCGACTGTCTCAGAGTTGGATTCGCCCTGCATTGTCCCGGAAATTCGACCTGCTGCTGCGCGGCGCCCACAAATTGCCTGCCACTCACTACTTGGCCAGGCCCACGGCCGAGGCTCTTAAAAGCAGCTCCTTGCCCTGTCGCCATTCATGTGAAGGCAGCTTGGCGATTGAACCCCCGGAAACGTCGGCCACCATGCCTCTGGCCCGTCTGGGACTCATCTTTAGTGTTTCCTCATCCGTGTCGCTGAAACTTCCCCTTCTGGCCACCACTTCGGACTCCCGCCCTCCCTCGCCCTTCTTCACATCATGATAGACCACGTCCTCGGACGGCCCTCGGCCAAGTCGCGCCGTTTGCAGGTGCTCGCCGTCCTCTCCTTCTGGACTGTGTACCTCGTCAAGTAAGCAAGCCCGCCTTCTCCCCCGTGGGGTAAAATATGGGGAAATTGGCTGACTGTTGGTGCAGGGGCCATCGCCATGGTCCTCCGGGAGCCCGATTGCTCTCGAGGCTATGGAGCAAGCGATTGACGGCGTGGCAGACGGTGGCAGTTACCATGCTATATCTCTATGCTGCGCGCAATTTTAGTGCCCTAGTTGGGCTTGCCAGCCCTGAGCCCATGGCCAACATGTACGATGCTACATACTTCCGCGCCACATGGGTCTTGACGGCCTTGGATGCTGGCTTCTGGACAGCCATGAAAATCAGGACCAAGTGGCTTCGTGACTTGGCAAGCATCGTCTTTACGCTCTTTTACCTTGTAGCTGCTGAAAAGGCAGACGAAAAGGTCCGCAAGGTGAGAGGTATGATTACCGTGGAGCACCTCCGTGTGGCTTGGAATAAAGGCACCTCGCCATACCTAAGTTTCTTTCAGGGCCTCCTGCGCCCCCGTTTTATGCGATGGCCACCCAGGCAAATTCGAATCCCGAGACCGGCGGAAAGCGACTACAAAGAACCTGTGCTGGCGTGGCTGTACTTTGATGGACCATTGGTAGACTTGGCACACCATGATCGGATAATCCTCGATATCCCCGGGGGCGGATTTGTTGCCATGGATCCTCGATGTAACGACGACAAGCTCTTTGCCTGGGCCGCCAAGTCGGGGTTGCCAATTCTCAGCCTCGATTACAAAAAGGCACCGGAATTCCCATATCCATATGCGCTAAACGAATGCTTTGATGTTTACTCTACCCTTATCAACACCAAAGGTAGATGCATTGGCTTGCCTGGAGTAGAAACTCCCCGGGTTGTTATAACTGGAGACAGCGCGGGAGGAAACTTGGCTGTCGCCGCAACTTTGATGATCATCGAGACGACCAATGTTCACTTCCGTCGTCCTAACACAACCGAATTACCGCCTCCAGATGGTTTGGCCTGTTTCTATCCTGCTCTGGATATGAACATTGGCAACTGGATGACGGATGAGCAAATGTCACTGATAAGGGACCGAAAGATGCGAAAAACGAACCGCCCAATTGTACGAAGGAAGAGCATGCAGTACAATGCTCTGGTGGGAACTCCCCACCACTCAGATGATGAGGACGTTGCCTCGCCACCTTTGCAATCAAAGGGGGACGCAAGTTCACCACTAGAGATTCCCAGTGCTACGAATGGCAGCGTTCGCACTAGCCGTCCCGAGTACTCTCACTCCGGGGCTCGATCCTTAAGTCGACCTAAAGAGAACGGCTCGTCAAGCACCAAAGACACTCCCAGCCAACCGGAGCCAATGAGGACTCGACTGGCAACATCGTCAATGATTTCATATTTCAACGACAGAGTGCTTACTCCTGAGATGATGCGTGCCATGATCATCTTGTACATTGGAGAGCACAACCGTCCAGACTTCAGCCAGGACTACCTTCTATGCCCAGTGCTGGCTCCAGAGGCCCTATTGGCCAAGTTCCCAAAGACATATTTCTTGACCGGAGAACGAGACCCGTTGGTGGACGACACTCTGATCTTTGCTGGCAGACTTCGCAGAGCCAAAGAGGCAGAGTTTAACAAGAACAAGGCGATGGGGGTTTTCAGACACGAGAATGGAAAGGAGCCAGAGTTTGACGACCGCGATGCTGCTGAAGTGATGCTCATCCCAGGTATATCACATGGCTTCATGCAATTTCCGGCAGTTTACCCCCCAGCTTGGAAACACTTTGATCGAAGTGTAGGGTGGTTTGAGCAGCTGTTTGATCACGTCGACGCCATGCGACTACGCAACCTTCGGGCCAAGACTGCGGCCGTGAATGGTGAGGAACAACGGCTCACCCGCGAGTCAAGCGGCGACGAAGATCGACCACTCGAGATCAGCATGACGAAAATGAACAGAGGCAGAAGCTCAACTACGTCACAAATCCAGGATTCAAAGGACAGGGACCAAGAAGGGGAAAGTGGTAGCGATGCCACGGTGACTCCAGGCCACCCCAACGGCAAAGCCGGAAAGAAAGGCAAAAAGGACAAGGGCCTCATGAAGAACAGGAACAAGAACAAAAGCATGATCAAACTCAACAGCTCTGACGACTTGCTGGGACGGCGGATGCAGGGCCTCGCGAGTGGGTTGACGGGGCTGGGTGGCGACAACGACTGAGGTCCAGCGGACTGCCGACAGGTGCGTGTGAGGTGCGAGATTTGGTCATTTCCGAAACGAAAGGTTGAGTAGATGGTGTTGTTAGGGGAGGGGTGACGGAAGCGGCCCCCTTTCCACGATGGCCTGCGTGGGGGATTGCCCTTTCAGATCTCGGAGACTGAGCTGCGGGCGCGGGCGTGAGAAAGTGAGATGTTATGACGGCGTATAGTAGCCTGATGCCGGGTGACGTCGGTGGGAGCAATGGGAGTGCAACACAACAACACACGACGACTTTTGGGGAGACTTGCGAGATGGGGCAATGCGGGGCGGGGCGCCAAGTGGACCAGTCGGGCCCTGCGATCGCGATATGTGGCAGCGGGCACCTTGTGTTTTTTTTCTTTCTTTTTTGGAGGCGAGCGAACCAACAGGTCCAGGTTGTACAATACATGTACCTAGAGAAAGATCAGCGTCAGCAATGAAGGCAATGCCAGCAGGGGACATTTGCGCGATAACCCAGGGGGAACGTCGGAAGACTGGGGGAATCTGATGTGAAAAGTGGTGTGTGTGTGATGCAAGGCTTCTAGAATAATTCGGCCTGACTCGCTGATGAAACACGACAGGAATGAGCGACTCATAATAGGTGTCCAAAATAGACCAGCCCTGTCATGTACTGTAGAAGGGTAAGGGGTTATGGAACAGGCGAGCGTGATGATGATCCCGGCGGTGGGGATTGGCTCGCGGACATTGAGGTCCGGCTGGGAATGGGCACGCACGGTTGGCGTGTTGTGTGTGAGTTTTTCTGTCTAGAGAGTTTCTGTCAAGAGACAGCGGTAAGAAATGGCGGGAAAAAAAAAGAGGCTAGGATATGGGCCGAGAGCGAGAGACGAAAGGAGAAAGGGACGGAGGGCAGGACAGGACTAATCAAGCAGAAACGAGCCTGACTCGGAAGTGCCGTCATAATGGGCTTTCTGGGGGCCCTGAAAGGGCCCAAGGTGAGGCAAGACATATGCCTCTCTCTGCTGATGATGAAGATGGCAGCATTGCAGGTTACATGTTACACGTCGCGCCGAGGTACCTCCCTCGTCACGGCAAAGTTCTTCTCCGAGTCCTGTGTTTGGCCCCCTTTTTTTGCATGTCTTTTTTTTTTTTTTTTTCCCCTCTTGAGTTACCGATTATCCGTGATGCGGCCAGCCTGCGAGAGAGAAAAAAAAATAATGTCATGCGTATGCGCGTGCAACATGTCTCGCTGTGAGAGAGAGAGACACTGTTTCTGCCTGTGTTGTGCTGCTGACACACTGTCGCGGCATCTCGAATCCGCGCCATGGACACACTGCCGATGCGGTGGGTGGGTGGCGCTTCGTCAGTTCTCAGAAGGGGACCCAGCCAGCCAGCCAGTGAGCTGGCGTTGCAAGAGGCGCGTAATTAGGGGACCGACAGCAGCAGGCTTGCGTCAGAGCAAGGGGAGGTGGGCGGCCCTCCCCTCAAGGGCAGGGCGCTGCTGCTGGGCTGGGCTCGGTGAGCCTGACAGCGGGCACCCCGGTCAGCGGACGAGGGAATGGGAATGGGAATGGGAATGGGAAGGAAGAACGAAAATGCATCGCGATGCGTGGGGCTCTCTCTCTCTCCCGCCCCCCTGCCAACCAAAAAAGAAGCTGAATATGGCCCGGGCACGGGCTGTCGGGCAGAAATGGCCTCTGCGGTCGGGGCAATGGACAGCGAGGAAGGCGCAAGCTACAACTACGTAATAGCTACCTACCACCACCACCGGGGGTGGCGAGAGAAAGCTGCTGGGGTCACTACGGGGGGGAGCAGCTGGAAATGCTATACTGCTGCTGCTGCTGCAATGGCTTACAGGGCCCTGCCGCCTCCACGAACCATAAATCGGAGGTGGGTCGATGCGAGAAAGTCAGTGGATCAAAGGGTCGACGGGAGCAGAGGACGGCATTGACGGGATTTTACGGCCGGTTATCCCGTATGGAATTTTACTCGGGTAGGACAGAACAAGCAGACAAAAAAAGGAATTGTGTCAGGGGAGGGAAGGACGGGGGCCCATGTTTTGGAAGGCATCAAGAAAACTACCAGATGTAGAGACAGACCCCCAAGTACATACACCCAGCAGCGCCTAGGCTGCCCTGCCGGGCTGCAAAATGCGGATGCGGGTTTTGTGGACGTGGATCGGCCATGGGTGTGCAAGCATTGTAGCATAGGGGAGGAGGGCCTTTCCTCGGCCGTATGTGACAAAAAGACCTGTCGTGGCACGTTCCTCAGGGCGAACCAGCCAAACGGACGACTGAAACCGAGAGCGCAAGGGACAGTTTTGGCAAGGGAAAGAAGATTAAAAAAAAAAGAGAGAGGGGGGGGAGGCGATAACTGAAGAAATGAAGAGCCAATAAAAACAAAATAAAGAATCAAGGCAAAACTCAAGAAGCGAAGGTCATCGTTCATCGTGGAATTGCAGGATCAGCAAAATACACACAAGCACAAAGACTAACACTAACACGCAGGTGAGTGTGAAGTGAGAGGCGAGGCTGGAAGGGCGTCGTCGCTGGCGAGACGAATGGCCCCTTCTGCTCTGGCCGCCCCCCGTCTGACAGGACCACGCCACTCGGGGGCGCGAAAAGAAATGGCGTCAGGCAATTCGGGACAAAAGGCACCTCATGGGGACGCCAGGAACGGGGAAGTTGGGTCTTGGCTTCCGTTGTTTCCAATCGGTTTTCGTCCCTTGGCATTTTCTTTCTTTTTTGTCTTTCCCGTCATGGCTTGTTGATCCATCATCTAGTATTGCTTGTTTGTTTGTATATCCAATGCACAACAAAAGTTCATCAACCAACACCCGTAAGCGGCATATGGCCTAGCCTCACATGGCGAACGGAAATAAAATTGATTCAAATGTGTCATGGTGTATAGAATTACTCCGTCGGTAGAACCGATTGAAAAAAAAAAAACACCTGCGTGCGTTTCAGTTCCCGTTGCGGTGTACTCGTGTTGATTGCTGATGGATGATCCCGCTTATTGGCCCGCGGGCAATATCGTGCCGAACTCACGGGCAACGCCCGCGGAGGGACATGCATGGCCGAGGGCGTAGGATGATTTCGGGACACGACGAAACGGTAACCAAAATGAGAAAGGGACACTTTGCACAAGAAAAAAAAGGGACTGAGGATGATCGTCGGTCCCGTTCATCTTCGGGAAGCTGGGGACACCTGCCAGGTGGTGTGTGCAGGGAGACGAGACCGAGGACAAACACCTCATACCGAGGTGAGGCACCCTGCCACGTCCTCCTCGGTCAGCCCAGCCGACCATGGGAGACGGCTCCACCCCCAAAATACGCTGTCAAGGTGAGGTACCCAGGCCGGTACTGCGGAGAGGCCTGGTGAGGTACATGCAAAGTCGAGCAGGGGCTGAGAGGACCGTGGGCCTGGTCTCTCGTTCTTTTTGTCACTCCCATCGTAGACTATGACAAGCCACGAAATATGGGTGGTGGGAAATCCAACCAGAAGGAAGTGCAGGCCGCATCCCCATGTTGATGCTCGCCTCAAACATATGCGCAAACAACCAAAAAGTGATGCACCTTTTCTCGTCTCTTTCTCGTCCTGGAGCTTTTCGTCGGTTTCATCTACACGGGCCCAGGGCCACTAAACCATGGTGGCACCACGCAGCGGTGCAGTCCCGAGCTCCTCGGAAGCAACAAAGTCAAGCCAGGCCCATTAACAGTCAAACATCAACATCAAACATCTTCCAGAAACCCACCCGCCTAAACAATTGCCCATCTACCCCTGCTGACGAACCATGACCTGGGGAACCTGCAGGGCCTTACCGCTCACACACACACTTTGGCCATCAGCCTCTCCCCCTGCTCGCCGCCGCCATCGTCCTTCAGCGGCAACGGCAACGGGGGTGCCTTTGAAGCCTTGCAAAGCCCACCTCCGACTTGTGGAGTCCGCGTCGGCCGGCAGCCTCCGTGATTGGCCGTGGAAGTCCGGAATGAGAATAAAAGCTGCCCACAATTACGGACACGTTCAATGGGGAAGGATGCATTGCAGACAGACGCTGTTTTCAGGGCCTTTGCCCATTTTTTTTTTCTTTCGTTGTCTGTCTGGCTTCACCTTCACCGTCGGGCCTGTGTTTGTTGTGCCCTGTAAGTTATAACACAGCATTGAAAGTGGAGTTGTGGCTGCGGTGAGGTTTTGAGGTCCTGCTTCCATTGGGCCATTTGTGCCAAGAGCGCCGAGACATGGGAGCACCAAGCGTGGGTCATTTTCGCTTTCTCTTCTGCGGATTGACTTATTTGGCGATTTTTTTTCTGCTTCGCCCGTTCTGCGCCCGCAGATCGTTGCGGTGCGTCATTGATACCCCAAAGCCATCACTCGCAGGAACTCAAAATGCCCCAGAGTCAAAGGAGACAGAGGGGCCGTTCAAGGGGGGCATTTAGGCGGAGCCGGGGGGGGACGCAGAGAGCTGTCGGGGAATCCAGGGCAATGATTCCCCTAACAATGGGGACCCGCGGACGCGATGCAGCAACCCGTCCCAGAGCGTTGGGATAAGGTGAGGGAAATAGGAAGGAAGGCGGGACAAGGGGTGCAGCACGGAGCTAGACCCTGATGTAAGGTTGGGGAACCGGGCGATTTTCGACTTGAGCTTTCGGCCATGGCGGTGGCGGCTAATACGTGGGACGGCAAGAATAAGAGATGAGGCGTTAAAAAAAGGAGAAAGGAGGCAATGCAAAATCGAACCAATGCACAACGATGCTTGGACGGATGAGGTGAGGTGAGGAGAGAAGAGAAGGTGAGGCCAGGAGCAACTGGGGCAGGCAAGTGCGGACTCTGATGAGACCTTGTGAATCCGGAATAGGGACAAATGGACAAATGGACAGCGCAGGCGGGGGGCATAGCTCGATACCCAAAGGCCACCGTTTCTGAGCTACGGGAAACGGGGCTGGGGCCGGGTGGGCCGAAGACCTCATCAGCTCGCTGGCCTGCGTTGCAACTTCCCCAGTTGGGGCTATGGACCATGAGGGCATCAACGGCAAATGGGAATCCATTCCCAGATTCCTAAATTGGGGACACTCTCCGGGCGACGAGTTCTCGATCGGTCTGAATGCTCTTGGGCCCCCCAGCTCAGTCCCGGATAATGACTTTGGATCCAGGGTCGAGTTGTTACGATCGGCTACTTTAGTTTTCCTTCTATCTTTCATGCGGTTAGAAGAAAGAAAAAAAAAAAAAAAAAAGAGCCTGCCGGGGGCCTCGCGAAGCAAAAAAGTAACAAGGTGGCTCATCATGGGCATTAACCCAAAAGCCCGCAACTGAGCCGCAGCTAATACGGGATCGATAATGCTTTGGGCTCGCAGGGAAGTGGGGTTTTGATTGATCAATGTCGGTGATCGGAAGCTCGGGCAGCCCACAGCGACGGACAGCAGCACTAGCGGGGCGGATGAGGGGAGTAGAGTAACAGGCGGTATGAGGGCGAGGGGAGCACAAAGGTGAGTGCGTGGTGAGCAATTTGCGACCGCCACACTTCACAGCCCCCATGCCGGACACCAGACACCGAGAAGCGCGTGGTTTTTTTTCTCTCCTGCTTGTGTTTGGAACCAAGATGCCGGGTGAGTCAATCGTAAGGGTTCAGAAACAACCGGTTGATTCCATGATCAGGAGGGGTGTGGATAATGGCAGAGGAGAAAAAAAAACAGAGAAACCAAGTACATGGCACAGGCTATTCATGCTCGGGGGTGATGCAGTACGGATTAGGTACATTGGTGCCTCTACATGCAGTAGTGAGCAATGCTGCAAGAGCTGAAGTTGACCTGTGGTTTCTGAACCGTGTAATTTGTTCACCAGGGCGGCTATGCGAGACGGACGGGTACTGCACTACAACGTCTGGTGCTTACGGGGGGTGGGTGAGGCCGCCCATGCCATGCTGGTGCCCCCCCAGCACTGGACTTTTGGAAGGGGGTGCTGATGTGCAGGCATCCAACGAGCAAGTCAGAACGAGCATGTGCCATATTTTCAGGGCGCTGGAATTACGGGATCGTCATTTATGATTGAGCTTCTGAATTGCGCGGATATATCACTGGGGGGGCGTGGTGGCTGGGCTGGGGAGGGGCGGCGCTGGAGCCCAGTACGCAGAGAGTACGTCTGCGGCGCGTATAGACGCAGTACCGCTAGCATACGAAATGCCGGCGAGCTTGACTTTAAAGTGTCGGGTGGGTAGTGGTTGTTGTCGTGTCGCATGTGCATCTGGAACACACGCCGCTGGGCCTGCCCCTCCCTCCCCCGTCCGTTATTAGCGGCGCATTAGAGGACAGGACAAGGCCAACAGAAGGGCAGAACAGCACCCCCGAAAGGAAAGAAAAACAAAGGTCCGGGTAGGTTTACGGGATACAACTGTAGCACGCACACACCCCCTTGGAAGGGTAGTTTTTGTTTTTTTGGAGCCCAACGGATGCTGGCAAGGGAGAAAATTATGGAAGAAAAAGGAAGGGCGGGAAAAAAAAAAATAGACAGAAACTGGGAGGGCACGGGCAGGCAACGGCTCCAAGCTGGGCGTGGTTGTCGGGACAAGTAGGAAAGGGCCAAAAAAAAAAAGGAAGCAAGTAATATAGGGCCCCCGTGTATTGGCCGTGTACCACGACATGTAGTTGCGAGGTACACGCTCCGTCTCTTCGGGGATGTGGTTCCTTGGGCCGTGAGCTCGTGCCTTGGCTCTGGTTGCGCCTTGTGGCCATCCCACATCCACATGCACATCCACATGCACATTTTCGACAATCCACTTCCCGCGCGCAAGCTGAAGGTGAGGTGAGCCGCGCGAGAGTGAAGCCAGCAGCACTGACTGGTCCTTTTTTTTTTTTTGTCCGCTTCCGAGTGACAAGTTCCATGGGCAACCCTTCCGGCTTGTTCCAAGTTCCACATGCTGGACTGGACATGTTGCCCCATGTATCTTGTGTGCTTCGGCTCATCGTCCCTGAAATTCCTCATGCTCAGTGCAAAAACTATTTAACTTGTCAGCCTCTCGTCTCATCCAGCTGCCCATCTGGTCCCCTCCTCTCTCGACGTCTTTCACCGTTTCAACCCCCTTCACAACCTCCTACACACCGCATCCATACAGGCACCACGCTCTCGCAACCACCTGCAGTGCTGCCCTTGTCAGCCTTCGTGAAGAAACCACTACAAAAGACGGATTCCCCTCGTTGGCTCCCTCTTTTTTGGTTTTTTTTATCACTTACACCGTCCTATCACCATCCCCTCACCACCCCTCTCCTCCTGCGGGCTTGCATTAAACGCAAATCGCACCAACCCCCATCCTCTCTAAAGCTTCACCATCCCTGGTGGCCCCTCTCATCCCACGCTTCTGTGCCTTGGTGTAACTCTCCACAGCCACACGCCAGAAGCAAGATAGCACACCACCCACTTTATCTCAGCACCTCGCACATCCACGTTGCACACGGCTTTCACGGCACGCTACCCCCTCTGCCGCCACACCCGTCACCCGCCGCACCCTAGCTGAGCTTACTGGAAGCTGAGCTGGTCGCCCCCCTATTCTGCATTCTACAGCTTGCTCGCATTTACTACATTACCCCTCTTCCTCCCACCATGAGTTTGGTAAAAAACATAGAACCCAACGAGGTTTCCGAATCCATCCCCATTATTGAGACCTCGGACGACGACGCTGCCCCTGCTACCAACGGCACCAACGGACATACCACCCCTTCTTACATCGAAAGCATGTCTCACCTCTCTGTTGTCAAGGAGCGCGACTCGGACGCCGCGTCCGTCCGCTCCACGAGCTCGCGCGCCTCGCGCCGCCCCCAGATGCAGCTCACCAACTACGAGGATGAGTTCACCACCAGTGTCTACGGCTCCCGCTTCGCCGGCATGGACCTGCCCCGCCACCGCATGCCCGAGAGCGAGATGCCTAAGGACATTGCCTACCGCATGATCAAGGACGATCTGAGCCTGGACAACAACCCTATGCTCAAGTAAGTGTTTCCTGCAATTTTCCCGCAACCTTGCCGTGTTCAATTGACTGACTGGCTTCTTCTTTGCAGCCTCGCTTCCTTTGTCACCACCTACATGGTACGTCTATGACGAAATTGCTCTGCTTTTTTTATTTTTGGCCCCAGTCTTTTTTTGGTGACAGCTTGGCATCCTGGGTGTCCGTGGCGCCAATGCAGGTCACTACAGCCCCGCAAGCGCGGGCCTTGTCTTGGCTCCCGGGGGTTTCTCCACCAGCACTAACACGACGTCAACCACCACCCATCGCGGTTATGGCCTCAAAGGACTTCGAGAAAAGATCAGATTGGCTAACATGTGTTTTTTCCACGCCCGTAGGAAGACGAAGCTGAGAAGCTCATGTCCGAGTCTTTCTCCAAGAACTTCATCGATTACGAGGAGTACCCTCAGTCGGCCGACATCCAGAACCGCTGCGTCAACATGATCGGCGACCTCTTCCACGCCCCCGCCGGCACCTCTGTCGGTACCTCCACCGTCGGTTCCTCCGAGGCCATCATGCTTGCCGTCCTGGCCATGAAGAAGCGCTGGAAGAACCGCCGCGTTGCTGAGGGCAAGAGCACCGAGAACCCAAACATTGTCATGTCATCGGCCGTCCAGGTCTGCTGGGAGAAGGCCACCCGCTACTTTGAGATTGACGAGAAGCTGGTCTACTGCACATCAGACCGCTACGTCATGGACCCCGATGAGTGTGTCGACCTGTGCGACGAGAACACCATTGGTATCTGCGCCATTCTCGGTACCACCTACACTGGTGAGTACGAGGATGTCAAGGCCATCAACGACCTCCTCGTTGAGCGCAACATTGACGTCCCCATCCACGTCGACGCCGCCAGCGGTGGTTTCGTCGCCCCCTTCGTTGTCCCTGACCTCGAGTGGGACTTCCGATGTGAGAAAGTCGTCTCCATCAACGTCTCTGGCCACAAGTACGGCCTCGTCTACCCCGGTGTCGGTTGGGTCATCTGGCGTGCCCCCGAGTACCTCCCCCAGGAGCTGGTCTTCAACATCAACTACCTTGGTGCCGACCAGTCGTCCTTCACCCTCAACTTCTCCAAGGGTGCCTCACAGGTTATTGGCCAGTACTACCAGCTTATCCGCCTGGGCAAGCACGGTTACCGTGCCATCATGAGCAACCTGACACGAACTGCCGACTACCTGACCGACACCCTCGAGAAGAAGGGCTTCGTCATCATGTCGGAGCGCTCTGGCGCCGGTCTCCCCCTGGTTGCCTTCCGCTTCAGGACCCCCGATGAGGGTGGCCCTGCTGAGCGCCACTACGACGAGTTCGCTCTCGCTCACCACCTCCGCTCCCGTGGTTGGGTCGTCCCCGCCTACACCATGGCCCCCAACTCCAACGTGAAGATGCTCCGTGTTGTCGTCCGTGAGGACTTCACCAAGAGCCGCTGTGACTCTCTCATCAGCGATATCGTCCTCTGCCTTGGCCTTCTCGACCAGACCGACCGGGAGACCATCAAGAAGCGCGAGGACTACATTAAACAGCACATTTCCGCTGTAGGCAAGGGCAAGCACGCCCACCCTGTCTACTCGGTAAGTTTCTCGCTCCACAATTTTTAACCAAGTGATTCGGAAACTAACATGGAAACAGAACGAGACACATTCTCTACAGGGCAAGACGGGTAAGACTCATGCTATCTGCTAAGGGATTAGACGGGAGCGATCATTGGCACGGCGTCGTTTTGGTGTATCTTGTTTATTATTGGGTAGCTGGCTTTCTGATACAGGCCCATTCATGACTTGATTTTTTGGATAAGAATAAATGCATGGCGTCTCTGCTTTATCCACGTACAAACTTTTTCCCGTTTCCCCGTGACTGCGTGTGGTCTTTTTTGTGACGAGTGGTAGTATCAAGCGTTGGTTAAAAAAGTCATGGTGGGCAGATGAGCATCAGCACAGCCACAGCGCGCAAAGTATGATTCCTCTTGAGCCTCACTGGCACCTGACGAACTGAGGTCTTTTCCAAAAATCCTCGCACGCTCACGCAACGTGCTCGTGCTGAGTGACTCGAGTGGGGAAAAGCCCAGCAGCCGGTGGCGCAGGACGGCACGAGGAGCCATCACCAAGGTAGCCAAATCACAGGGCTCTGCGAAGGGGCATGCTTCCAAGGAACATGCACGCTCCCTGAACACCAAAGCAGCGTCCCGATTCCGGTCCCGAAGCTATAACAATGACGTCTGTCATCCGTGCTTGATGGCCCCCTCGGCCGTCTTATAGGGCCTAGTCCCCCACTCTACTTTTCCCCTCCACTCCCCTCCCTCTTCCCAAGCAAAAGCCGGCTTGTTCGGGAGATCATCAGACTCCACTCCCCGTCCTTCCCACCCCCGATTTCTTATCGAGTGGCCCCCCCCCCCCCTTCCCTTCCCCTTCCCGGCAACTGGCGCAGTGTGCAAGGGGGGTTACCGAGATGGTGGTGTGTGGGGTGTGTTTACAGAGGGGGAAAAATTAGATAAAGAAAAGCAAATTGTGGAGGGAGGGGGAGAGGGGGAGAGGATGAGCACGGACAAGGCGGTTTTCGGTGGCTTCGGTCGCTCGGGATGAATAGGGAACTAACTCGTAGGGCTGTTGAGAAGTAGACAAGAGGTCAAGATTTTGTACTTTGGGGGGTGGGGTTGTTATATCTGAACTTGGTTTCTGGGATTTAGCCAGACACAATATTTTGATTTCCCTTCAGCAGGGCTTCTTCGTCGTTGCTCGAGGGACTGTCTTGTACTTTGCGTGCGCGATCGAACTGAATCATATGGTAATCGTATATAGATTCCTCAACTAGGAGCCTTTTCTTTTGGAAATTTGATTCAGCTCTTAAAGTGCGTGCCAATGTGTGAACGGAGCAACGAGTCCTATCAACGACCATCACCTCCAAACACTCAGCCAAATTTCTTCTCATAGTCCTACTGCATGTCCATCTCCGTCTCCAGATCAATCACGGTCCCGCCCTCATCCTCCTCCCACACTCCCTTATTCCTGGAACTCGTATCGATAAAGTCATCGTCGTGCCGGTGCCCTTTGATCCTGGGTATACTCCGCGAGGAGCCCTCCCTGTCCGGACATATGGGTGCGCCTCGCCACGCCCGACCGTACTCCTTGCCCCAGGAGCTAACGTAGAGGAAAGCCGCGCCGGCGTCGCCGCACGAACGGTTCATGTGGGCCTCGGCCGCTTCGAACTCGGCCTCGCTGCAGTATTTGTTTTTGCGCGAGGGGCTGCGACGGCGAGTGCACACGTAGACGGCCGCGCTGCCGCGCAGCGACAGCTCCACGTGCGCCCAGCGGAAGGGGTACAGGGAGCACCAGTTGTAGAGGCTCTGCTTGGATGCCCGGTAGTCGTCCTCGTTGAGCGGGTAGGGAATCTCGTCGTAGCACCCGAGCAGGGACCGCTGCATCGGCACGGGGAGCCGCGACCTGTCGTGGTGTATGTCGACGACGACAGTTTCGACGAAGGGCTCTTTGGCGTTCTCGTTGACTACGATGGTGTACTCGCCTGTGCCGGCCGTGTCGTAGTATTCGCCCTGCTGTCTCTTGGACGGGGAGTTGAGGCGCTTTACGAGCGGCTCAGCGTCGAGGTCCGGTGGGTAGTCGATGTGATAGTCGCCATCGGGAAGATCGTGGGGGATTTGAAAGGCATCAGCGCTGGCGCAAAGAAGGAACGCAGATACAAACGCCTTCATCGTTCTACTCGCCACCATGCGCTAAGTAAAAGTTGATTTGGAAAGTCAAAGTCGCTTTGATGTGAGAATGCGTTGGGCATGACCATACTGTTAGTCGACCAAACCTAAACCTTTTCGTCATGTAAGAGAAACCAGCAAAATAAACCACCTTGATAGAAAATCACTTCATATGGCCAGATCGATAACAGTTCATAAAATTGTATTTTTGGTGTCAAACCAACATCTAGATTCGCTTTTCCGCTCGGCCATAAAAAAGTACCTCGTACACCCAGACTTTTCGTGGCCATCCAATACATAACAAAGTAAACATGAAGCAAAATTTGAGAGAAAAAAAAACAGACTCCACATACACATCAAAAACATACTCATCGGGTAGCGGCGATGGCGGCATCGAGAATGTCAATACCCTTGTTAATCTCCTCATCGGTAACGGTCAGGCTGGGCACGAATCGAAGAGTGTTGGTGCCGGCAGTGATGATGAGCAGGCCTCGCTCACGGGCGGCCTTGATGATGGGGGTGGGATCCTCAGACAGCTGGAGACCCAAGATCAGGCCGCGGCCGCGGACCTCCTTGATGAGGTCAGGGTACGAGGCCTGGAGCTCGGCGAATCGGTCCAGGAAGACCTCGGACTTGGCCAGGACATCCTCCTGGAGGGCCTTGTCGGCGAGGCGGTTGACAATGTAGTGAGCCAGGCGGGAAGCCAATGGGTTTCCACCAAAGGTGGTGCCGTGGTCGCCGACCTTCATCTTGTCGGCGACATCCTGGGTGACAATGACGGCACCGATGGGGAAGCCGTTTCCAAGGGCCTTGGCGGTGGTCAGGATATCGGGGTGGGCCTCCTTGGGGAGGTTGCCGTGGGCCCAGAAAGTACCGGTTCGAGACAGACCGCACTGAATCTCGTCGTAGATGAGAACAGCGCCAACCTCGCGGCAGCGCTTGGCCAGAGCAATAAGGAACTCGTCCGAAGCGGCAATGAGACCGCCCTCGCCCTGGATGGGCTCAACAATAACACCGCATGTCTTCTCCGTCACCAGGTCGTTGATGCCAGCAATGTCGTTGTAGGTGCCGACCTTGAAGCCGGGGACCATGGGGGCAAAGGGCTGCTGGTACTTGGGGTTGGGTGTGGCAGATAGACTGCCCATGGTTCGGCCGTGGAAGCCGTTCTTGAAGGAAACGATCTCGTACTTGTCGCCCGAAGGCTCGACGACCTTGCCAGCCTTTCTGGCAAACTTAATGGCTGCCTCGTTGGCCTCGGAGCCGGAGTTGCAGACAAAAACTGAGGCAGCGTTGTGCATAGCGCCGGACTCAAGTGTCTTCTCGACGAGCAGCTTCGAGAGAGCGCCGGTCCAGGGGTTGTAGTACAGGTTGGAGGCGTGAACAAGCTCCTTGGCCTAAGGAAGCAGTAGAATGTCAGAATTAGCGCATTAAAAGGGGACTTTGGAGCACACGCACCTGCTCAGCTAGAAGCTTGGTAAACTCGGGATCGCAGTGGCCGAGGCCGTTGACAGCGATGCCGGCAGTGAAGTCGAGGTACTTGCGGTCCTCAACGTCCCAGAGCCATGAGCCCTCGCCCTTGACAAAGACGGGAGGCGGGCGAGCATATGTGGCGACCATGTAAGGTGCGTGCTCGTTCACAATGGCAGCACTCTTCGACTCGGGCGACGGGTCGGCGTTTGGCAGCGAAGCCAGGCCGCGGCGGGCGATTCGGGGCCGGGCAACGGTGCAGGCATTGGCTAGAGGTGCCAATCGGCATCGGAGAGGGAGTCGCAGGGCCATGGCTTCGAGGGATAATCACCGCACAACGAGGGGACGTGAGCTTCGGGAGGCAAGTGTGGTGTTGAGAGCTGCGGGTTGAGAGCGTGGGGTGGGCGCGGGAGAATTATTTGAAGTTGCGCTGTTATCGATAACGCTCCGCTATCGCAGTTGTGCGTCACTTTGCGGTCGAGTCACGGAGAGAGTTTGTCTTCATCAAAACAAAGGCGCATCCAATATGTATTCAATCCAGGGGGCTGCAAGGGCCAAAACCCACTCTTCCCGTGGCAATTGCGTTGCCGTCGCCGCGTGCTTGATCGAATCGCTGCTGCGAGCATAGCCCACTCAAGCCAATTGTCTCAAAACCCCCACCCAACTTCCCATGTTAGCGACTGCTAGGGTGGATTATGACACAGCAGAACGAGAGTCTAGTTGCCGTCTTGTTCAAAAATGTCAGGGTATACCCTGGATTCGGAATCACTGCTGTCCTGCCCGATCTCCTCTTGCGCATGGTCGGCTGGCACACCGCTCGTGGTTCGTCCTCGGCTGAGCATCCGAAAGTCTTGCGGCGCAACCTACAACTCAACTCAAACGAGACATAGCCAAATAATTGCAATATTCCAAAGAAGAAGAAAAATACATGCATTAGTATACAGCCAGCAAGTGCTAACCGCTGGTCCCCCGGAACACCGTTTGTCTAACATGGGCCTGTCCCAGCGCATCCATCTCGTCCAAGTCCACCCATTGTTCCCGCTCAGTCTACCACATCCCGTCTCTGACCCTCACGTCCCCCACGCAGCCAAGAGACAAAGGACCTTGCATAGGGTCAATCGTAAAATCGAGAGATGCCGGTCCTAAAGAGGCATAGCGAATCGCTAGCATGTTCCTGTTCCAACCCGAACAATTGACAAGAGGGAAAAAAAAGAGTAAGAGATCCACTACGCAATTAGACTGCGCTGTAGCCACCACGGCTACCAGTACCTTGCACCGTGTTAAGAACCCGACGAATCCAATCCTTTAGGAGGTATGGAACATCGCGAATGCTGTCGCTGTGAGGAAGAAGATCCCATCCTCGAGCACCGTAGCGGTTGTAGTTTAGCCAGCTGGAGAAGACCAAGTAGGCGGCAATACCAAGGAACGCGCTAGTACCTAGTTAGTATTTCCTCCTTGTCTGATAGATTGGGAAGAGAACAAAAACTTACAGAATGATGAACCAAGTGAAGAAGCCCCAGTGAGAGCTGTCATCAACCTCATCGGATCCACCTTTGTCATCGTCACTTCGCTTCTCACAGGCATACTGGGTATACCAGGTCAAGCGAAGAACATCGATATCCTTTTCGGGTCCATAGCTTTCCCAGATGAGAGCGGCGTCTTCATTCTTCAACTGGTGCTCCTTTGATGACTCTCCCTCATCTTTGTCGCCATCTTTGTCGTCACCCTCTTTCTTGTCGTCACCCTCTTTCTTGTCATCGCCCTCCTTATCATCATCCTTCTTCTCATCGTCGCTCTTGTCTTCTCGGGGTAGCAGGGTGGATCTCTTTTCGTACTTATCTTCCGAGACCCACTCGCCCTCCGTGCCGGTCTTGTTGCGGTCGCAGATAAATTCGATAATAGCTCTCTGCTCTCGGCGCTCCTTGACAGGGCCGCTCAGGGGGTGTTTACCACCTTTCAGTACCAATCGCAGGCCCTCCTTCTGAGAGTCAGAGGTAGAGTCGCTCGTTTTGAGTCTTGTCGGGGTGAAATCGAACTGCGAGCCACCGTGGTTCTCTAGGTTTCCTGCGATCGCTGTGATATCCATGATGGTGTCGACTTCCCCCTGGATAAGATGGGTGATGCCGCAGACTAGAAACATTAGCTGCTGGCGCATTGACATGGTAGTTGGCGTGCCTACCTCTGGTGCCATTCGGGCATTCTCCCCCCTTCTTCCCACTCTTTTTAAGTGGTTTGCAGATATCCACAGTGTATGTAGTGTTGAAGTGCTCCGGGGGGTTCGGTTCGTAACGCGTCGTAACGACAGAGTGCGGCCCGCCCAGCTTTGACAAATCAAAGCTGTGTCCATCAACCCGAATGTTTTCACATGTTAAAGAAGACAGAGCCTGGGCTGGGGCAGCCAGCAGGGGGAGCAAAAGCGACGTTAATTGCGGACGATGCATCGGGAAGGCGGATGGAGAAAACGAGAGACGATAGGGTATCGTTGGCCGTCACAGCCAAATCAGAGAGGAAGCGGATGGGTTGGGATTGTCGTAGAAGTCTTGTATCGATTCGATGAAGTATTTTTCCAGTTCCACTACTCGTCGTTCGCTGTCGAGGAACTGTTGACGAGACAGGTCACGTTTGCCTAGAGCTATCACGAGTTCTAGGAGGACATGACCAAGCTTCCCCGTAGGGCGGTTGTGTCATCATGCACCAAGAGTAAACTAGTGCACGTGACTCCACACGAGCCACGTTAGGCATGAAGCGCGTCATCCGTCTCCGCTTGATTAATACGAGACACGAGGCGAGTGTGTGCCTGTGGGTACGGGTGTAGGCAATGGGTGTGAGCGTGGGCAATCAAAAATCGACTTGTTGCTGATGAAGCATATGGGGATCTGGAGCATTAGATCTTAGCACCTCCGCGATGACGATTCCCTATAAAATTTGCTGGTATGATACATATTTCCCAGTCTGATCCCTCAACACCATGCATGACCGTAGACGCTTCACCTCAAACATTAATGACCAAAGAACCCTCCTCAAAGAAACGCATTCGTAAAGTATCCCTTTCCTAGTTAAAAGAATTCCGCGGGGTATAAAGCATCCAATCCCAAACTTAACCGATACGTAACTGAATCACGAAAAGCTGCCTTCACCAAAACTCCAGGCCCACCTCCGGCCGATTTCCATCGCTGCATTCCCATCAATAAACGAGCAACTCATATTCACATTCCTTGATGACCCATCATCCCATTCATCCCCTGCATTTGTTGCATTTGCTGCTGCTGCTGCATCTGTTGCAGTTGTTGTTGCTGCTGCTGCTGCTGCTGCAACATCAATTGCTGCGCTCTACGCTGTTGCAGGCTCTGCTGGATGTTGTGTTGTGCCTGAGCTAGTGACGTCTGTTTGACCTTCTCTAACAGTTCTGGCGGGATGCGGTCCAGTGCTCCATGTTTCTGGGCGAGGGTTTGCACCATCTTTTGATACAACATCCTTGCTTGGTTCTGGATCTGCACTTGCACCTGGGTCATCTGTTGCTGCGGTTGTTGTTGCTGAGCCTGCTGTTGCGTTTGCTGTTGCTGTTGCTGTTGCTGCATTGCCGCAAGAGCCTGCAGGTTCATGTTGCCATTCATCATCTGACCACTGACCTGGCGCTGCATGGGATTACCCATCTGGCCATTCATTTGGTTCATTCGCGCCATTTGCTGCATCTGAGCCTGCATCTGAGGCGTCATTTGACGCATTTGACCTCCTTGCATATTCTGAAGTTGCTGAGCATACTGCTGTGCAAGTTGCTGTTGGTTCATCATACCGCCCTGCTGTTGCTGCTGTTGCTGTTGCTGCTGTTGTTGCTGCTGCTGTTGCTGCTGTTGTTGCTGCTGCTGTTGCTGCTGCATCAACATTTGCCGCTGCATCATTTGCATCATTTGTTGTTGCTGCTGGGGTGTCATTGGTTGGCCATTGATGTTGCCGTTAGCAACCCCACTCTGCAAAGCGGCCATCTGCTGCTGTTGTGCTATAATCCGCTGCTGGGTGGCCATTTGAGCAATGAGCTGGGGGTTGGCCTGGTTCATAGCGGCCTGGTTCATGGCGGCCTGGTTGTTCATCATCATGGCCTGTGCCTGTGCCTGTGCCTGACCCATTTGCGAGTTCTGAGCCATCATTGCAGGAGGCGGGCTCGCCTGTGTCATGCGAGGTGTTGCGGTCATTGCCTGCCTATTGATAGGCGTGCCGTGTGGAATGTTAGGGGTAGAATTGGGTATACGCGGTGTTCCGGAAGGATGGCTCTGTTGGCTTCCGCGAGACGACATATTGTGAGCCATAGGGACCGACATCGGATGATTCTGCACAACAGATGATGGCCGTGGCGGACTGCCTGCCGCGCCAGAATTGGTTGCTTGCATAGGCACGCTGCCGACCATAGGTGAAGACATGTTCTGAGGTGTGCCTTGTCTTGCGATAGGGGAAGAGGCAGGTGGCTGGGATATTTGGGCCTGGAACCGCGGTTGCGCCTGTGCCTGGATAGTACTTGGTGCGGGGGTAGGAGTAGGGGCGGATGGAGCAGTTCCATTGGCCATGCCATTCTGCACAGGGTGTGCATGCTGTTGAGGCTGAGCTGCGGGCTGCCTTTGGGCTGTGTTCTGGTTGCTTGAGGCTGACGCAGCTGCACGAGCTTGTCGCTGTGCTTCGGCTTGTCGCTGAGCTGTAGCGGCAGCCTCCCTTGCTGCAGCCTCCCGTCTCGCCCGTTCCTGTTCCGCAGCCTGTTGCTGCTGCTGTTGTTGCTGTTGCTGTTGCTGCTGCTGTTGCTGCTGCTGTTGTCTCTGGGCTTGGAGCAACGCCTCTTGCTGTTGCTGCTGTCTTTGCTGTTGTAACCTTCGATCATTTTCCTGCTGCTTGAGCTTCTCTTGCTCCTTCTTCTCGGCGTGTTCTCGCTTGATATCTTCGATGACCTTGAATCGCTCGAATCTTGGATCAAAGGTTGCCGCACTAGTTTGAGCATTACCATCCGCCGCTCCGCCGCTCTGAGCACCATTATTATTAGACAGGCGCTCATCCAAAACGAGCATGTAGCGTTCTTGCTCTGCTGCTGCCGCTTCATCGGCCGCCATCTCGGCCACAGTCCTCTTGCGAGTCTTAGGCTGCGGTGGTGCATCAGCATGCTTAGGATGTGACATGGCTTCAAGCAGTACAATTGTTTCTTCCGCGCTCTTGGTTGGTTCTAATATCAGAGGGGCATTGGTCGCCAACAAGATCCGTCCTTCAGCCTCATGAATATTACTTCCATCCAGCTCCATCTTTTCCCGCTTTTGTCGCTTGGCCGGAGGCGGCATACTTGTAGCGGTTGGCGTTGGTGGGACCATAGATATGGGGGTGGAGGGAGGTATTAGACTGGAGACAGCCCCATCGCCAGCTCCCCGTGGGGTTGAGGCTTTGATAAGCAAGTCCATCTGTAGGCTTTCAGGGGTGGGATGAAGCACAACGGTAAAAATCCTTGGTTTCTTTGGCGTGCTGTCCTTCTGGCCTTCAGAAGTAGCCGGAACATTTTCTTTGTCTTTTTCCTCCTCCACCTTTTCCTTTGATTCCTCCTCCGCCTTGACGGGGGTATCACCTCCTGATAGGCTCTCTTTAGGGAAGGGAACATAGGGAGACGGTGTCAGATACTGGTTGTAGTTGTGGATTGACGAGGTAACCACGGTGCTCGTTGTCGAGGTCGGTCGGGCCGCATCTTTTGTATTTTGCACAACGGATTTATGGTCGTGAATTTGAACAATGAGGCAGCCATCGTAGAATGGCACGCCACCCTCGATAAAGTATGAGAGTAGATCGTGGGGAACCGTGCGACTTCTGACATGGTCAAGGAAGAGCTTCATCGGGGATTTGTATTGAAACGTGCCATCTTGATTGTCGAACCTGAAGTGCGTTGGGTGCATATGAACAATGAGAGATGGCGGGCTTCCGGCATGCTTCTTTAAAATATATGAATCTGTGACGACTGCGAGAACATTAGAATCCTTGGTCACGTCCACGTGTGATATCCAAGACCATACCATAAGGTGGGGGCTCCCTGTCATGCGCCGTCGTATCGGCGGCTAATGATGCTGAACGGAGCCCAGCACTATTTCTCGAGTTCCTCCCTGAAACCTGTGATAATGTTTCCCGGCGTACTCGGTTTACTGGTCGTACGGTTGACGCGGTTATTGATCGCTCGCTCGCCGAATGCGGTTGTTTCGCGCTCAATGGGGGTTTCTTCGCTGACATCGAGGGAGATGGTGAATTTTTGGCTGAGGTAATTGCGCCATTCGTCTGTATCCCCGTCGGAACAGGACGTTTAATTTTATTGGCGGTATTCTGATGGATCACGGTTCCAACGGGCGCCATGGTGTCGAGATGACACTGCGCTGAGGGCGCAGTAAAAGGTAATGCTGCTTCTGAGCCTCTTTATTCGCTCAATGGTATTTAAATCGTCGGGTTACGGCGCAAGCATCGATTTCGGCATCAAAATCGCGCGACGCGAAAGCCGGGGTCGGAAGGGGTGTGGGTTGCGTTGGTCGCACGTCGCCTCTTTATGCGGAGACGTCAAGATGACCGAGGCGCGGGTTGTCAGGACAGCGCGGATCAGATGAAGTAGCAATAATCCATGGGAAGATGTCGGAGCAATGCGAGACACGCTACCATGGGTCACGCTCTAGGGGAATCGCGCGATGGAGTTGGGTTGGACGTTTGATGATGCCGGCGCCTCGAATGTCGCTGCATCACGGGTGAGGCTCCTGGCCTGAGGTTGCGGAACGCATTGGGCAATGTCACGTGATCGTGTCAGAACCAAAGGAGATATGGCTGCCGGGCAAAGGCAACAGGAAAAAGAAAGCATCGCAAGCCTTTGAACTATTTATAAAATCTGAAATGAAATGGGCTAGATACTGCAAAACTTCAATCGCCCCTCTTCGCCGAGTATCCCATCTTTTGTAACCCTATCCGCGTGTTGAATACACTGTCACCCATTTGTCAATCAGAGACTGAAACATTGCACTGTCCATAGGGCTTAAACTTTGCTCGCAGCTACACCATATATAAATAAATTCCGCAACCCAAATAAACCTAATACAGCTAAATTTCAGTATAACCATAACAATTGCGACTTTTCACAATGCTTTCTTTCTTTCGTTAATTCCCGTCTCATTGCAGAGTGAGCTTTAGCTTTCGTGCGCAAACATATACAGCGCGGACAGGCAGGATACGAATAGATGAAGCAAGTAAGGAAACCAAATCCTCGGCAAGTCCGCATTTCCAACTGCACTGCTCATGTACGTACTAAACAACAAAATCATGGTATCTTCGGCTGAGCCCGCTAAAGGTCGCACTGGCCATTACTCATAGCCCTGAACCCTGCGCACCCAGTCATCATTCACACGCATCCCATCAACCACCACTACTCCGCGGCCTCGGCCAACCCTCTCTGGCCGCTGCCACCATAGCTCAGACTTGCCAGGCCTCTCAGCTTCCGACTCGCTGTCCGCGAGACCTCCGGAACCATTATCAGCTCCAACAACGAGAATGACGTCATGGCGAAGCCATGTCTGGAGGTTGGTAATGATACTGCCATCTTCGCCAGAGAGAGACTCTTGAAGGTACACAATATCCGGCTGCAAGTGACGAAGAATGTGAACGTGACCATTGGGGGTGGTAAATGGCATCACCATTGTTTCTTTCTCGACAAGCCCAAGGGCTTCCGAGTACACAGCATTGAATGCAGGGCTTGAAGAAGAAGACCTAAAGGGGTAAGCAGGTTTTCTGGAAAATTATTCACGAGACATACAATGGGTTCTTCGTCTCCTCGCTGGGAGTAACTTGATCATGGCCAATGTTAGAAAATGAAGAGCTCAGCGAAGGAGGCGGAAGGTTACTGGTTGCAGCATCCGTAGGCGAATCCTTCAATCCAGGAGAGTAAATCAAAACAAATAGCTTAATCTTGGAGAAGTCATTGTGACGGGGAATATGCGACAAAATGGACTAAAGCGCTCAGTTAGCCGTGGAAACCATCAAGTGCAACAAGGCAACTTACCGCATGCTCATGAAATCCATCGTCATCTTCGAATGAACCCTCAGCATCTGCAGAGACCACAATTGCAACAGTCTTGCGCTTCTTGCTACCACTAATACCAGAAGGAGATGAGGTCGCGGGAGGAGCTCGCTCTTGCTTTGCATCGGCCTCTTCAGACCAAGGGTTGCTTTCATTGTAAGGACTCTTATCCTCTTCGCGAATTGAAGCCAGAGCCTTGCCCATAGCCGCGCCAGCCGCAGCTACGCCAGCCGATAAAGTCTTTCCAGTTGAGTCGAAAAACTGCTGTGGACTGGGGGTTCGTCGAAATGCGCCAGACATGCGAGAGCCCCATCCACCAGCAGCCTCTTCCTCCACAGCCGCCACTCCATAGCTTCGCTCATCGGGTCGCGGTGGTTTATTGGATGGTTTCAAGTCTCTTGATCCTTCGAGATGGGAGGAGGCTCCGCCATATTCGACATTGTCATAATCCAGGCCAGAAACGTGGTCGGCTTCTTCATCTTCATCCTTGCGCTGGCTCCATACCCAAGCCGCAACACCTACAGTTGCGACCGTAAGTGTGACAGCAAGCGGCACCCAGTGACTCCAAACTCCTCGTCGCGAGCGCGACGATCCGTGATCGGGTGACATTTACGTTACGCAACGCGCTGTCGCATTGCTAGGTGGAGGGGACGGCGCCGGCGGCAGCGGGCGGCAATGGGTGCAATACCCTCGTTCAGGTCGTCGAGCGGAAAGGGTGCGATTGTCCCGTAATTGCGCCTGATTTTGGGCGGTCGGTTTCGTGAAGCGACTTCGCGGCGTCGAAGAGAGACGCCGTGGCTAGATGCGGGTGTCCTTGGTCGCGGTGGCTGGTATCACTATCGTCAACAACGAGGTGGAGCTGAGGCATTCACCCCCCAGCAACCCCCTGCTAGAGCCCGAGGTCCGATGTCAGCTCAGGGGCTGATTGGCAAGGGAGTGGGGATCAATGAATACCCGCGCCGACGCGGAGGGATGGCCGACAGCACGTGAAGGGGTGGTGTGGCTGGTGGCATTGATCAGCCACAGCGTGGGACTATTCGCCTTTTTCGAGGTCTTGGCAGTTGTTTTGTGGTGACTCTTCACATCGAGTCTATGAAAACGACTCAAACTCCCGAAGACAAGCCACCAGCCCTGCTTTCGAGCACTCGGTAATCGATCAGTCAGGCCCCGCTCATTTGCTTTGCATCCTCGGAGATTTTACAGGGGCTCTTTCCCCGCGGGGATCCATCAACACCAAATCCACAGACTCTCACCTCAGTCATCACAATGCCCCACGCTGTGTCAATGCCGTCAACCGGGCTTCAAGCCCTCATCCTTTGCGGGCCAGGCTCGTCTTTCCCGACCTTCACATCCAACCCAGATGAGAATCCCAAGGCTCTTCTGCCAATCGCGAACCGGCCCATGGTCTGGTATCCTATTGACTTCTGCTACCGAATGGGAGTTACGAGTGAGTCAGCCCCGCCAAGCACCCATAAAGGCTTCATCGACTCGTCAGGATGTTGAACGATGAGTTATGCCGTATCTACATCACTCATATCTCAAATTACTTTCCACGGTGGATTTTATTTTCCTCTCCATCATCTACCAATCGGCAAATCTCTTTCACCAAAAACTAGGAACATCTTAAAAATAGAACAATGCTAATGTTCTACAGCCATCACCTTGATCTGCCCTCCTTCAGCTTCTGCAGCTATCACAACTGCTCTCAACACTAACCCATTCCTCACTGCCCTTCCTCTGCCACGCCCTGATATCCTGGCACCCGCAGACCTCACTCAAAACACGGGTACGGCTGACATTATGCGGTTGCCTGAAGTGAGAAGCCTTGTTACCGGCGACTTCATCGTCCTTCCCTGCGACCTTGTCTGTGAACTTGGAGGAGAAAAGCTCCTGCAATCTTGGATGGTCAAGTCGGCAAGTCTCACAGACTTGCTAGATACCCCCAGACTGTCCAATGGACACAGGTCTCTCCACAGCGGAGGACTTGGTGTTTGGTACGACACCAAGACGACCACTCCCGTCAAGGGAGAGAACACCGATTTTGTCGCAACAACTCCTCTGCCCTCGTCCCGCGTTACTCCCCCAAAGGGATCATTGTTCCAAAGCCTATCCAAGGTTGTGTACTCCATGCCTACCGATTCCCTAAACGATCTCACGGAGGAGAGAAAAGGACTCCCTATCCGACACGGTCTCCTCAGAGCACACTCTCGCATCCGCATGTTTACTAATCATCGCGATGCACACATTTACATCTTCCCTCGTTGGGTTCTAGACTTTGTCAAAGAGAATGAGCGGCTGGAAAGTATCGGTGAGGATGTCATTGGTTGGTGGGCCAAGGCTGGCTGGCAATCGGGCTTGGCCGAGAAGCTCAAGATGCAATCCCTTTGCAGTTACGGCCGGGTAGATGAGGAGTCAGAGGAGAACCACGATGGAGCATCGTCTACAGGAGATTCCAACCCGGAGGGACAAACAATCACGCCAGACAAGACCTCAGCAGGGCCTAGTGCCAACGAGGCCTCCACGTCTGGCATCTCAGAAGACAAGGAACTTTCACCAAAGAAATCATCCAAATTCGATGTACCGCCGATCCTTGCCTACATTCACTCTAGTCAGGGCGCTGCACCGCTTATTCGCCGCGTGGATACGGCACAGCTGCTGCTTGCTATCTCACTGCAGCTGGCCAAACTACCAGCTCTCGAGGAAACAGGCCCAGAGGGAGCATCCCCTTATGCTCATGCAAGAAAGGTCGCATACCCTGAGGGCGTGAAGCCGCGTACCACCATCACCAAGCAGGATAGTCTCATTGCTGAAAATGTCACCGTTGAGGAGAAGACGTCCATCAAGGAATGCGTCATTGGTGCAGGCTCGCAAATTAACGAGGGCGCCAAGTTGTCGCAGTGTCTCCTGATGGAAGGCGTCACGATTGGCAAAGGATGCAAGCTTACCCGGTGCATTTTGGGCAAGCGCTGCGTTATCGGTGCCGGTTCTGTCTTGACCGACTGCGAAGTTCAAGAAAATCTCCTTGTGGAGCCCCGGAGTAAGTTGAATCACCTTTGCGAGTATACTACGCATCCCACTAACCACATGTGCTCTTCTTTTTTTTACAGCCGAGGACAAGGACAACAAACTTATGAGTTCAGAGGGCTTGGAGGCGACACAGGCCGAGATGGACGAGGTGCTCGAGGAGATGGAAACCGCGGCCGAGGAGGCGGTGATGGATTAACGTAGGGATAATCTCGCAATAAATCCATTATCGATCGTACTAGTTGTCTCTGAAATCACCTCACAAGGGGTTGCAGTCTTCTCAATGTTCCGAGCATCGACGATACCCGCAAAGTTTAGCTGACGGCTCAACACTCCGATCTGGCACTGGCATCCCGTCGACAGCCTATCGCCGCACACCACATTATCTGGCAGTGCGGGGATCTCTGTCCAACGGGAGCGCGAGAATGTGATCCGATGACGCCCCAAGTTCGAGCAAAGCTAAGAACCTAGCTCAATGCATATGCATATTGACACGCCACCCATCCAGGCCGTACAAAATGTGTCTAGCCACACTGACTTTAGCCTCGACATCTCCGGGCCTCTCGGGAGCCGTGGCACTTGACGCGGACCACGTAAAGGGTGCATGTCCCAGCTGGACAAGGACCTGTCGACGCTTTTTGCAACGGCCTTGGGTGACGGCGAGGAGGGCACTTAAGAGATTCAAGGGACCTCGACATAACGCAAGAGGGTTGTACCAGGTGCGGGTAACATCCCCTTAGTCAATCAGGCCTGCAGCAGCTTGCAACGGTGCCCCTGTTTTCATTGGTAACCTGGATCGCCTTGCCAGAAATTGAGAACTGAGAAAACAAGTGAGGCATCATCATCATCATCATGTACATGCTTCGGAAAATGCACTCATTGGTACAGGGTAAGGTCATTCGCTAAGTAGTTCCATGCTGAATTACTCATTGTGCGGCAAGAAGTGGAGTCAACCTATTTTAGCTATGGTCACTGCACCATGTATGAAATTGTGCCCACGTTCTCCCTCGATACTGGCTACCAAAATGTCTCCATTCACATAGTCTGACGAGGGGCCTTTTTACCCGAGATGCACGCTAGCCCACCTTTCCCCCCCCTTTCCCTACCCGGTGTGGCACGGGTACCTCCTCCTGCTGGATGAGATGTGAAGGTCAGTCTTCCATGGGTTCGCATCCAGATACCGACTTGATCCTGCACCTCCAGACCGGTCAGCAGGGATTCAAGTCGCGATCAAAGGCTTCTTTACTTACACCGGTCAGTGATGAGGCCTCGGGAGGTGAGGGTCGACGAGCTTGTGGCTCTCGATCATGCAGGTTTCTGATCTATCGCCTCGATCTGGCGCTGCCCGATTCATCTTGACCGGACAGTTGGAGCCGTAATTGCATTGGGTGACGAACTCCTGGTGATCTACCCTGCGGCAGGAGAAAGTGACTCTCCAGATGGTGCACATAGTGGTGGTGGAGTAGTGGGATTCGCTGAGAGGAGGACTAAAATCCACGAAACTGCTTCAGCTTGGCGAGCGCAAGATGCCAAAATTGACGGCTTTTGACGCCTATTTATTCTACTCTCCAAGACCCCCTCGCACCAGGCTCGCATTGCCAATCATGGAGCAAACATTGATACGAAGACGTGCGCAAGTCTGTGGAAACATGTGTAAGCGGCGACGGGGAGGCTATCAAACACGGTATCCGAGCAGCAAGACCTGGCCGCCGTTGTTTTCTCGTGAGGGGGGAGGGTATCGCAACGCCTGCTTGGCATCATGCAAGCTGCCGCAACAGTTTTCACGAACGGTAAAGTGGGAAATTTCCCGGGATTGGGCTTACCACAACGTCGCCATGCAACTATTGCTGTGCGACGAAGGATGCATATCGATGTTGTGCGTGAGCGGCTACCCACTCTGCGGTGGTACATGGGCAACCAGCGTAACCGAAAATTTTCTCGAGAAAACTGGCACTCCTGCATGATTCCGCCATATGTTTGATTGCAGTATTCGCAATTAGGACTCATGCATCGTCGCAGCCGGGAATCGCGGCCAGAACCCGGGGAGCTTTTCTTTTTTTTTTTTTTTTTTTTTTTTGCAGTCGACTACCCTACAGCGGTTCTGGGCCGCACGATTCCGGGTACCTGGCTACCAGGTCGCGATGGGTTGAGTCTCGGCGGTGGAGAAGCGCTGCTGTCAAAAGGCAGTTGTGCGAAATGCCAGAGGCTGATCCATGTGAAAATGTGCCGGGGATCCATTTTGAATGGTAAACTCCCCGGAGCTTTTTTTTTTTTTTGGTAACATGCGCGTGTTCCTACGTTTGCTTTCCAAATTGCGTCCAAATTGCGTACAACTCTGGTGGGCACCATGACGACTACCCGTTTTTTTCGGGACGGGGATATTACTGGACACGCAGAAATCGCAATTCACGGACCGACATGCCACCAGCTGTTGGCCATTGGAATCACTCGAATGAAGCTTTGGCTTCATCGCGTAGAGCGACCCCCAAGTGTCTCCTTGGAGCGGCGGTGGCGACTATGAGAAGTGATAGCTTCCCGACGCTTCCTTTTACAGCATCCCGGACACATCATGCCGCATGATGGCTGGCATATGAGAATGAGGCGGACCCTTGGCAGTCGGCATCACGATCTAACCACCCGACAACTACGGAGACATGGTAGGCTCCAGCATGGGGCGATGTACTACGTTGAGTCCGCCACCTTGACAATGCAGTGTAACTGTTATGAGAAAATAAAAAATAAAAAATAAAAGAATAAAATAAAAAAAAGTCCTTGCTGTGTAAGTAGCCCTGGTCTGGACTACCTATCCATGCGCGGTGATACAGGAGGCCCCTTGATTACATAGACACTAGGAAAGCAAGGCGAGCCCAGGGTGCACGTGTATAATAGGACTGTCATGGTCACAGGCGTCATGGACCTTGTGAAGTGTTTGATGGGTTGTGGACCTGGTGCAGGTGGGCCGTGGAAACTTGACGAGCTTATACCGGTCCGAACTAGCAACCAGTCGGGGACGTGGCCGGAGGCATACTGTACGGGAGCGGCCGTGGGTCGAAGCCCAAATTCAAGTATATCAATTCGGAAACCCGGACCCAGAAAGCCAAGATCGGTTGGCGGAGGGCCCCGGGTTGCCGGCGGCAATCAACCGGGCTAAGGTGCATCACCGCGAAATCCGTCACATTTCAATATCGCCAGTACATCTTCGCTGCAGCCCGTCACGATAGTTGCATTTGAGACGGCTAGGCGGTGGGAAAGACAGGAGACTGGCCGCACAGGAGAAAGGGGGGGAGGGAGGGAGGGAGGGAGAGGGAGAAGTGACAGAGGGATGGCTGGGCTTGAGCGAGATTCTGGCCAGACCCTACCCCATATTCTCGTTGGAGCCGCAGGGTACAGCGGCCTAACTGGCCCTTGGTGCGTATGCCAGCATCCCAGGCCATCTGTATATGGATGAATCTGGAAGGAAGGGGAAATGACTCCAAGTGATCCCGTGGAGGGAGAGGGAGATGAGAGCGAGAGAAGGGGAAAGTGCATCGTGTCCACAGGGAGCGTGCCCCAACGACATCAAGATCTGGAATTGGCGAGATTGGTAAATGTTAAGCAGATCTATCAGGAAAAAAATGAGTGCTCTGGCCAGTTCGGAGGTATACCGCCAATTTGTGTTCAAAAGAGATTAAGCATACTCATTTATCGTGGTGCCCTGAAGAAACTTTGCAGAGAGGGAAGAGTTCACGCGCCTGCTGGTCTCGCTCGCTGGGCCAGTTCGACCAAAGGATCTGCGCAAGTCTCATCGACAAAACCCCGTCCCCTGTCAATCAGACAATGCGCTAGCGCGGATCTTGGTGGTGCTGGGCAGACGCAAATCTAGGCGTGGATCGAGGTGCGGAGCCAGCCAGACACACTTGTCTGATTAGGTCCTCAACTTGGGATGGAGAGGTGTTAGTGGGATATGACAGATCACCTGCAAGCGCCTGTCATCCTCCCAAAAAGTCCAACACTTGGTCTCGTCAAGGCGATGAATCAAGACGTATGTCACTCTGGAGATGGAGGTGTGGGCTGCTCTGCTGGAGAAAAGCAGCAGCTGCAGCAGCTGAAGCAGAAGCGATGGGGAGCAGGTCATGCAGTGGTGTACGGGGATGAGACTATCGGGAGGAGATGACCGATGACGTTTTCTTGCTTCTTCCTTGAGCATGGAGAAGAAGCAATGTGGACAGGAGAGGTTGAGATGGGGGCCGATGGTTGTTCCATGGCACGCGAGACACCATCATACAAGCCTGCCCTCAGTGACTGACCTACACTCCCGTCACCTTTTCTGGCTAACGTGGTGCTTCACCGGCGGTTTTGAAGGAGGCGTCTCGTCCGGACCGACGAGGACGGCCCCCTAACGGACATGGTCCGGACTTTGCGGATGCCGTTGACGGTTTAGCACCGTCCTTCTTCTGGAGCCATTGCCACAGACATTTGGAGTCCACGGGGCACGGAGGGGTTGTCCATCGGCGCTCGAAAAACGGCAGCCTGCCTGGCTTCAGGGCGTGGTGGCCGCGCCTTCAGTGGGGGACAAAGGCGTGACCGCCGGTGGATTGGAGGCAATGCCATGGCAGACGGAAAGTGGACTGTGGAGGCGATATTAGTGGCTCCGCCAAGATGCTCCCGAACGGATAACAGATTAGCAACTAAGGTGTAGTGAACGACATTTGGGGCCCATATTTGAAGAGACCAGCAGGCAGGCAAATGACCTGGGTGGGCAATGTGGGATAGGGCTGCGGCTAGCCATGTGTGTTCGGCAGTGTAATGTACGAAGTCAATCACTAGATCGTGATAAGACGTGCATTTGTTGATTTGGGGTATGGCTTTGAGAGTGGGATGTGCAGCAATGGTTCTTTGGCGGGCGGGCCCATAGTTGGTCCGTGAAGGATGGGCAAAACCCATTCTTCCGAATAGGAACTGAACCTTGATGATAGACGCAGCCACCAACAGCGTTAGTGCTGCGGGTCATGAGGTTGAATCACACTGTACTGAATGTGGCTGGATGCTGAATGCTCATCGGCCAACACAGTGCGCCTCTTCTTGTCATCGAGGCCTTATTATTGTCTTGTCCCATCTGTTCTTGTCTCATCAGCCTGATATCAAGCGGGGCATACAATTGGGTCGTCGCAGACAAAGGGCCAACGAGAGGGCTGGATGACGCACACTCCCCCCCGGAGCGACGATCCAAGTTCCGCAGACCCCAGATCGCCCGGGACAGGCGTTCTTTGTCCCGCCTCAGTCGTGATCGTGTCGTCGACAGAGCCCATTGCCTGCATCACGACTCGGTTCAGTTCGCAGCCCCGCGGACTTCCAGCCTTGTCTAATTTGCCGCCGCGACCGTCTTAACCTGAAGCCTCGCATGTGCACGTGTGCGATTTGGATGGTGGTGTTGACACAGAGAGCGTTGGTAAAAAAAAAAAAAAAAAAAAAAAAAAAAAGGCGTTGAGAAACGTTGAGCGCGTTGCTTGAGACGGCCTCACTCGCCCTTTGCTCAGGAAACCTGGCCATGTACTTACCAACGCGGACACGGGAAGTTTGAAGGGGGGATCAGAGGTTGGAGATGAAGACCCAAGACTATTTTCCACAGCAGCCAACACAGGTCTTCTTACAGCGCCCTTTGATTCTCAATGCTTTGGTCGCGGCCGAGCCCCTGGTGTATCATCGTCGAGCTGGGCTGGAGCAAGTTTGTCAAGCGTCTCAGCTGCAGCTTCAACAGGCTGGCTTCGTATTGATGTTTGTCCCTCTTCTCCACATGAGCTTTTGGCGCCAGTTCGTTTGGAAACCTGGACCTTGGAGCCGCCTGGACATTACTTTGTTGGCAGAAACATGATGGGGGCGAGCAAGTCTGGACTTCAGGGAAGCAGAAGACCACCTGGAAAACCCACACGGGGACCCAACTGGTACAGACGTCGAGGCCCACGATACCATCAGCTTCTGTCGACGGCTGATGGAACAAATACCTGACATGAGCAACCGCAGCTGAACAGACCAAGGCCTTTGGAGAGCGTCGTCGAGCTAGACCAGACGAGACCGCATCCAGGGCACAGGCCAGGCGTTGGAGGCTAACCGGAAGGAAAACTCCGTGCGCTGTGTGAAGTGAGGTCAAGGGAGGTGAGGCTCCTAGGCGGAATGACACTCGCCGAGCATCAATAGAGACCAGGATTGTGCAACCGTGCGCAAGATCAACCCCGGCATTGTTCGTGATCTTGGTCCCGTCCTCAAATCCAGCGAGCCGGTGTTGGTCCACGGAGTTTTCTCCTAGCGGTGCGCACAGGTCAATTTGAGAGAGCTAATCTGGATACTCTCGGGAGTATAGCTCGTCATATTATGGCATGTTCTCACTAACAAATGAATGGCATGATCGCATTATTGCGTGGATGACAGACCAAATAAACACCCATGTTGGTAAATAGGCATGGAATAAACAATTAAGCCGTGGAGAAACCGAGTCTGGGGCTGCGGCGAGCCATGACATCACAGCTGCGAGTTCACTGACCAAGGGTTGGACGCCTTTCCGTCGCAGCTGCCACAGTCTATTCAGGAACTGCCAGATGCAAAACACCATCCCTTCCCCTTTGAGGTGCAGCCAGACGCGCATGTGTTCCAACTGAGCGCTTGGGAGTCGATCACGTAGCGCGGGCGACCACCGCCGGTCCAGTCCAGCTACCAGAGCTGACAGCTTCCTCAAAGCTGGGTGGGTGAAGCAGAGCGTGTGAGACCTGCGCCGCGACCAAAAAAACTCTGTCGTTGCTTTTTCTCTTACTGTTTTTGGGGGCCGGGTGTTGATACAGTGTGTGTCTTTTTTTCGGCCGCACACACGCACACACTCGCGCACACAAACAAGAAGAAAAGAAAAAGATCCACTATCTTCATCTTGTCCTCGTACAAGAAAAAAAAAAGCAGCTCACATCTCCCGATCATCTCGGTCAGCCATTTCCACGGTGTTGGGTTTGGGAGGGTGACCCTTGTCGTGTGAGCAAATAGTTACTTGGGTGATATTTTCAGCTATTTCGCCCACCTTCCATCCCACACCTTAACAAACATAGGTACTCAGCCATATCGTGCCAACGCACACAAAATTGTTCGCGTACGCACACTGTATAAACACGCGCATTAGTACGCGTGCTCTAACACACAATTTTTACTCAGTTTGTTCACCCTCATACATAGATAGACCTGGAGCTTTCGCACGCACAACCTCGCGCAGCTCTCGGATCTTCTCGGCGAGATAGCTTGTCTCACCCACGACGGTCCTTTGAGCGGAGATTTGTCATTCCAGACTTGTCCCATTCCGTGGACTCACAATCTGCTGTTCATTGCAGCTGGGGGCGAAAGCACTAGCAAGGCCCAGGGTGATCTGGCATCCACCATGGCCCACGATGTGGTTGTGAGGCAAGGCTTGATCTGGCCTGGCCGTGACGGCTCAAAGTGTGGGAACAGGGCGGAGAGGGATTCCCAGCAAGAGAGAAAGAGCTGGCTGCACTGGGTCGCGCCAGACACAGATCTGACTGCCACCCCAGGGGTCCCGTTCATGCAGGGTCCGATCTGACAGCCGGGTGTTGACCTGCATCCTCGACTTGCAAGGCTCTGCTCTTGACCTCCTCGGCGTCGACTTATCACACAATTTTGCCCCCCTCCCACACCCTCCCCTTCCATTCATGTCGGATCCACAGCATGCTCACGGCCGCATAATTGGTCCCAAGGGCGTGGCATTAGCCTTCTCGACTTGGCCCAACCCTCTCGTCGGGCACATCCGTTCAACGCCTTCTCGACACGCCACGCCCACCCCCCCTGCGGACCTCTCTCCACAGGATGGCAACGGAAGCTACTAACGTGCAACTGCAGGTTGGGTACTTTATCTGTCGTCCTTTGTTCTTTTTGCAGGACCACAATGGCTTAGCGTGTGGGTATACTTGAAAAAAACCAAGGCACCTCTGCCGGTCTTGCTAACATCGGTGGAGGTGTGTTCATACGCAATGTGGGTGTTTGTGCGTCTGTGGTAGGACTGATAACGGCTTCTGGATACCAATCTGCCACAGGTATAATAACTGCCCATGTCTGATCGGAATCGAGGGGGCTAGCAGAACATCCAGAGACTTGCTCCGATAACTCACTAACCATCCAAAACACACACTCTCTCTATGCGAGCAATATTTAGTCACTGTGGGGTTCGCGCCTCTCCCGTTTCATCCCTACCTACTCGGCCGTGGGTCCTATCCAGATACATTAACATTCTTGACCTAGGCCGTACCTGTGTCTCTCGGTCCCTTTCTATTAGCACCACTACATACTCGAGATTTGCCGGGGTCTGATCTGCACCTGGTCTGTCTTAGGCTGACCGGCAACTTCCTCCTCTACCCATTCCACGTCGATGGTTATATTTTGAAGGGCGTCCATCCCCTCGAGAAAAAAAAAACATTCCCGACAAGAACCATCAGACCTCAGGCCTTCTGAAGCAGTCAATTTTGCAATGTTTCTTGCTTGATCTCCTTGCAAACATTGTGGAAACGGATCTTGAGCATTCTTACTACCCTCCTTTGAACGGTTCGATTACACACCACACTTTGCTCCCATTTTCTATCTCGGATTTTTCCACACACTCTCTTCTTTGCATCTCTCCTTGACAAACACAATCTCTTAATCTCTTTTCTTAATACTTACCCACAACAAACAAACAATCACATTACACAAGATGCAGTTCGAACCAGAATTCCGCTTCGACATGGATGACAGCTTCGGTCTGTGCAGCCAGCCCATGTCGTGCCCTTCGACCTCCAACAGCTTTTCTTCCGCCTCATCATCAGCCTATGACCCCTTTACGCCAACATCTCGACGATCAACACCACACGAGCTGTCTACAATGGAATTCGACGGCTCATACAACAGCACTCACAGGGTTGACCTCACTCCGCCTTCCACGATGAACAAGTTCGTGTTTGGCCACGTCAAGACGGAACCTGAGCAGATGCACTTCCCTGAAGTTCTCCCCGGTACTCCGATGAAGCGAGAACCTATGGGTTTCGAATACGAGCCTGTTCTGGACATGAACATGGCGCAGAATGGCTCCATGGGATCTCTGACACCATCAAACTCTTTTGGCATGTACGCCATTTCGCCCGATGCTGCAATAGGCGCTACTTCCTTCATGATGACTCCCACGCAGAGCCTTTCTGGCTCTGAGGCTGCTGACACATCTTCTTCTTGGTCATGCGCCAACGACAGCCCCATCTCCTTCTTCCCCAACAAGCCGCTGCATAACGAATTTGAGGTTCTTGACCTTGACCGCCACTCAATGTCTCCATACCATATCCATGATCCCGCTTCGCCTAACCGCATGCGAGCCCAGCGCAAGATGATGGTCCACGAGGTCCAAAGAAAGACCAACGAGCTTCATCGTGTTCAGATCCGCTCTACAAGGAAGCGATCAGTCAAGCCCGAGTCCGCACCCGTGGACGTGGTTCGCAGAGCTATGTGCAAGTGCGACTACCCTGGCTGTCACAAGGCATTCCGCCGCAATGAGCATCTCAAGCGACACAAGCAAACGTGAGTCCCCCGTGGTGTCTCAAGGCACCAAGTTAAATTAAAAAGACGCAACACTGACATCGTCTAGTTTCCACGGCGAGGGCCCCAATCGCTTCTCATGTGAATTCTGTGGCAAGGACCAGTTCAACCGCCAAGACAACCTCAACAACCACCGCAAGCTTCACGCCCGTCCCAACAGCCGCAATCGTGGTGTAGAGTTCATCCCTGCTGCTGTGCCAGTGATTGAGCAAGAAGAGCGCAGCCGGAAGCGACGAGCGCCCCCCAAGTCCAAGACGGACAAGCGGGGACTGGAGTACTAGGCGGAGATGCGATGACTCTCCGGGTACCTTACTGAAGGAAAATGCATACATTTCAATTTTGCAGGTACTCTGACAAAGGAGTTCAGGTCGGTGGGGACGAAAAAGATGAGACACGCAGCAAACCGCCCACACCATCCGTTTGGATACATACACGCATACGTTTTACATACACGACACACCCGGCGGGAGCGGGGTGGGAACACCAAAAAGAAAAAGAGAAAGAAAATACCCAGAGAGGCAAGCTGGGGTGTCACATTTGCCCGCCGCCATCGCCCTAGCACCACAGAAAAAGCACCGATAGGTGTCCCCATCGGGCATATGAGAGATGGGATGCGAGACGTTTGAGACGACCCGGAATGTGGTTTGAAGTAATGAGGTGGCGTCTCCCATGGGGGACAGAAGCTTGGTCATTTTTTTTTTGTTGCATGAATATTTGGTCCCGCACATCCGAGTCTACTATCAATGGGGTTCATTGGCGTTGCGGCTTTTGCTTTTGCTTTTTATTTTTCATGCTTTGGGGTGTTGTGGCTGCATCATATCATCTTTTTTTGAGCCAATTCTCTCACACCCTGCCTCTTGGGACAAGATGCAGGGGTTCATTGCCTTGGAACGCAAAGGACAGAGGAGAATATGGGGAACAAAAGTGTCCATTTTCTTTCCAGTTTCGACAGTATCAATTACCACACTGGCACACACCAATTTCTTCTTTTTCATTTTTTAATGGGACGACTTATGAGAACCCCTGGTGGTCGGTCTTCACAAAGCACGCAAAGAACTCTTCTAGTGGGCGGAGGGAATGGGCCGACAGGCGGCCACGGGGACAGGGATGTATTGGGATGAGCTCACCATTCGGACAAAAAAAACAACACTAGTTAGTATCTTACAATATCGTATCAAACATGTAATCTAGGTAGTATGCAACTTGGCTTGGCAATACCCAGGGAGGGGGGGGGGAGGGGGCAAAAGGCAGGGGTTGGCTGGTGTGGAGGAGGGGGAAAGATGAGGAGTAGATGAGAAAAGGCGATATTTTTCGGACTCCAATTTTCACAAGCCATTTGTGTTTGATCTGTCTCCCTGTCTCATTCCCACTTGTTGAAATCAACCGTCCCTGCAAAGTAACTTGCCGTTTTCGCTAAGTGGCTTTTGGCTCTTCACCTTTCTCCGACCTCCAACGAACAAATATGATCACAGGTGAGAGCTCGTCCCCGAGACACAGAGCATTTGCTTTTTCAGGACATGAATTTCTCACACTTTCAATCCAGCGCAGGAGGAGGCGAGGAATGAATCCTGGGCTGCGCCAGGGAAGATGCTCATTGGTTACGGCCCGCCCACGGATGCTCATCTTGCCGAATTACAGGTCATCTCAGACCACCTGTGGCGACTGGGCTGAGTCTCTATATGGCATGTTGCATGAGCTTACCGGAGAGAGAAAAGTGAGCGGTAAAGCCCAAAGGCAACGATCACGAAGTCTCTTGCGCCGTAGGACTCGATCGAAGACCCAATGCCACTGACTGAGCATCGGTGGCCTGTGACTGGCCTGGGGCATCAGCCACCCGGCAGGCTCGTAGACGCCAGTCCCTGATGGCATCGATGGGGGGGGAGGGGCCTGCAGAGAGTCCCCATGAAGAGATGAGGTTTAGCCCGAAGCGGTAAATGCTAGACGAAGCGGTACTGCACAATTTTCTCAATCTGGCCTGCCAATGTCTCGAGCATGCCTCCGTGGCCTCTCATTGGTCTGCTGGGTTTGCCTGTGTCAAAAAGCAACGCAACAAACGGAGTTGGCTGTCTGTCCTTGCGAGTGAGTACCAATACCGATCGAATAAAGATCTGGAGAGATTGCACAAAACAAAGAATGGAAAAAGAAATTTTCGGTGTGCGCTTGCGCGATAGTTTCGGGTATGGGAAAGGCGTAATAGTCTTTTTTTCTTTGTGTGCGTGTGTGCGGAAGCTGTGAGATGCAGGCTAAGCATGCGCAATCCGATGCAACCTGCTTATTTCATGATCATAGATTATATTTTCCTATCGAGATGCCGACGTGGTATTGGAGATCGACGATCCACGAGTGAGTCGTGGAGATTGGTCTGCAGCGACTTGACTGCTCTCCCGCCACGCCGGGACCTCATACCTGAGGTATACCGACGCTTTGGTTGCCGATAAGTATGGGGAATCGGACAAAGCACATCATGATCCAGGATGCCACCCTGATGATGGCGATGACATGCCTTGTGCCAGAATGATTGACAGGGTCTGCCGAACCCAGGACCCCGAAAACTCCGACGACCTCATGGCCATGATATGATGATGCCGTCACTGCTCCCAGTCTGGCAACTGCTCGATTGGGCAGGGTAGCGAGGTCGCGGCGCGTCGGGAAACCAGCGCCGTCGATGTTCGATGTGGTGCAGCGGCTGAACGAAGGCGTGGCTTAGGGCCACAGCCCCACGTTGAACCAGCAAGCCACGAGGCGTTCACACGGTGAGCGTCTGGAACCACACCCCCCAAACAGTTAGAGACACGCAAACACGACTTAGTTATTGCAGGGGTTTTTTGAACTGCGAGAAGAGGGGAAAAAAAAAGATCAGAAAGGGCCCCGAGACCGAGTACCGTTTCGGGCTTTCCGGAACGGGGCATGCTACTGCACCACACCGTCATTTTGTTTGAAAGGAATCCCGCAATGTCCATCTCGATATGGTGCTATAGTAACGCCGGATGGTATTTTGCCCTCATACCTAATTATAAACAAACTTAGCTCATTAGCTTACCAACAATGGGGCCATCGTCCGATCTGGGTTGGCGGCGGCTGACTTGCTGCCGTTCGTCGCCACCGTGGCTGGCGCAATCAATCAGCCGAGGTGCTCATTTTTTTCTTTTCTCTTTCGCGCCTTGTTACAGCTTTCGGCCCACGGTGTCCGCACGCCACAGCACAGGGGAAGGGGGGCGTCCCGCTCATGGTCGGGTGATGGACCGAGAAGGGTCGCCTTAGGGCTCCATTATGAAACCCCGAGATCGCTTTTTTGCATTTAGAGGGACCGGGGTATTCATGGTGGCGGCGAGGTCACGGAAAAAGAAACGAGGAGCAAGGCCCCCCGGATACGCATCCGCCAGACTGGGCGCGACAACCGGCACTGGGGGCTGGCGCATCAAAGCCCACGTCAGAATGCCGTCTTCTGTCGTCCACTCGCCGTGGTGCGGAAATAATTAGCCATATGGCAGCCCGGGAAAAGGCTGGTCGCAGGGCCCGCAAGGGGACCCCTCCCCGCTAGTTTAGCACCCGCCAGCACTACCATCTCGTTTGTTACTAGTTGCAGGCCAGGGTGGGCGATGACAGGGCATGGTCCTATAGAATGGCTGTGACTAACTTATGGACAAGGAAACAAGATGGCATATGGAGGGGAGGGGGTTGGAAAGTTCTCCGCGATCTGATCAGCGTGCTCTCTGCCGTGGGAGATCAACCTCAGATTCGAGAACCCTCTTTTTTTTTTTTTTTTTTTTTTTTTAGAAAAAAAAAAGAGGGAATCGCGTATGCCGAGAATGCTAATTTTGTCTCGTTAATTTTTTTACCCTAACATCATGCCATGACAATCCCATGGAGCTCGAGTTTGATCGACCTCGATTAAACGTCTGACATACTCCTCTCGCTGGGTACTCTGATTTTACGTATTCGTATCAATGTTGACGCCTGAGGCCTTTGTCATCACCGCCACCACTACACCACTCCGCAGCTCCTCTTCCGCAGGCGGACATTTTATTCCTCGCATCGCATTGCTAGGAAACACGTCGCAACAGGTGACAGCGTCTTCTCAGCCGCAACAGCAAGAAAAAAACGGCTCAGGATATCCTGTTTTGCTCGCCACGCCATTTTGACGCTACTCGACGCCGTCCTCGATCCGTCTCGTGTGGCCGGCAGGTGCTTTGTTGTCTCTCTGGTCGCCTTGATGTCCTCCTGACCAGACACCCCTCCGCCTTGGCTCGCGTCTGTCACTTTGGAGTTGAAAAAGATGACAGCTCAATTTTGACCTTGCCCCCCCTCAGTGAGCCGCCAGTCCCGTCCCCTGGCCTAGCTGAAACCTCCACCGGCTGGCGTCGATCTCTGCTGCCAGAGGCTCAAAACGGCGAACGCTCAGATGCTTCGTGTTCCTTGAGCCTGGTTTTGCCTCAACATCCATTCCCATCCTCGGCCTTGCGCCCTGTACGTCACTTATCCATCGCACCGCCCATCTTTCTATGTGTTACCTGCAGGCTTCCACGCCTGACCGCTTCACACCAGATCGCCTTGGCTTGCACTCGGACACCACGCGTCCGAAGAAGCAAGTTCGCAGTGTTGGCCCCAAACAGGCCAGGGAGGCACTCTAAAGCCCACCTTGGCAAGATATTGCCCCTTTGGGCCTTTTTATTCTCGGGGCCCCATCGTTGTTCTGGTAGTTCTGTCATCTGCCTTCAGATGGTCTGAAAGAGGACAGTGCGCTTGCAGCCGGCCCCTCCGCCCACCTCGCCTGTTCGCTATTTCATGGTCCATCGTTGTTCTCTTCACTGTGATTCACGGCCTTGGCCTCTGCATCTTCTTTTGCGGAGTCCACTGACGGACATTTAGTTCAGACCGGCTATCGTCCCGCATCTTCCTACTGGCGGGTATCTGTTCCTGCTGCATTTCTGCTTTGCCTCCCACCCCCGCCGGCTCCAGTTTTGGGGCCATACCGGAGCGCTAGGTAAATCGGGATTGTGGGCTGGCAGGTAACCTGCTTTATTGTTGGAAAATGACGTCTCTGCCTTCGTATCACGAGGCCACGGCCCAGGTTGATTGGCTTCGTCTGGTGGCGCCGCATGTATCGCACCACGACTACCCAGCCCTTTGTCTAGTAGCAAAACGGTTCTGGGGCGTGTTTGCGCCTCGTGTTTGGGCCAACATTTTGCGGGCTGTCAGGTTCGCCGGTTTACAGACGGGAGATGGTGAGTTCAGCCACACCGGATCCGATGGTTGGTGGTTCTGTCTCTCCTTTGATACTGACACAAGCCGAACTTGACAGATTTAGACTGGTGGTTTAGCTTTGCTTTCGCTCAGCTTGAGCGCACAGGGCAAAAGACCAGGAGCTTGGTTAGCGTACTCGACGCTAGGGCGTTTGCAAAGGATTCATACCATTTTGCTTCAGACAAGCATGACATGACACTAAACAAGAGCTTCAGGCGGGCGCTCAGTCTTCTACCCAACCTAACATGCCTACTACTGGACGGGCATGCCGAACTCGACACAGGAGCCATTCTTGCAGATGCTGATCCAGAGGAAACGGCCCGCGGCCAGCTTCTCCTTCTCAGTGTCGCCGACTGCGCAAGCCCCTTGCCCAGCACCTTTTTCAGCTACCCACGTGTGAGTGGCTTGGTGTATCTTGACGTGTCTGGCATCCCTGGATCTGTTTGGCCAATGCTGCAGCCTTCTTTGCTGGCTGACCTCCGCATCCTCAAAATTCGCAACCGTGAGATGGATGATGTGGCGTTCGGCGCACTGGCAGTCCGCTTTGGCACCCGCCTCTGGAGCCTGGACATCAGCGACAACAGGCTAACTGACGCCATCGTCGACGAAATGGCAGCGAGGTGCTTTCGCGCAAGCAATCTTCGGTCCGAAGCGTACTTTCGAATTGAAGGGAAGCTAGCACCTGCTCAAGGGGGCTCTCCCGGCTATGGACCCTTTTCCCTTGTTGAGGAGTCTAAGTGGAGTGCCTCCTTCACTCACCCTGAGCGTTTCCTCGTAGATGCCCCCATGTACATGGTCCATCCAGAGTCTGGCCCCCAGGAGTATCAGGCGTTCCGGTCCGATGGCAGGAATCGCGTCAAATCAGACTCTGCCGATGCAGTGCTGCGAGCATTTTCCGCCGAGGATCCTCACCTGACTGTCGAGAGCTACAGGGGCTGCCTAGGTTTGACCCATATCAAGCTGTCTAACAACCAAATTTCATCATTTGGCATTGAAAGCCTACTGAGGAACTCTAATGGCCACCTGGAAGAACTAGCGTGCGATTGCATGCCATTGGTGGTACCCTCAAAGGATCAATCTCACATATGGCCCAAGTCGGCCAGATTGTATGGAATCTTGAACGCTGCCCATTTCTTGCGTCCCGTCTTCTCGTCCAACCTCTGTATTCTCAGGTTGCACCATTCTGTTGTTACTCAGATCCCCGCGCTGGAGATGGAAAATTTGTCCACAATGAGCCGATTGTATATCGCCGAGACCTCAATCCTGACACGCTCCAAACTGGCCTACCCCCAGCCCTTTGTCCCAGACATGAACCCGCGCTTGATTTCATTGACCCTCACCCGTATCCCACGTCGCTCATCAGGCCCACTGATAACCATTCTCATACAGTTTCTCAAATTGTTATCGCTTCAAGAAAGGGCAATTTTCGACGCCAAAACAGCATCATCGTGGTGGAAGGGGCCGGAAATATTGGAGGGTCTGAGACATCTTCAATTGGAGTTTGAGCCAGACCCTAAAGACGAGTCCTTCTCTATGGCAGAAGATCTTGACGCAGAGGAATTGATGAACACAGGGGAGACAGGATTCAGCTTTTTCGATAACAGAACATCAGCCCAGCACTCAAAACAGCCGTTGCAACAATCTGGCGATATAGAGGTAAGATGTTCCAGTGGGGCTGAGAGTGGCCAAAACGATGAGTCGGACCGAGTGGACGGCGACTTCTTGACCCACAAAGGCGAATGGAATGGGAAAGCTTTTTCTATACCGGTATGGATCGGACCAAAGACGCCGAGTGGCAGCATCGTGATCAGTGACTATCGGAGGTTGGTGCTAAGGTACGGCGTCCGGGGCATAATTGGACCGTCTACTCCGGGGCAGGTCACTGCTGGCGCGCCTGACAGGTCATATATCTTCCAGACGGCCTGGTGTATGGCAATAATGCCCGGAAAGCTTGCCGCGCCTCCGCGGTCCGAACTCATGGCTATGAGAGACGTACTGGAGGAACTAAAACGGTTTCGCTTGGCGGGGAGATCAAAGTACACACAACTCAAACAGTGTGCGAAAGGGGAGCAAGTCCCCCCTGGTGGGCCACATCATTTCTGGACAGGACGTCTGGAAGTCTCCAGGGCAGACCCCATGCCTCACAATAGACCTTCGCAGTATTGGAGATGAACAAGACGCCATGATAGTGGCATTGTTGAAGATGACTGACATTTATAATATGCAGGAGTTTTTTTTTTTCTTTTTTTTGGACATGATCGTCTGGAAACTTATCCATCTCTGCTCTTGGACATCCACTTTGACTCGAAGGGAGAAGAGTACTGGGAAAAACATTTGCAGCCACATGATAATTTGAACGCTGCTGTGGCTATTTGATACACTGCGCTGCCTACAATGCTTTTTTTTTTCTTTTTTCACGGCATCAACGAGGCCGTATTAACCAGTTTTCTGATATCACTACCATCCCTTTCTGTTTGTAGCGTATCATATAGGGCGTTGCACTTCTCACTTTTATTTAGCGGGTTGGATGCTATTCCGTATTCGCCAGTATTGTATTCTTGATGATGATGATGATGAAACCATTGCCCCAAACAAAGTTAGTGCTGCTCAGCCTTTGTCAATAAATGAGTTAGGTTTATGATCTCTCCTACTCAATATGGGTTGTGGACTAGATTCGCAACGATGTCCTTACAATCAAACTGTGCGTTCCAAGACCAGATGGCTACTCCTTCGTTTACTCATCCACGCAGAGCCAGTTTCGCCCTGAGATGATGCTATTGATAATAGCCGACTGTAATTTATTGACATTGAGCGCAATGTGTATGCATGGATGAGTGCTCCTGTCGATGTTTCTACTCCACTCCTACCGCTTCGATTGGGTCCCTTTGCCATTCTTTGTCGCGCCCTGTTGTACGTACAGAACGCCCTCGATTGGAGTGGTCTTCTTTACTACAGGGCGTTTTCGGCAACACAGTTGATGAGAACCTACTGATACCATTATCTATGGCAGTTACAATATTCCAGGAGGTATTTTGTGGGCAAAACAGTGGGTGAGTCGAATCGTGTCCTGCCCAGCGCCTCGTTGATGATGTTTTGGAGTGCTAGGCAAATTTGAGGCAATTCAAAGCTGAAGGAAACTAAATTCTGCTGAATTGGCGAAAAATATGGAAGCGTTCACAAGAGAGCCAATATAATTCGTGGAAGCGATTTGGTTTGGTGCCAATTATTTGATTCATATTACTATGTATAGGGCATCGCTCATCTTCGACGCCCTCTCTCGTATAGGAACGTACCAGTGTTAGACACAAACACACACACACACACGCACGCACCATGGAGAGTAAGTCCGTCGATTCAACATCTCGAAACAACTTCATCATTGAAGCTAATTGAAGATGGGGTTGTTTTTCTCACATCGCAAAATTCTTCGCTGGTCGTCGTCCAGGAATACAAACTATCAAGATGACCCAGAAAGCCAAAGGAATGGCAGTAGGCTGGCTTTTTCTAGAACAACCAGAATAGTTGTATAGATTTATGTCCTGCCACCATGTGCAATGATAAGTGGGTGTCAACCGCCCAAACTGCAAGTGTGGCTACATGTAGCGCGAGATCAGATACAACTTGACATACATCCAATCACATTGAGGAATAACCAAGCGGTAGAGATGCATCATGCAGGGTCCTCGGGGTTGTTCTAGATTTCTTCTATGCCAAGACGGACCCAGTCCGAGATTATCGACGCCAAGGTACGGATTCGGTAGGAAACTATCGTGGTTGGCTAAGCTCGCGATCCGAAGCGAGAATGCCAAGGCAATAGTCTGCTTACAGCCATATATGACTGTTCCGCATGTCAAAGCCCAATCAGTGCCGTACCTATTGAGCAAATCTTCGGAGCAGTCGGGTTCAGCATGTCCCAGGCCAACTATTCGCTCGGTGCCTTAGAAACTCGGACTACTGCTCACGCTACGGCGAATATGTGCAGGGAAGGCGTTGAAAACCCCAGCCTCGAACTCGAACTCGAGGGCTCCGTTGTGGCTTTCCCCAGGCATTCATCACAATAGCGTGCTCGCCGCGTGGGAGTTTGCACGCCCTCAATGGCGCTGATATCTGCTCCCAACAGCTGGAGCACGCCAAGGTCTCATGCCACCGCGAGAGTGGAGGGGGGCGTAGATAGGTACCAGTAGATGCACGGTGCATCGTAACCCTTGGATCCTCACTGGATCCGGTCCCCCGGCGCTGGATAGTGGATATCGTGAGGCATCCCACGCGAGCGGTGTGATTCCGTTGATAGAGGGAGGGGGAGTACGGGAGTAGGGATATTGAAACTGGCGGTGTTGTGACAGCTATACAGACACTACTTTGAAGTAAAAGCCACCAGATATAACGGCGACGCCGAGATGGCTCCTCCACAGTTTGCCTGCCAGGTCAACGCGGCGTAAGTGTAGGGAACAAGTGGTCCCCCTCTAGCGCAGACAAGGCGTGTACGCCCAAGGAAAAAGAGCATCAGCCAAGTGAGATTGGACGTGGTTCTAGGCGTATGGATGGGGAAGAAAAAAAAGAAGGAAAAAAAAAAAGAGGCACAAACAAGAAGAGACACATGGTGAGGGTTGAAAAAAGGACCCTTTGTGCAGCTGGGCTTGTCGAAGTGGGTTCTCGATGGAGACCCGGGAGGTTGGTCTAGACTTTGCTGGCCCAAGCAATTTCCGCTAGGCCGTCAAGCCCGCCTGTCAGATTCGGTATGCTCGCTCTCACCTTTGAGGTTCATCCATGTCAACTATTTGACATGGCAAAGGTGGCAACGGGACGGGTCGACACGCTAGTGTTGTCGCGACAGATGAGCGAGGGTGACGCAAGGATCGCGGCATACGCATTTTTGCTTTTTCAATGGCCTTCATGTGATGCCAATGTAGTGAGCTATCATTAATCTAGTCAGGGAAAAACGAATTCTGCTGCCTGGCTCATCACTTGCATGCAATGCAGCAGCATGTTTGTGATGGACATGTGCTGCACACACCACCACGACTATCACGCTCGTTATTGCAAGGTGAAACGCGGCACATGGACTTTTAGCGGCCTATGGCAGAATTCCAGCTTCTTTACCTCAGGTAACCCACAAAAAATCGTCCAGATCGAGACTCGCCTCAGCAAGCTGCAACGACGCCACGATCCCTACATGGATACACCGGGCCAGACCATCTTCAACCACCACGCCTTTTTATCAAACAGCCCTGGCGTAGCGGTTTTGTTACCAAATCCAAGACGTCTCGAGCCCATCATGAGAAGCTCTGGATGGTGGCCCCGCATGGACCATCGAGATCTAGGCTCTTTTTTAGGGTTGTCGATGTGGCAGGCAAACAAAGACATCCAGATCCATCTACATGGGATAGAGATGGTCTCCGTGCGCACGCGAGATTGGGGCCTGATCCACCGCTACAACATTCCAGACTGCCAAGCTGGAGGACGCGAGCTATGGCAGAGGAGGCGTAGACACTAGCGACCAGATCTAGCAATGCGCAAATGAGATTAAATCCGATATCGCCTGGGGAAAAGGATCGTCTTCCCAGCTCTTGGGGCCTCGCCATGTCTTGTGTCAGAGACACAAGAATGCTCCCCGTGCGAAGCTATATCGACAAGCCACACGCGATCTCTCCCGTCTCAAACATCAAACCTGCGGTGAGCCTGCCCCCTTGGGCCTAAGAATACGAGGTGTGCTTGGAGGGCGCCCCGTGTGAGCGCCAATGCGGATCCGAAATTTATCGGTCGTCCAGGTGAAGCTATAGCGCAATGCCAAGGGAGTGTGCTGGATCGGGTGCATTGATTCTTGGAGATGGGGGCAAGAAAAAAGCAAAAAGACAAATATCTTGACCGTTTCTGGTCTCTTCCGCATACCTCGGGCTTCTCCATGGAAGCTGATGCTTCTCTGGGTCCTGTGTCGGAGTGTCTTGAGAGATGGGAGAACGGAACTGCTAGCTCACGCGATCAAAGGCACTGGCATGGGATCAGAGTAAGTCAGAATGAAACTGACGGTGCAAAAATCACGACAAGGATGAGGATGGAGTTCTCGCCCTAGTTTCATAACCTAAGGAGGCAATGGTTGTGATGAAGCAGAGAGTCATGAGAAAGACACGCTAATTCAACACGTACTCGGGGTCTCACGCATCCCACTAACTGAAAACTGATATTTTCCAGCTCGACCAATATTCGAGTTTCAGTATGCTTGTCTGGCCAAATTACAGTTACAGAAGGTTATGGTGGGCAGTTGCGGGAGTTAAAGTAACGCGAAGTCATGCAATACGATCTTCAATCTCCCGGTTCCCAATACAAATTTTCTCTACTATTTACCCGAAATAAATCAGCTTCTCACATTTAGGGTAGTCTAGATTGTTGCATTAACTATGAGCACTGATTGTTGTCATTCGCAAAGGCTTAAAGAGCCGGCATCCTCCAAGTGCCGGGCGTGCATGGTTTGTTTATCCTATTATTCTAATACTTATTTCTTCAATGTTAGATAATTGTTATTCTATTTCTGCCTTTTCATTCTTTGCGTGTACTAATGCAGACAGAGTAGAGCCCTGCGAATTTGTGCGCGATGGTTACATATAAGACACCCTTAGATGAAGCGCCGTGTTGCATTTGCGACTAACATTTATTCGAAAGTATTTACAGTTTTATTTCCTGGCATTTAATTGTCTCGAAGTGCCCAACTCTCATGAATAGACTTAAATAGTGACTATTCTGCTTTGAATAGACCCTCATCCGACCAGAGGAAAATTAAACCAAACAGACCTTTTTCCCTCGGGCAATTTCATACAATCATAACATGACATCTTTTCAAGAATTCAAAACAACTTGAAACCAACACTGCCCACCAAAGACTTTCTTTCTTATTATTTCTTTTAATAAAAACAAGCCAATAAACAACCCATTCGCTTTTCTTTCTGTGACCAAGTTTCCATTGTCGCAAATGAATCCACCCAACCATGGACAAATTCCCGCATGAAGCATTCTGTCTGAAGCTTAGGAGACTGGCACACGATGAACAGATATGGTACAATACTTATCCCGGGCAGCCAACTGAAGGTTATCCACGAACCGGTTCCATTCCTCTATGATTTCAGGGAGAATATCCTCGTGGCTGGGATAAGTTTACCTCGACCCAAGCGTGTCCCGGAAGCCCTTTGGGCGCACCGCCCGGGCGGACTACCCACAGCTTGCAGATCTTCGTCGGCATTCTGGAACTCTTCTTTTCGAGCCCGAGCCGTTGCTTCTCCCTCTGCTTGGGCAACTCAAAGGCTTCTCGGATGTCGGACCAGTGCAGGGGACAGAACTGCACGCGTCCCGTCGTCGTGAAGTAGCGAAAGCAAAGCCACAGACTGCTCTTCTCTGAGCCAATCGTGTCCATGGGAACAGCCCAGAACCACTGGTCGAGTGTTTGATAGAGCATTATTTCCGAATGGCCGTCCGCCGACTCAGCCTCGATCCCCCCGGGATATGTAGGCCGAATCGAGTGGTGCGCGTGTTCAAGGGTCAGAGGATAAATTTGGTCTAAAATCTCCTGTGGACGCTTGACTTCCAGGCGCAGAATTTCGGACGCCGAGCCGGGCACGCGTAGTGCCTTCTTGTTAGCGATGAAAACAGTAAACTCCCCAAGATGTGGAAAGTCTTGCAGAGTGTCGCCAACGCCAAAAAGAATCGCCGGCCGAGTCTGCGGATAATAATGCCCATGCCATCCTGGAATTCGATTGGATCGGTCCTCCCTGAAACCGGAGTTGACTGATATGATGCGCCTGAAGACCGATTTTGCGCACTTGGGCCTAAACATTTGGACTGAGACGCGGCTGTGAACAAGGCGTGGGATCTTCATGTCGTTAACGACTATCGAGTCCCGCTCGAGGTTGAACTGCCACGTCTGCCGTTCGTTTACTCGGCTTTGCCGTATGACGGCGCCGAGGTCTTGATTTAGAAACTTGTTGAACACTGGGTGTGCAGCACGGATATTGCGGGCCACCCCGCCGGGCTCAGGCTGGGTTAGAGATCATTCACTACTAGAATACATGGGCGGATCACAAGCTGTATGATCTTCTCCTGTATATGCTCCGGCAACCCAAAGAAGTTGAAGCCGAAGGATGAGAGTGGTTTGTCTTCGCAGTGATCCATTTTGTCGTTTGCGGCTAGAGATTTAAAGCGTCCATTAGTGTCTACATGCTCACTTTTCTGGTGATGGCGACAGTGGTGGTGATAAATACACAAACCCTTCCAGTCGGCTAGCAAACTTAGCACCGCTACTCAACTCAGCGTCGTTGCGAAAAACGCGAGAGGCGGGATAGGAGTAAAAGACGTGTTGGAGGAAAGAAGAGGGCCAGAAGACTGCGAGCTGTCCGCAGGCATTCCCCTTGTATACTCGAAACAGGCTGCCTATAAAAGGTAGCTTCCCGTCTTGGTAAATCACCTTATCAAGGCGTGTCAAGCTACGCGTGCGTGGAGATGCTTCCCCAGATGGTTGTGTGAATAATTCCGGGTGCCGACAGCAGCACACAGAAGCACGGAACGAACAGAGATGCCCAGAATGACGGATGCATTTCTAATGTACATATAGAGGTGAGTGACATGATTCAAATCTGCCTGGCCATTCTAATTTCCGATTCGTCCGCTTCTCTTTTTGATTGATGATTCGAACGCATTCCATGGCTCCCACAATGCCCTGACCAGCGACAATTTTCACCGCCGATAAGCCCAAGCGTTCTGATACCTATTTGCCACGTGAGCTTCCAATATGCAGCAAGTGTTCCGATATGCTATTGAAGAATATATTTGTAAAGCAGTCTGTCTCGTCAATTTTCTCGACATTTTTGGTGTGCATCACGTGTTGCTGCATAGCCATAACGAGCGTTGTTAAAGTCTTGGCGGTAAGCTCAGCAATTTTCATCCGGTATGGTTAATATGATGATTCTTTTATTTATTCTATATTTCATTAATTTTTTTTTTTTTTGAAAAAAAAAAAAATAATAACAGCTGGTTGGCTTTCGCATACGGTGTTGCTGCCAAATCTCAGTGTTGCTATTGCGTGACGGATGCAATGCATCGACCCCAGCAACACGCAGTCACCAAGCCGAAAACTACAAGATATTGCGGAGCCGCATTTGCAGCATTTATCTCTGAGCCTCATTTCTTCCACTATATAATCGCGGCTCCCCCTGGAACCACACCCCAGACTGCTCAGCAACACGACTTTCGAGTGGACGCTGGAGGCGTGACTTGATCCCAGGATGCGACCGGTGAACAGGGGAGACGCTTCCATTATGTATTTAGAGAGTCTTACTCAATACTGCGAGTAAAAATATTTCTGAATCGGCCGCATTCTCGAAATATAGAAACCCATCGTCACACCAGTGACCCTCCGCTGAGACATGTCCAAGGTGCAACTATCACCAGTTAGCTGCACCTAGCAATCTCTCAAGCGGGTCAAACATAGCATGATCAAGTTTTATTCACTGAAAACATGTCGATTATATAATCATCCATCAATGACTGAGGCATGCTGTTGCGGATTGCGGGCTGCGGAGCCGCAAAACTCCAACATCTGCGGAAGGCACAGCTTTCACGACAGAGCCCCAAAACGCCACTTTTTCCTCCGCACTGTTGAGTAATTTCTCTAAAATGTCCATTTTCCTCGTTTATGAAGTCTAAGAATAATTAATGTTCTCTGGCGTGCCGTATGTTCAGTCGCTGATCTCAATGCGCAATCTGCAGATGTAGCTCCAAGAACCTCAACTATCGTATAGATCTCTGTCAAAAAAAATTTAATTCCCCTCTATTTTAGAGGAGGGGTCTTTCGGGGTTTAAAGTTAGTGATTTCCTCCGATTGATGCCCTCGATCAGGGTGTAGATCTAACCGGTCAACATGAAGTGAAGGATCTAAAGGTCGGGCATGGCTCTGCGGAAGCGTTCAGTCTGACGAGCTCCTGTTCAGGCGATGGCCAGCAATTGCCCGGCTTACTTTCTTTTCCTGCTGCATTCCAACAGAGCTTGCATTTACACACCTCTGGCAAAAGACGCAGCATTGATCGTCGACGCCACGCCCTACCCATCGAGTGTGCATCGGGAGCGAGATCTGGATCGGACATTTATTTTAGAGCGAAAAAAGTGTGCCTTATTCCCCAACCATGGTTAAAATTTCCTAGCTCCGGCACTGAGCCCGAGGAATGCTCCTCAAAACTCCAACCGACCCATGCGGGGAAAGTTGGGGCTAAGACTTGGGGCTGTACAATTTGTCACCATTTCTTTCTATAAATTTTTTTTTTAAATCTTCATTTGCAAAAGCGATCAGACTGAAAAATCCCAATGCTCTCATTTCGGGTCAAAGGGCGCTCCTCGACGATTTGTTTAATCGGTCGTTTATCGGTCCCCGCAGCTGCAATAGCTCATCCGGATCAGGTTCAGCGGTTGAAGGATGTTTAGACGTGGTCTTGTGGGGAAAAAAAGCGCGGTGGCCTAAGAACCAAGCTAGCTAACCGCGTTGTGAGCAGCACGTGCTGAGAAGAGAGCAAAGGGAAAGAGAAGAAGAAAAAAAAGAAAGAAAAGCTATAAAGAGAGTGCTACAGCACCCCGTATTGGCTGAGTGGGTGCGTTTTATTGCCTGCGTGCCTTAGCACCGCTCGCGCGAACGATTCGCTGGCCAGATGCAATTGGGCTCCTTAGTGATCCGCCCGTTCCGAAGACTATGTGGCCGACAACATCATTGCCTTCTGGAGGTGTGATTGCGAAAAAGGGACCATGTTGGATTAATCTATTCTGTTATGTAGGTTCGAAATGGGTTCAAATAGTCCACTGCACAATTTTTAAAGTGGCCGGGCTGAGGCGTGATTGCCTCTGCTCACATGACATCAACAAATTTTTGTACTCAGCACACGAGCCAAACAGACATCAATTGTATCTCTCAACTATTCAAAAATATTTTCAAATGAGAACCACGGGTCCTTAATTGCGTGGATATGTGTTTTAATGTGGTCTGCTACTACAATGTATCCTAGTTCAGAAGAATTAATAGGCTTAAATCAGTTTATGCAAATGTAAATTTCAAACGGATCTCGCGGCTGGCAATATATCACGTAACTTCAGATGTATGTACGGCTGATCTGCTCTCTTTTTCTAGGTCTCTTCATTCAGACCTCATCAACATAGCACCCGGTTCAATAGACATGTGGTAGAAAGAAAGTAATCAATTCATTGACATAAATCAATTTTCCAGATATGCAACATATTTTGTTGACCTTTATATAAATCCTACATTAACCAATCGGTAACTAGCCGACAGTGAAAGCAAAAACAACATCTACCTCATCCGCTCTGAGGCGCGAGATTTCAAAAAGCCACCAGACCCAACCGTAGGCTAGCAACAACGCCCCTTCACCAACGCCGCAAGTAAGCACTCGGGGCGGTGGGACTACATCTAGATCTCTCCGTTTCCCCAACATGAATTATAAAACAAACTTATTCGCCTCGCATCTTGTCGCTTCGGCCCCTGACGACGCTGGAGAGGTCGCCAACGGGGAGCTGGAAGGGGAAGTCGACAACGGCGAGGAGAATGGCAGACAAGATGTACCAGCCGGCAAGGCAGCAGACGAAACCGCAACCGCCGCCACCCTGATTTAAATTGTTAGAACAGGTTGCCAGTCGACTCAGCAAGTAGGAACAACTTACCTGGATAAGCTTGTTAGCAGTGTTGGCGTTACCAGTGTAATTGGAAGCAAGCTCAAAGTAGGCACCAGTGAGCAGGAAGAAGCAGAGCATCACACTGAGGAAGATGACGACAAAGACGACGTTGGTTCGGAGCGAGCAGACTAGGAAGATGAATGACAGGATTCCCATGTAGAGCAACCAGAAACCTTGATATTGTTAGCCTTTTAAGCTCAGGCGCGATGATCCATCTCCATGCTTTATCAAAAACTTACCCAGACTAGCGTTGAACCCAGTGGTCTGCAGACCCTCGGCGGAGCTTGTGGCATTGGCAGGAGCGTATGAGGCGTACGCGGCAAAGGAGGGGATGAGGGTGGCGCCGTAGGAGAACCAGAAACCGCCGAAGGAGCAGAAGACGGTGGCCGAGAAGGTGTTGCCGAGAACCCACTCGAGGAGACCCCCGGAAAACATGAGGAGACCACCCATGAACATGAAGGGGCCACTGCAGCCGTCGCGTTAGCATCGCGGTCGCCGGAGTTCGGGACCCATTGAGGAGGTGAAACATACTTTGAGGCAGCGCCGCCACCGCCGGCGCCTCGCCAGCCCATCAGATCGCAGGACAGAGGCGTGAAGGCGAGGAGGAAGCCAACCAGGGCGCTATTGGTCGTGTGTCAGCCGCGTGTCTGTTGAAAAAAAGAAACCGTTTGCCTTCGGTCTGAAACAAAAAGATGGAGAGAGAAAAGAAAAAAGCAACGCGGGTGTTGGAACTCACATTGGCGTAGGGTTGGCAAAAGTCTTTCGCAGTTCACCCTTGACGGCGTTGGGAGGAGACAGGTAGAGCTTCTCGAAGAGCTCGGGGCTCATGGACACGCTGGCAGCAGAGCGGAACTGCTTGAGAGCTTCCATGCGGTTGGTCTCGGGATCGTAGACGCCGTTGCCATTGCCATTGCTATTGTGCTTGCCGCCAAGCTCGGAGTGCTCAGAGGTGGCCATTGTGAAGATCGAGGTTGACAGGAACGCGGTACTCGAATTGTTGGATTGGGAGAGGGCGAGGAAGAAGTAGGAAGCAAGCACACAAAACGTCTCTGTGGTGGAAGACTGGGTTGAATAGATGAACCGCCGGGGATGGAAGAGGAGATGTTGAGTTCGTGTACGAGGAAACCAGCCGCTGCAACATTCAACCAATGTTAAGAAAAGGATGGGGGACGGGTCTTATATCACGTCCTGACATCGTGAAAGGCCTGGGACTTGGGGACTTGGACACCAGGTTGGCACGGAAAGAGGCGCCACCCTTTGCCCCGGGCCCATGGATGGATCTCTGGAGCCCAAGTCCCCAGAGCTGCTCATAGCTCTTCTCCAGACGAGCACAGAGGCGAGAGAGATCTCCACCACTAGGGCAAGGGGAGAGCGAGCCCGTCCGTCTGGGGGTGAAGCTCTGGGCCGGCCGTCCGTAAGGGGGGCGTGCATTGGGGCGGGCTGTCCGTAACGAGTCAAGGCCCTTGGCTGGGCGCGCGTGTGCCGGTGTGAAGCCAGTGTCTAGGATTCATCACAGGACGAGATTTCTTGGAACTTCGAAGTGGAAACGCGAGGAACGGGCTAGCGAGACGCACGACGGGTAGGGCCCACTTGGGGCTCGAGCCTCTGCTTCCCCGTCGTCATGTTGCGGGGGATGAACACTCGCTAAGTCAAAGTTGGAGTCGCCCCCTCCCCCAGGATCCCCACACCATCCATTCGACCGACAACGAGTAGGTTTGCAGGGAAACACGCAGGAATCGAAAGAGCCTAAGCCTCACCGTCGTATTTGGTGCGGAGGCTGCCAGGCGGGAGCCCTAATTGGGGACCATGGGGCCCCGGAATTGGGCGTTTTCTTGTTGGGGAGGGGGATCTGGAAAAGCCCTGCCGCGCCAGAGATGCAATCCCCAGACTTTCCCCCAGGCGCTTCGGTTGGCCGGAGTGGCATAGAGCCTGCACGGCGCGCGGCCGCCAAGCGAGGGCGTGGCCGCTGGGCAAAGAAAGAAAGAAAGAAAGAAAAAAAGAGGCTTTCCGGTCCGTGACGTGAGGGGGGAAGCTATGGCAAAAGTCTACACCGGTGCCAGGTGATCTGCAAACGTGACACCTGGGTGACAGCAGGATTCTAGGGCAAATGCATCAATGCCATCCGGTTGGCGTCGCGTCCGGAGCTTCGGGCACCGCAATATGCCCGCGAATGGCATCGGATGGTCCCAATGGCTGCTTGCACTCGAGCAGTATTTTGCATCCGCCATGGCCTGTCGTGAGTTGTGAGGGGGGGGTCGGCACATGGACAACCAAAAACCTTCAACACCGCATCCGGCCTAAGGCGAGGGGGTTTGAGAAGAAGAGGAAACCCGGCGATGGGGTCCCGGAGCGACGTGGCCGTATGGGAGGTGCTCGAGGAAAGCAAATTCGTTTACATGGAGAAGGCAATTGCGTATTGATGGTGTGGGCTGGGGTAGGAATGCGCATGCCGTGTGTGCCAGGGAATACTACGGAGCGAAGCATTGCGCCAAGCGTAGCGCTTCTCCAACTTCTTTAGCCCCATGCCAAGGGGTCACGCCTGCACACACACTCGCGGCACAAACGGGGTGTATCAGACGGAGATCTTGGGCCATTGGGGTTGCACTGGACGCTGCCATTGACGAGTTGAGTTGCAGAGCCACGCTCCTTCTATACTACGTATTCTACACTCTTCCGGCAAAAGGCCCATCGAGTTACGAATCCCGCATGAATCAGCACTTGGCAACTCAAATTCGCTTTATCCTACCTTATTATCTCTTGCTTGACTTATTTTTGCTCCTTCGTTTTCCTCCACACACACACACATGCATACATCAACACCAACACCAACACCAATACGCACGTCTGCTAGCTTTTCTCGGTACTATTACCACTTTGACTCGCTAGCACCAACGTGGAATTGCTGGACTGACTAGAGCAATTACGGGGGCACACCAACAGGTGCCCCGAGAACCAGTTCCCTCCCTGTCAACCCCCAGACCTGCAAACAGCCAAAACGCATCTGCAGCCCGCCCGCCGCCCCCCAGCGCGCGAGGCCCATACAAGCGACTAACATAAGATGAGGGGGAGCAAATAAAGGCAACCAAAAAAAGCACGACCGGTAGACGCCGTGGCTGCGGCTCCGAAGCAGCCGCTAATCTGTATCCGCCAAAACGCGGCTCCGCAATTTGGTGTGCATCTTTGTGTCTCGGCGCCCGGCCGCCGCTGGTACTTGGTTTGGCTCTTGGATGTTGGGGTCGAATGGAGAAATCGGGACAAATTAAGTCCGGATGCAACGTCATGTGACCTCTTTACTCACGCTTGGGGGTGGGGTGTGCTGCCAGCTAAAGTACGTACCTCTTTCGGCTCACTGGGATGTTGCAACGAGACGGCAACCTTGCCTGATGCGAATCAGACAACTATCCCCAGAGTTTTGCCCATTCCTATTTTTTGCCATGAACTGCCGCGTAATCCTAATCTGATCTGGTCTTTTCCCGAGAAAAAAATTTTTGATTTCCTTACTTACATTGCTTCTCCTCCGCCCAGTTCTTGCTATAGCTTTCATCACATATCACTTTCTCTCACCGTAACTCCTATTTCTCAACTCGAATACGAACCCGAATGAAAATCTTATTTACATTGCATTACATGTCGCTATACTAGCTCGTCGTCTCTGCCGAGCAGCGTTTCGATCTCAAATTCCCCGAGGGCGAGGGACCCTGTCATGTGGGCAGCATTGTACACCCCAACTCTAGCACCGTCCCCGGCTTGACCTTGCCCCAGCTTTTTCAACCCCAGATGCATCCTTGAAAGCTTACTTCCACACGCGCGACTTGCATTTACCTATGATCAGAGGGTCACCGTTGCGATCTGGACAAGTTTAGTTTGTTCGAGTCAATGCCATCCCATCCATCCATCCCCCGAACTGCCGGGCCCAGCACCCGAAGCTGGGCCAATTGCTTCAAGCATAATCCACCAGGGGAGCTCCCAGGAGCTTCATTCAGGGTGCACCACGGCCGGGGAGGGGTAAGTGGAGGGGGTAGAGCTGTCACTCGGAGCCCTCCGATGCATCATACCTCTCAAGATCGGTGTGGAACGTCCGTCGACATCATGTGCAGGCCCCATCGGGGCGCATGCTGGGGTCATCTCGCGCGCGCGGGGCCGAGAGAACGAATGCACCCCAGGAAACAAGGCAGCCAGAGGAAGAAGATGGTGATCCAGCAAGGATGCACCGCGGACGGCGATATCCAAACTCCGTATTTCCGGCTGCGCATGTCGCTGTGCAAGTGTTCCGCTTTGTCACTGGGCGAAGAAGCTGCGTGACGACTACTTCACACCCGAGCACACACGCGCTTAGACAAGCAAGGCATGACGATGCGCATCTCGGTGAAATCAAAGGCCGAGCTCGATCGGGGCTTCTTTCGGCCTTGGATATTGTCCGCTGGTTGACGGCCGCAAAGTGGCCGGGCTGAAAGAAGATCTGAGAGAGAGACGAGGCCCGTTTCAGCTCACTCAAACATCTTTTTCACACCAGCCAGCCCTCAGTGTCAGGGCGCTCCGGATCGCAAACTTTTCAGATCCAGGTCTAGGACCTCAACAAAGAAGCCAAACGCAATCTCCCCTTCCGGCCGGGGCCACCAAGGATTGATGGAATTGGATACCCTCCCATGAAACGCAAGCCAACATGCTCCGCTCCTCTCCTCCCCCCCAAGCCTTGACCACCCGGACGCCTTTTGATCCATCAATAGGACTACTCGGTGGATTTGGAAAAAAGGGGGGCTCACGAAGTCAAACCTGCCAGTCAACGTTGAGGAAGTCCACTCGCAAGCAACAGGAACCAATCTCCCGCCGCGGCGCCACAATGGGATCAAATCAAATCTCAGGTCCAGCCAGCTTATTAGTGGTGAGGTCATGACGCCTAAATCTAACATCTTTCTCATTAGAGCCGACTAACTAATTGGTTTCGTATCAACAAAGTCTATCGTGAATACGCAAAAAGGCGGTAAATAACATAGTTCATAAAAAAATAGAACATCATCTGCGCAAAGCGCGCGCTAATCCAATTCGCTGCGTATGTACTGTAATGTAGGCCATGTAAGACGTAATTGGGGGTACTTTCTTGTTTCGTGTTGAGGAGTGTCGAAAAAAAAAACAAGTCCCTCCATGTTTCCGGCGCGTTACCCTAGAAGCCACTCCCCGTTGTCCGTATTGGAGTGCAGTAGCGCGCATTGCAGATCTCTAGGCGGCCCAGCCCCCTTTTGCCTAAACTGGGCAACGACTGCAATAATTTCTCTTTTTCTCAATCTTTTACCCTTCGCTGACTCCACTGGGGAAGAGCGAGGGCAGTGGGCATTGGTTTGTCGTCGTCTCCATCTCTTACACGTTCCAGTTCTGGCGGCTTCGCGTGAACCACCACTTGCCCGGGTAGACCTGCTCGACGCTCTGCGGATATGTCCAGAAGACCAGCACGGCCATGATTTTGTACAGGACTCGGTGGAGGTGGGTTAGGTTGGGCCGGTGACGGCGCCAGAGCTTGAACTCGGCCAGGAGGATCAAGTTGCCCATGGCATTGAAGAAACGAAACCACCTTGCACGAGTCAACAATGACTTCAGGTCACGGGGAATCGGTGAACTAGGGGGTCGGTGACTTACAGGTTGAGGCCAACAAACGTCAGCGTCGCAATATCCGAGTTGGAAGCGCCTCTTGTGGATGAAGTTACATGCTTTACAATGGCATACATGGGAGGAATCCAGAGGGCCATGATGGCCACCTCGAGGAATAGTGTAAAGTGGTAGGTTCTCAGCTCTTCATTCCTAACCAAGGTCAAGCAGAAAACCCAAAGAGACATGAAGAAGTTAATCTGTAACGGCGCATTAGCAAAGCTCATCTCACACTCCGAATCTCTCTCTATCTTTACTCAAAAGGAAGCTGAATGAAAAAAAAGACTTACAATAGTTGGTGCCAGCACCATCGTGTTCTTTCCAAAGTAACACCAACACAAGGCCGACCCAACCACGACAAAGGCCCACTGGGCGCAGCCGACGAGGAAGAAATAAAATAAAATCTTGTGAAACCGTCTGTAGCAATAATAATGGAACTCGGGCTGGTTCCACGCGCCGTCGTCGGAGATGGGGTATCCGCACCAGCGGCATATCCAGAGCGAGGTGAAGTCGCCCATGGTGATCTTGCTGCCGACGACAAACCCGGGCCCCTTGACGATGCACTCGAAGCACTTGTTGGAGAAAGGGTAGCGCTCGCTCGTCTCCTCGGCGCGTACCAGGCGGCCGCGGATCGGGTCGTAGCACAGGCACTGGTAGCACGTCGAGAGCAGCTCGTACTTGAGGCTGGGGAACAGGTCGCGGATCATGGGCTTGGTGATCTTTTTGCGGAAAAAGTGGCACGTTCGCCGCAGCCGCTCCAGGTCGCCAAAGTTGAGGTGCCGGAGGATTATAACCTGCAGTTCCATGGGCAGCTCGAGGATGCGCGCCAGCGCGTTGTCTTGCCCAACCGCCCGGTCATGGCGCCCGGAGAGCGCAATCAGGTTGGTCAGGCCCTGGACGCTGGACTCTTCGTTCCCCGTCGTCGTCGCCGTCGTCGTGCCTGCCGCGGTCGTCGTCGGTTTGGGGTTGTCGCAAGACTGTTGCTCGTCCGTATCATGGCTGTCGTCGTTGTTACCCGCGGCCGTCACCGCTGTGACGTCGCCGCCGCCGAGGTCCCCATCGCGGGTGGTGGGCCGTGGTGTTTCACCCAACATGCGCTGCTGCACCAGCCGTCTCAGCCTGTCTGCCGCCATTTGCTCTGAAATCCTGACGTCGACGATTTTCCCTTCCCGCCAAAAAAAAAAATGTGTCCCGGTGTCGATGGATTCGTTGTGCGATTTCTCGAGACCAGCCGGTCAGCGGCCCTCCTAGGTCAAGTATCGCCCTCTCGCAGGCGGCATCTTCATCTGTGGGGATATGCGAGACGTCATACGAGGTCCTCCCCCCTCTCAGCAAAGGTTCAGTAAGAGAAAGTGGGAACGCGCAGACAGAATACAACAACCCCCCCTGGCCCTTGGCAGTGAGAAAAGGAAAAAATGGGAAGAGAAGATCAAAGTGGTTTGTGGATGAGGAAGCTGGGCTGGGTAAACTGGTAGCTGATATGCTCCAGTACAGTCAGACGGCGCGCTGACTAGAGCGAGGCCAAGGGTGTTCGGCGTCTACACGACGACGGGTAAACGAGTTAGCGCTGATCAAGAGGGCCGCGCGCCCCGCCAAAAAATAAACCGATCATGTGAAGGTTTGTTGGACGTTACCTCGTGTTGGTTTTGAACGCTGGCGAAGAACGCCGCGCGGGTGAGGCAATTGTCGCGTCCTGAGGAATCTGCGCGGGAAAAAAAAACACAAACACGAAGAAGAAAAAAAGGTCTGCAACAACCGAGAAAAAAGGGCAAGGGAAATGCGCTCAGATTTTCCCTGGCGTTTGAAAACAGGGTCGCAATGCCAAGGATCATGCTTGTGCGGGAGATCTCGTCCGGGATCCAGACTGGCCCAAATCTGGGACTCCACAGCGAGGCTAAAACGGGTGTGTTTCGGTCACTGTTGTGTAGGGTAGTCGCCGATCTCGAGGGAGGGAAAAGCGCCTTGCGAGGGCCTCTCAAAGGCATCTTCCCCTGGGGAGGATCTGGCACGTCTTGGGGTCTTAAGTAGCTGATCCCAACTCCAACAGGAATAAGCTGTGAAACATACGTAATGCATTTTTTCGCTTCTTTTTTGCCTTTTGCCCAGCGGTTGGCAGACTTGGGTGGCACACGGCGTAAACTTCTTTGCCACGGTAGTACGGTAACCACGAAATCAATCAATCAGTTTTAGCTTGCTCCCTAGTCCCACGTTATCTAGTTTATTTTCTCCCACCCATTAGCGTGTGCCATGTTTACTCATCATCCGCTTCTGCGTCCCTGTTAAAATGCCGCTCATTTAGCTGGTGCGTACATGATGCCATCTCCCTGCGAGGTGTCGTGTTAGACATCACGTGGCGGCCTCACACCGCTTCGACGCTTCTTCTTTTTGCTCCTCTGGGGACTTTGTCAAGTGATGCCCGTACAACCTGCTCGTCTTCGGGTGTATCCGAGCCTTGTTTGTTCATGCGTGTCAAAGCGCCGCTCATCGCACGGACAGCTAGCCGCGGGTGCCGGAGCGAGAGTGCAAACATTTGCAGGTCGGATGATTTGTTTGCGGTGCACGAACCAAATAAATTGTTTCTTCAATCGGTACATTTCCGTGTAGAATCCCTGCTAAGTCTAAAGACGGCAGGACGCTGTCATGGCTTCGCACGCTCAAATCGCAGCCCTCATGAGGCCGACTTATTTGCAGAAAGCCTTGCTGCTTTTCTTACGGATAAAACAGACATTATGTGCTATTTCCGTCTTTTTCTGCTCCTCAAACCATGGAATGATAAACATACAAGACTCGAGAGTGATATCGCAACCTCCGCGTTTTTCTCTCTTTGAGCTGTACAGTCCCAGGCCATGTGCTCATCGACACGTGCTAGAACGGGTTAGTATTAGATCTAAGAACACGCGGGGTCAAGCAGCAAAGTGCGTAGGGTGGTGTTGAGCACACGTGGCACACACATTAGCCGTGAATCCTATGTTGATGTAAGCCAGAGGCCAAACCAACAAGGGGAAGAGAGTTGCCGTCGCTACTACGAGCCGGCCTTGGGAGACGAATGAGGTTGCGTTAACACCTGCTTGTTCTACATCGCTTTCGCAACAATTCGAAAACACTTACGCAACCACGAACATCCTTTCCCCCTTAGAGGCTGTAACTTTATCGTAACCCCACACGGGGGCAAAGGTTGATGGAATCTACTTGGCTGTGCCGAGGGAGCAGTACGGTACCTACTCCATAAAAATACACATCTCGAGTAGCGATTTGCAAAGACAGTGATATCTCGTTGGTCAAAAATTAGCGTGGTACCTCACTGCTCCCTCCGCACGGCCAATGAGATGCACATCGTTGGAAAACTAGTATTGAGTTTGTGCAGCCCCCTATGGTTCTTTCATTACACTTCATTGTGCGTGCCTCTTTATCCGATTGTGTCATGCATCTATTCCCTCCAATCGAGCCTTTATGCACACCAAAATATCACTGCCGGTTGCCAACAATCCAAATGCGCACTGCGCATCAGGCCACAAGACATCATAAACCATCCAACCCAGGGTCTGTGTAATTTGAAGGCACAAACAAAAAACTCCAACCAAATGATTCCATCATAGCACTCGCTCATCTCATCGGCAGCGTTGTGAGCCGGCCTCGGCGTCCCCCGCCCACTCCAACAAACCCGCCACCAGCGCTCATATACTCCATATTCCTGGCCAGCAGGTTGAGCTCCTTGACCAGGCAACACACTGCCACCACCCGGAAGCTTTGCAGTTTTCCAGCACCATGATGCAGACGCTTAATACTCGGATTCTGGATGCAGCCAACTGCAACGCAAGCCCAGCAGAGCTCAATTATGGCTTCTCTGCCTTGGGTGATGCTGGACGACTGGGATGCCGTCTCGTCGTCGCCCTCGCCGCGCTGGCGCATCAGCTTGGTCATCCAAGCCGTGACGCGGTCAATCTCCTCCTTCAGCTTGATGGAGGAATCTCGCTGCCGCCGCGTCTGCGAGCCCCGCTTGTTCAGAATGAAGCCACAAAAGACTTCGACCTCTGTTAGCAGCGTGTTGGGTGTCTCGGCAAAATCCATCATGAGGCCGCTGATGGAATCTTCGTACCTGTGGCTGAAATTAGAAACTGCCCTAACAAGGTTGGTTCGGTGCGCCGCCGACGTACTGTTTACGAATTTTCCAAGCCTCCTCCGATTTGCGCTCCCAGCGAATGTCGAGGTCGTACCGGCCAAGCCTGTTCTCCACCATTGTCAACAGACGATCCCACACAGACGGGCCGCTGCTGGTCCTGGATCGATTGATGTTTTGGTGCCAGATTCTCTTTTCGTCGACATTCCGGTAGAGCTCGCCTAGAATCTTCTCAGATCGGTAATATTTGTGCTTCGCGCCTGCGAACGCGTCGTCATCATCATCGCTGTCTTCAATATACTCAATTTGGCCAGCATCAGCCAGCTTGACCTGAGGTGCTGTAGAAAGACTGAGAAAGGCAAATTAGAACCAAACAGGTTTTAAACTGACAGCTTAGTGTACGCAAAACTTACAAGTCGGGTCGAAATTTCGGGGGTTTGGGAAGCTGAGAAAACTCGACAGGGATACCGGTTTTGGAAAAGTCGACGGCCGTGGAGTGAAGCTCTGCGAGATTGATGCAGCTTTCGTCGAGGCTGCCTTCGTCCCTCATGTCAGCCAGAATGACGTGTCGTGTTGCAATCACTCCTAGCAGATCGGTCTTCATGAAGCTGATAAAAAAGTCTGCAATGTCATTAGTTGTCACTGGTCGACTCAACTCTTTGGGAGAGACTCGTGGGTAATCTGCCGGTGTGAACATCTTTTCGGGCATCGCACCCTGATCCCAGATAATGTTGTAGAGATCGCCATCCAGGTCCCCTCCGCTCAGTTGGCTCGGAAGGTCACGATGGCCCTTTTGACTAAAGACGATGCAGTTTTGGAGCTCTAGCAGAGGGTGCCCCTCAGGCGGCGTCACCATGCTCACCACGCGTACGTCACCGGGATGAAGGGCTGGGGACCGTGTGACGATGATGCGGCCATCCCTGAGGTCGTCGTTAACTCGTTTCTGGTTTCTTTCCCAAGTTTTATCGTATGTGACGTAAACTTGGTTTTCTCCCAGGAAACCGGTTTCATCCATGATACCGAAAAGGGTGACTCCTTGATCAACCGGGATCCGAGCTTTGTGCTTCAGTAACCGCAGCTCTCGCAGCACAACATGCTCCACGACCGACTTGAGAAAACCATCCTCGTGATAGTCAATTCCCATTCTCTCAAGGTGTAGCAAAAACCCGGGGAAGTCGATGTTGGGCCCGATCGCTTGTCGCTGCAAGAAAGCCTTCGTATTGGTCGTGTTGGCTGTGACGGTGCGCAAAACATTGAGTGCTTTGTGCTGCATTTGATGGAACCAGCTTTTCTGTGTACCCATGTCCTCGAGAATTTTGATCATCTGGCGATTCAGCATTAGTTGCAGTGGCCTACTCGACATGTCGCAGATGCCCAACTCGCTCATGTCGTTGCTGGGAAACTTCATCATCGATTCCTTTCGTAAGCAGATTACTCTGCCGTTTAGCCGGGGATCTAACGACAGCATTCCTTTGTATCCGGCCAGGCGAATCTGGAGACAGGTAGGTATTCCTGCTTGCATGGGCAACTCGTTCCAGATTTCCTCCAGAGCATCGTAGGAAATGGTCCCCACGCCATCACTGAACACACGCGACCCGACCTTGACGTCAGGGATATGATGAATTTTGATGTCGTGTTGAGCAAGTAGGATCGCGTATGGTGTTTCCGAAAACGCCTGTCCGATGCGGGCCGCGCACTTGGCCGGAGTCCGAATATCTTTGAAGTCACCCAGCAGCGAGAGAATAGAATCGCGCGTGACCCTTTTCTCACCCGCGTCCAAGAATGGAGCTGCGAACCACACCGAGCGAGCACGAAGAGACGAGTGAGAGAAGCCCAGGAAATTGAACCGGCGACCAGCAATGGTGATGCCATCCCTTAACACATTCCTGTACCGGCTGAAAATTTCCTCATTGGAAACCTGGGGCTTGAGGCTCAGATCTTGGCCGTCCTCGTCAAAGAACGATACGCGTAGGAAATAATCGTTGTGGTCTGGGAACATGCGCAGCACTCGGTTTTTGCTCTCGGCCTCGGGACCGCTGAAAAGCATGCGAGTGGGCGTGACGATGACTTTGAAGACCCAAACTTGCTGTGTGGAAATTGTGGTTCCATATATCCTGTCCCTGTGGGGATTGTCGTCGCGTGCTTCATACTCTGCCTTCATCACCTCCGACATCAGCTCGATCATGTCTGGGTTGGAGGAATCAGCCCCAGGGCTGACACAAAGGGGAATTTTCTGGAAAAGCTGCTTCATGGCTTGCGTGGTAACCGGAAAAGCAACCTTTTTCTTGGTAGAGTCGATAGCAACGTGATCCATGATGGCGAGCAGATCAAAGCCATGGTGGGGTCGTAGGTATCCGTTTTGCACGAGAGCCTCGACCTGGAAGATGAGGGCAAATGGCAATCTCCTTTGGACTAGGAATGCTCGGCTGCGCGTTTCGAAAAAATGCTTGTCATCTGGGAATAGATGACTTGGTTTCAACGGCAAGGGTCGCTGAGTCCATACGAGAGTCTTGCGGCTTTTGAGGAGGCGAATTATATGCGGAATCACCTTTTCGCTGCGCAAATAGACTCGGTATGCCATGCATGTTTCGACATAGCTTTCGTGGGCCGCCCAGAGCGAGATGTTCCGGACCCGTATCCATCGCGTTGTTTCCGAATTGGATTCCCTAATATACATCCGCGGTGGCTCGGTGACGACCAGAGTGAGGCATTTGTCCTTCTTATTGACTACTAGCTCATGAATGGTGTTGTTGTAAAAGTCCAGGCGAGACATCTTGATGGTGACAGTGAAGGCAGATTTTCCAAACTTGGCACTCGCCAAGGTGAGCTTGGGAATGGCACACCGTTCGACGAAGATGACTGTATTGTCGGAACCGTCGAAGATGGTCTGGCCACACTGAATGCTCGCGAGGGCAAAGGCTTTGGTCGGAGGCTCTGCATCCTGTTCGACAGCCTTTTTTTCCGCAGCCTCCTGCTTGTCGTGCTTGAGTTCAAGGTGGGAGATTGTGTGCTTGTCCAGCGGCCGAGTGCTTTTGGAGACGAGGATGGGCGCCTTGAGGATATACAACCGGGCTATACCGCCCTTGATGAAGCTCTTGGGGGCATCCTTTGGAGTGCTTTGGTACTGTGTCGCTTTTACTTGCTCGTGCTTATCGAGGAACCTTTCGCAATCAGAAGCATTCCGAAACCTGACCCATGCGGTTGTTCTTCTGCGAGGTTTCTCAGAGGTCCAATCCTTGATGTCCAATTTGGTCATGAACGGAGTCAACTCGTTCACGAGAGTATCCTCGGATATGTCTTGAGGTACATTTCGTAAGATGGCCTCCATTTTTGTTGAAGAGGGGTGACCATTTTAGAGTTGGGCCGAGGGTGGATGAAAGAGAAAGAGTTGGATCTCAACCGGAAAAAACCTCAAAGGGAATGGGAGCCATGATGAATAATCACCTGACTCGACAGTTGTTGCCAGTTGTACAGCAGCCGCATTTTTGATGATGAGGGGGCTGGCGAATCACTTTACAGGTAAGCAGCCGACTTGGGTCAAAAAAGCAAACAAATGTGACGACGGTAGCTGCGCATTCAATTGACAAGATAAAGGAAAGGGGGCTGGGCGGGGCCAGAGAAGTGAGCGTACCTATGAAAAGCGAAGAATAAAAATAGAGCACAGTCGACCAAAGATCAAGCTGAAAACTATTCCCTAGGATGGTGTCCTATCGCGACAAACAAGCGTGGTGTTTTGGTCGAGGTCTCAATCCAAGGTGAGCCTGTCTCGGTGAACGCCCCACTTCGGCAGTCAAGGTGTGCTCGGTGAGCTGCGGGGTAAATGTTTACACACGGCGGCGATGTGTTCCACATCCCGATGACATTTGCCGAGCCGAATAGCGTCGAAGGCATTGAAGCTTTAACGGTTCCACCCACCACCATGTAAATCTCTCTTCCGGAAGCGCTCTCGGCGCCCCGGGGCACTTAAAAATGTCCCTGGCCCGTCCAGTTTTCGCCTGGCCCTCATCCATTCCTCCCTCTGCCTCAGCTACCCCCCCGCCACCGAACCGACCCCCGGTTACATCATGGCGACCCCCGGAATGCTTTTCGTGACGATGCAGCCCAAGCCTGGGCTGTCTCTCGACCAATTCCACGAGTGGTACAACAACGAGCACGGCCCGACCCGCCTGCGTCTGCCGCAGATCTTCACCAACGGCCTGCGCTACAAGGCCACCGACGGCCAAGAGCCCACGTTCCTCGCCGTCTACGACGTGACGGACATGTCGCATCTCGAAACCGAGACGTACCTTTGCCTGCGCGCGAACCGCTCCCCCCGAGAGGCCCAGACGATTGGTCAGGTCGACGTCAAGCGCTACTTCTTTGACCTGACCTACACCAAGGAGGCCCCGCAGTTCGTGCCCCTCGAGAAGCTCACCGACGAGGAGGCCGACGGCATCCAGACCACCTTTGTCGACATCACCGTCAAGGACGTTGAGGGCGCTGGCGAGCAATACCAGAAGTGGCTGATTGAGGAGCACATTGAGATGCTCTCCAAGATTCCCGGGTGGCTGCGCACCCGCGTCTTCAAGACCTCTTCCCTCGAGAAGTCGAACAAGGTCACTTACTATGCCCTTCACGACTATGCCAAGATCAACGGCCAGGGCGGCCCTGAGCACAAGGCATCTATGGACACTCCTTGGCGAACCGAGATCTTTGACAAATACGTCGCCAACAAGGGCCGACGCACATACTCCCTCTTTTACGTCTTTGGCCCCGCGCCCCGCGAGCTCTCGACGCTCTCTCGCCTCCCCGACTCCGCCGGGTTTTCCGACACAGTGACCACAACCATTCCCGGCCCCAATGCCGCCATTATTTCCTCGGTAAAGACTGCCGACGGCCACATCATCCCTTACCGACTTGAGGGCAACGGTGAGCCAGGCGCGCCCACCGTTGCCTTCAGCAACTCCCTGTTGACCTCCCTCAACGTGTGGGACCCTCTTATCGAGATCCTTAAGCGCGAGCGGCCAGACCTGCGCATCCTGCGATATGATACCCGAGGCCGTCACTCCGTGCCTCAACCTCCAGTTGCCGCCACCTTGGACACCCTTGCTTCGGATATCCGAGAGTTGCTTGATGCCCTGCGCATCCCCAAGCTGCATGCCCTCATTGGCGTGTCAATGGGCGGTGCCACTACTCTCAACTTTGCTATTAACTACCCAGACCGCCTTGGAAAGTTTATTGCCTGTGATTTCAACGCTACCTCGAGCGCTGCCAACACGCAGGCCTGGAAGGACCGTACTGCCCTCGCCGAGGAGGACGGCGGCAAGGGCATCGCCAAGCTCGCCGAGCAGACCGTTCCCCGCTGGTTTCACCCTGGAAGCCTGGAGAAACCTGAGCTCGTCAAGTGGATTACAGACATTGTTACCGCCAACAGCGTCGAGGGATTTAAATACAGCAACACTGCGCTCTGGGATTACGACCTGAAGCCCAAGATGGGCGGCTGCTCTGTCCCCGGACTGATGGTTGTTGGCGAGGCCGATGCCAAGGGCGCCCTTGTCAAGGCCATGGAAGGATTCAAGGGCCTGCTTGGCAGCAGCGGCGCTGAACTTAAGATTGTCCCCAACGCTGGCCATTTGCCCATGTGCGAGGAGCCCCAAGGTTTCTGGGAGGCAATCAAGGACTACCTATAGATCTCACGAATAGACTTAGAAAAAAGAGAATTATTTAACAAACATAATTATTTTAGTGACTTTTAGTTACTCTAGGCACTTTGAGAGTGAAGGAGAAGGGCAGTGATTTGCATGTGATTCGATGAATAGCCATGTTTGCCACCCTTTTACGCCAGTTATAGGCCAGTTGAGGAAATGCGATGCGCCGTTGCTGGAGCTTTCCTTTATTAGTCTAGACATTACTTAGAGCGGGTTTTCACTATTTCAACCCTGGATAGAATATTCCGGCCAAGAATGAAGCAAAATACTCTTTGATCGCCGGAAAGAATGCGATTTCCTCGTCTCATTCACGTAACACAACCAGCGGGGAATTCAATGTCAGGATGAGGATACAAAACAACAAAGCCAACCCAAGCCACCGGTTCTTGCTCACGACCTCATGTGATCCATCTCACTAGTCCCCTTTTATGCTTATTCAAAAGAATGTAGGTATATGAATCGAGGCTTACGTGCATTTGGGTGCTACCCCAAGGGGTTCACCGGCATTCGCCCTATGCACGACTCCGATGCTGCGGTGCATCGGCGGGGGCAATAAAGTAACCAAGACGGAGCTTGCACTCGAAAATCCCGGGCACTTCCCTATTAAGATAGCGCCCATCGGAACGGCCTGTCTGACCACGGGCAAGAAAAGTCCCCGGGATGTCAGCTTCGCTTGGCCCAATGGCCAATGACCAGACTACAAATCCTTGAACTCCCCTCTCATATCCCAGGCATGCGTTTTCTCTCCTTAAATTTCTTTAAGCTACGTGAATCTCTCTTTTCGACGATACATGGTCTTATAATCCCCCCCCCCTTCTTTTCCGAGCATGTGGTTTTTGTTTGCGTACTAGACCTTCCTGCAGCGATGGCAGTGCGGATGAAGGATGACACATCACCCCCCAAGGAGATAGTTGAAGAGTTACCAATAGACGACCATGCCGACTCCTCGAATCAGAATGGATCTATTGGGGGAAACGCAGACGAAAATGTGACTGGCTCCCCGCCGTCCGGCCAGGCAGTGCCCAAGTACGAGTTCAAGAAGGACTATCGGTTCTGGATGATTTTGCTCAGCATCGCCTTCTGCGCTATCCTGGGTTCCCTCGAATCGACCGTGGTTATCACGTCGCTCCCGACCATTGTCGCGGATATCGATATGGGAGGTGAATACATCTGGGTCACTAACATATACTTCCTCGCGAGGTTAGTTTGATGCTCCCGCTGTTGGCAACCTTGTATGGCTTGCTTGCTTGCTTAAACCTTTTGACACAACGACGCAGCGCGTGCCTTCAGCCGTTTTTCGGTCAGCTGTGCAACATATTCGGCCGCCGGAGGATCATGATCGCCATCTTTGTTGCATACACCCTGGGAAGCGGTATCTGCGGCGGGGCCAACGGGTCGGCCATGCTCATCGCCGGGCGGGTTGTCCAGGGCCTCGGGAGCGGGGGCCTCAATGTCATTGGCGATGTCATCATCTCGGACCTCGTCCCGCTGCGCTACAGGGGCAACTACATTGCCATTTTGCTGCTTGTGAACACTGTTGGGTTTGCCATTGGGCCGTTCGTCGGGGGCATCATTGTCGAGAAAACATCGTGGCGATGGGTGTGTATTGGGATTGATTGACTGACGAGCAAGTGGAATTGCAAAGGCTGACTTTTAATACAGGTATTCTATTTCAATCTTCCAATCGGCGGAGCAGGAATCATAATTTCGTATCTATTCCTTAATCTCAAATGGGATCGAGAAGAGTCGTTGATGGCTAAGCTGAAACGCATCGACTACATCGGCAATGCCATCGTTATCCCCTCAAGCATCTCGATTCTCATTGCACTCACATGGGCAGGTACTGTTTACCCATGGTCTGATGCCCGAGTCCTTGTCCCTCTTCTTGTGGGAGCCGCTGGGCTGGTCGGCTTCGTTGTTTTTGAGGGCTCTGGCATTGCCAAGGAACCTTTGATGCCCATCAGGCTCTTCCCGAACCGCACGTCTCGGATCGTCTACCTCAACACCTTCATCAACTGCGTCATCATCATGTGGTGTCTCTATTTTCTCCCGCTCTATTTCCAGGGCGTGTTGCTGTCGACGCCATCGAAATCAGGGTTGCAGCTTCTGCTAATGGCTCTGATTGTTATCCCAGGCGCCGCCGCATCAGCAGTCATCCTCTCTAGATACGGAAAATACAAGGCTCTCCACGTTACTGGGTTTCTCCTTATGTGCGGAGGTGGCGGGTTCCTGGGTCTCCTCAACGAGCACAGTTCCGCTGCCACGTGGATTCTCGTCCAATTTGTCCCGGCTCTGGGAACCGGCTTGCTGCTCAACACGCTCCTCCCAGCGTTCCAAGCCTCTGCGCTGGAAATCGACCAAGCTGTGGCCACAGCTACGTGGTCATTTATCCGGAATTTCGGCTTCGTCTGGGGCATCGCCATTGCAGGAGCTATATTCAACGCGTACGTAAACCAGTTTGCGCACCTCATTGACGACGAAGCCGTGCGGCAGCATCTTACTTCGGGGGACGCCTATGCGAGCACAACAAGGACATTTGTTCTCCAGTACCAGCAGCCGGTAAGAGACCAGATTCGCCACGTCTTTATGCTGGCTCTGCGCAGAGTCTATCTCATTTGCCTTGCCTTTGGTGGGGTGGCCGCAGTGCTTGCCATGCTTGAGAAGGATGTCCCGCTCCGCCAGGAGCTAGATACACAGTATGGTATGGAGGAGAGGGAAAAGGCAAAAGACGGCGAGAAAGCTTGATGTGAAGGCTTAAAGGGGCTATATAGACCAACTCCATACTTGTAAATATAGGTGCTATTTAGATAGATCTCCAATCTCAAGAAATTCCCCTCTTGACATGGATTCTCATCCTGACTCGCACGGTCGGCAACGCGCCAAAGAAGCCTCCGACCCGCTCCACACAAAGCCTCCGAACGGGACCCAACGGCCATAGTCATGGTGCCATTCGAATCCTTCAGGCAAAAGTTGCACAGCTCCTCCCTACGCGTATTTCCGGTATCGAAAATCCCGTACCGCCTGGATTTCCATTGCATGAGAACTAAAGAGTCGAAGAAAGAAGAAGAAGAAATATGGCGACGTCGCAGCATCAATCTTCCATCCCTCACCCAAACCAGGTCCGCTCAGCCTGCGAGCGCTGCCGCCGCCAGAAACTCCGTTGCACGCGCTCCCCGGCAGCGTCACCCTCTTGCACGCGGTGCACGCGGCTCAATCTGCCATGTCAGGCAGGTCCGCAGCGGCGCATCGGCCGCCCGCCTAAGAAGGACCTGGTGGCGATCCGGAAAGCCTCCGGTGCGGCGACAGCCCCCGGCCGAGGCAGCCCGGGGCCGCTCCTGGTCGCCGCCGGCCCCATCCTCATTGACGAGCTGCAGCTACTCGATGATGGGCTACTGGACGACAGCATCGTGCCGGGCTTTGACTGGACAAAGATATGCAGCCCGGTCTTGGGTTTCTCGTCGCTGAGCCTGCCCATTGAGTGCTGGCCTGGCGTGCGGGAACTCGAGGCGCCGCCCGAGCACCAAATCATCAGCCCCGGCCCTCGTATCTTTGAGGCGCTATCTCGTTTGAATGCCGAAATTTACAAGTGCCGCGACAATGTGGTGCGTTTCCAAACTCAGCCCAACTTCAAGGACTTTATTTGCACACCCCATCCCATCATGGACGGCTACAAGAACATCCAGCTGCTCCTGGTCAACGCCCAAGAATATCTTACCATAATCAAAGACCTCCATCGACAAATAGGTACTCAGCCAATTACCAAATCTACTCGGTCCGTCTCACCAGACCCCAATCCAATGAACATATCTGGACCAAGCACCCCGTCATCCGGTAGATCCTCATCTAGTGGTGCATCGTCTCTACCGAAAACACCCGACTCGCCAACAATTTTCCTCGTCATATCATGCTACGTCCAGCTCGTCAAGCACACTGAACTTCTCATCAAGATAATTTATGATTCCATCAACGATCCGACCACGGACCCCATCGGCCGCGCGCCCATGGCCTTCGCCGATGTGCCAATTATTGAATCCTCCACCCAGTTCATCCTCTTCCTCGAAATGGTGCACCACATTGTACTACAAACAAATCTTGTGCTGGGCCTACCCAGCCGATGGACCGGGAGAAGCATGTGGGGAGGAATCCTTCGTTGCCAACGACATCGTGACTTAATAAATGCCGAATTGGGATCTGTCGAGGGCCCCTGGACAACACGCCCAACTGGACTGCTGGAATTGATCAGCATGACCAAGGATATTTTTATTGAGGTGTCCATGCTGGGAATAGAGCCTGAACATCCAATCAGCGGCACATGCCTCTGGCCTCAAAAGTCTACCTGATTGGAAGCGAACGTGTTGCATATTGGCTTATCTAGATCTATCAGTCACCAATGAGATCCGGCACACAAAAAAGGAATTTAATTTGGTTCAATTTTAAAAAACCCAATAGGCACTCGTGGTAATCCATTCTGATTATGAGCATCTTAGGATAAAAGGGACAAAGTCCAGGAGGAGCGTCCCTCCGAATGCAATGCAGGCGATGCAAAGAATAGCTCTACTCTAAAGCATGCTGAAAACAATGAGTGATAATTACACTCATCAGGTCGAAAACCGTTTCTTTCAATAAACTGTGCATGGTCGTGTCGTCGTCATGTTGTACAATAATTAGGAAACCAAACCCAAACTCCAATCAGAAATCCAGAACTCTGCGCCGCCTATCATCGAGGAACTGAAAAGGTAAATTCGAATTGATTTTCCCCCGAAACGCCAAAGACAAAAGGAAACGCTCCCTCCAATTCGGCCGGGGCGGGATCTGGCATGGTAGTCGGTGCAATTTGGGGAGAAGAGCGGCGGCTCCGCCACGTGACATGATCCTCGCTGAAAGCTCGCTTGTTGCGTCCCTTTTTCGTTGGCGTTGATTGCGTCTTCTTGACTCCAACATCCTGTCCAACGGTCCATTCACAGGCCAAAGCGCCGAACTTAACCTGATTGGGACGCTCGTGGTTGCTCATCTTGCTCTCCTTTGCGTATCGAACAAACCTGTCTCGGAGCCAAGACAGGGTATCAAAAACGTTAGATTTGACAGTCCAACTCTGGTCATCAACTTCGTAGTACGTGCGGTTCCCGCCCTCAAATTTGGCCACAGGTGGTTTGGCTATTGGTCTGTTAGTATTCTTCCGTGCAATATGCAATGTACGGATCTAACTAACCATTTGCCGATTTTTCACCTGCCTTGCCTTCATTCTTTCGAAGAATGAAGTAGTCAACAAAGTAGAACTGCTCAAGGTTGGGCAGGTACTGGGCAAGAAACTGGTATAGGTGGTTCGGGTAGGCGATCTTATCAGGAGCATGGTGAATCTGTCCGCAAACCGAACACCGATTAGGCGAATGCTTCTCGTGCCACTTGTGGCAGAAGCGGACAGCGACATTTCGGATCTTCTCTAGCCCCGCGCATTCAAGTGACTTTGTGAAACGAAAATTGTCCTCAAAAATATCTGGAGGAACGTATTCCAGGTAAATGATATCGGAGCAGATGTCAAGACTGATCATTCGGCCACCGTTCAGTTTAAGCGTGGCCGGTCGAGATAGCAAACGCTTCACGACGGCTGCTGATTCGTTGCAGGTAACAGAAAACTTGGCAAGCTCCTGGTTAAGCGTGGTGTGGTACGAAACATCAGCTTGCGGGGTCGGATAGAGGGGCGACAGATTAGCAGACACGGTCGATGAGAAACGGGTTTCACGCTGTATTTCAACCGTGAGGGGATCCAGGTCCTTTTCGTCATCTGAACTGTCTGAGGAAGCATGGGTAGGACCCAAGCTCTTGGCCCACCACTTTCCGAAGCTACCTTTATCATCAGACTGGATTTTTAAGAAGTGCATGCCCGGAGTAGCAAGAGTGTTCTCCCAGATCTGGTGCCGGATCTCAGCGGGGAGCCGAGCAAACGGGGCGAACTCCCGACAGTGGAGCGGGATATTGAACTTGACGGTCGAACCCATCGGGACGTGTTTGACGCCAGGCGGCGGGAGAGTAAACAGATCCTGGACGGTGAGAACGGGGTGCTGAAACCTGGGGAACTGAACAGAGTCAACGGACTCCATGGCTGAGCGCGGAGAGGGTGCCCGAGATCTGCAGCCGACCGAGGACCGGCGCGGGGTGCTGCAGAGACAAAGTCGGGGAGAGAGAGGAGAGAGTAAGATGTAGAGTATGAGTGTTGGTGCAGGTGCTGGAATTAAATGTGTTTGAGGTTGGAGAAGGAGAGCCGCATCACCGACTTTGTATCCTGGCAGGCAGCTGTGGTCGGTCGGGTACCTGCGATGGATGAGCGGTACCTCAGGCAGGCAAACATGCGACCCCTCATTCATGATTGGTGAAACATAAAGTCACACTTACACTGAGTTGAGCCATCAGAGCCCGACAAGTGGCTGACTATGCGCACTCAAGCCACATCATACCTCCGCTAGAGTCCAGTGGCTGATAAGCTAATAGCTGTTCGTCGCCCCAGCTGTTGCTTTGTGACGCCTGTGCGGGGATGCGGTGACTCGAACCTAGCTGCTGCCTTGGGCTGCTGCACACGTTGCACGCGTGCACGCAGCACGATGCACCGCTCTGCCTGAGCATTAACGTATTCCAGTCATTTCACGGTTTCAGGGGAAATTAACATGATTCATCGGCTGTAAATTTTGGTGCAGTGCAATCATGGTTGTCTTTTCAGCGTGGCGCACGTTAGGCTGCACTGCCCCATGAATGATGAAGCTGGGGGAAAATGGCGTTTAAACATGCACCAAGTCAGCCTAGCCTAACCAGGGCGCGATGCAACGTATTTTTATGTCTGTCGCACAATTCATGTTGCTTTCTGTGCAAGCAAGATGAAAAAAATCAAACCGATCGTTTTTTAATTCGTTTTCTCCACCTGCAGTCATATTCCTTTCGGGCACGCCAGGCCGGTGTTAGGCGAGAAGCGGGGCAGAGAGTGTCATGAGGAGTTGGCAAGTCTTGTCACTCATGGCGATCTCTGATAGGTTATTCAACCGCTTTGCTGTATCAGGCACAACACACTGGCAAGAATGACGACACAATAAATTTCAAAGGAAATGAGCCTATAACATCCAGATTATTAAAGACGTGGGGGCAGACGACCCTATTGGCTACCCAATTGACCCGGAGCCAATTCGTTGGTTGGCTCAAGGATAACATACGTTATTTGTCGTCAAACTTCGTCAATGTTACTCGACAGCACAACTTCGCACAATGCTTGGACAGTCAAAGTAAGCGCGAAGGAAAAGCCTATTAATAAGGGAACTCCTTAGTAGCCTCTTTTTGTTTGCCACAGTCAGTCGTAATAATTCACTCGTTGTCTAACTTTGCCGATCCTAACGGCCACCTGAGCTAGAGCCCTTTCTGTTCAGCGTTATACGAGTGGTGAGGCTGACAGCGCATCAGCAAACGTCATCGCCCTCGCGGCCAATTGACTCGAAAAGAGAAGGTAAACAGATAGAAGGGGGAAAAACGGTTGAAATGAGCAATAAAACAAAAATGTCAGATCTTTGTGCTCTCACTTTGGAGATGAACTTCACGTCGGTCCACGCTATGGGTTAGTTGGGGCGGGGAACAAGCAAATAAACCATCTCGCCCCCGTCTACGAGGCAACAGCAACGGCGGCCACGGCGATCATCAAACGATGTTGACGTCGGTGGTCCACGTGCTGGGAGTGAATCCTACCTCTCGTGGGTGTATCGCCAAAGTCCTTTTACTGTCGCAGGCATTATGTGCACTTTGATCCGATTAGAGAAGTCCATCAGGTTTATCAGGGGGACGAGGACCATCAAGTGACCATGCCTTAGACGGGATCCTCCGGGGAAACAAGGATGAATTTGGGGAAAGCGAAAGCGGAGTGAGAGGCAAGGCGCACAAATTCGACCTCAACGTCATTGGGGGGCATGGGACGGGAACTGGAATAAGAAATGGGAAAAAAGATAAAAATCGTAGCGATAAAGCATGATAAATGAAGGAAGCGGCGACGTCACAGTTCAGGTCCAGAAGGGTCCATATTGCGTTTCTGGGGCCAGCCTAGCCCCGCACCCAGCTTGTGGACCCTGGAGGGATTGACTGAGATGGGATGACATCACACGCAGGGCTTGAGGACCCTGCAGCAGCTCAAGCTGAGCGGTCTCGACCACGGCCTGCGATCGCATTGCCAATGGGCAGAGCGTAGGGATATTTTTGAATTGGGACTGAACGTGCATCATTCACTCGTGGTATGCCACACTTAATTTGGGGCCCGAGTGATTCATGGCGTGCGTACGGCGAGACATGCACCAGAGCCAATCGGCGTCATGACACCTCACGGCCAACTCATGGCAACACGACGCCGACGCACGTGAGAGCCGTACACTTTACACGGCGTATGTCTCGCCTCCCGTCTCGTGGCTTCCCCCTCTCTGCAAAACACGGAGAGAAAATAGCTCAGATTGACAAAATAGTCTTATTGCATCATGCCGTTTTTCTGGACCTAAAGAGATCGACATTTGCCACCCTCAACGGCCACTTTCTGCCTTGGGCCGGCGTTGTGTCAAAGAGAGTTAGGCTTGGTTGCCTTACGGAGAGGAACACTCGAAGTGAACAGTCGACGGTGGGATAGCGTTGCGTGTTTGGCCCATCGGCCAATGGGATCTAGGGGATGAGAGATGACAGAATCCAACTATTTACCTAAATCGTAAAAAAAAAAGCAAAAAAGAAGAAGCCATGTTTGGCGTTTGGGGTGCACATTTGTTGAGTTACTGAAAGCAATCATCAGCAACACTTTTTTTTTTTTTTTTGCCGAGCGATATGCAGGCAGGACTTCCCAGTAGTGGACCTGGGCGTTTAGCAAGGCCTAACTATTACTTTATGTGTCTGCGGCGAGAAGAGAGTGGCTGCATGGAAGGAGTCGAGACCGCCGTTGCCCCACCGCGCAGCTGCTGCGCTGTCGTCATCAAGCCGCCCGGGAGGCTGACGAGCGCGTGTTGTTGAGACACTCCAGGCGTCTTGCTGTATGGTCATGCCGCCAGATGACTTGATTTGGCGCTGGGTTGTCTGTATTTGGCGGTGGAAGGGTTGCACAAAGCGCGGATTTGTGTGTCCGTTGTTTCTTCCATTTCTGAAATTTCTCCGGCTGGCCCGTCGGTGGCTGCTTCAGCACCGGCACGCCAACTTCATATGGGCGAAGCATGCACGCATCCAATCGCCTCAGGCTCCCTGGTATCATTTTTTAGCGGAGTTTGGGTACCGCACCTCCAATCCGCGTCCAGCCTCCAGCGCCATAAGCACAACCGGCCTCTCGGATGCCGATCTTTTTCTTCCCAGGCTCGAATCCCATCCCGTAAACTCACTCCCCCCACGCCCACCCGCGCTTATACGTCCTGTCATTCAGTTGCCAGACCCCTCTTCAGAGCCTTGTGGTACCGAACGGCAACATCAAAGCTCACCAGAATCATGTTCCTTGCACCCAGATTCTGGTGGAGGGGTGACATGTGGTTCCCTCCCTACTATTTTTCGCCGTTGTATCGACACGCCTGAATATCTGTTTCTTCCCTCCACCCCAGCTGAGCGGGCATCCCACCTCTGTAGCCACACGCCTCTGTCGCGCTTCCCATGTCACACCTGAACCCTCGAGTCTTATTCCGCCTAGGCGAGGGATCTCAGTGCTCAACCATGCCTGTCACCGTCGTGACGCCACTGCTCTCGGAGCTGTCCCGACGCTGTCCCGACGCCTTCGCGACGCCTGCGCCTGCCCCACACTCACTCCCATGCCCTTCCCATGCCTTTCCTGTTTTCCTTAAAAAACCTGCTTGTTCCCACCCATTTTGCTCGATTCCCATCTTGAGTCTGTCCTAGTACGATCGAAACTCATTTCCTGCCCATCGTTTGGAGCATCCCTCTTCATTTCGCTTTTGGCTTTCCCCATCACCAGCTCAAGGTGGTGTTGTTCATGCACAGGATCCAGTCAAGGTCATCCAGTCGGGACCTGCCCAGTGTGATGCAACCCCAGCTCACTGGCTCACCTTCGCTCTAGCCCCTGTGCTCAATCCCTCCGGGGATACAACAGGTTCCGACCCTTCTCCATCGCATTTCCTCTTGGGGTATCTCCTCATCCGCTAACAGCCCTATCAGATTAGCGATATTTTCGGCTTCAACTGCCACTCGCCTTATTTCCGTCCCTAGCGCCCGCCCACCCGCCTCCACCGGCCCTTGTTTTCGAAGATCACATCCGTAAAGGAAAAAGCCAGCTCGGCGAAAATCTAATCAATCGTCGCAAACTTGTGGTGTATTGCGACAGCATGGCTGATGCTGAATCTCTCGCTGGCGCTCAGGCCAGAGCCAATTCTCTTGAGTGCGAACCACCATCCATATCCCAATCATGTCATTTGATGATTGTTCTGGCGAGGAATGGACTAGAGCACCGCGTTTGATACACATGTGCACTAAATGAACTTCATGCCGCCGCTAAAACTATTGCCATTTGTCCCCATGCATTTATAACTTGTTCCCGTCTCGTGCAAGACTAATCCTGCGGGTTTCCGTTTGCCCCCCGTTTAGACCGCAACCCGGCTCGAACCTCGCTGCACAGCACTCTGAACCCAGCCCCAACTCTCCCGCCAATCAATCACCTCGCATCACCTTGCCCGTCCCCTTTGAGCCCCAATACAGCCTCAACCGGTTTCTTGCGCCCCACAACAGCGTCCCCGAGGACCACCCCGACCAATACCTTCGTGCTCCCCCAGGGTATGCACAGCCACAAGCCGCTACGTCAGAGGGGGACCTTCGACGCATGCAGGAGATCTTGAATGCCATCGATGCGCAGCTGCAATCCGCCTCGATGTGACTCTATGGCAGCGAAATGCCGTCGCTCTTTATATATGGAGTCGGTATGCTCTCTTTCTCAGCTTTTTTTTCCCTGTAAAGGCACTCGACCTAACCGTTTCAATAGATTATATAGGTAAAGACTTTCTTTCTGACTGGACAGAGAGCATGAGCATGGGCATGGACGGCTTGGCGCATTTGGCGCCCCAGATCATGGCGTCGCTGGGGCATTTTCTTAGGCTTTCCAATAGAAGGGCACATCTGCATCAAACTGCATTTACTGGATCCCACAATTGTCTCATGGCCCATTGTGAACCATTCCCAGGGATCTGCCTGCTATCCCCACTCAACGACCCGTCGCGCTAAATCACTCGCCAATCGACTTTACAATGGCGTCCCGATTTGGCAATCCCTTTGAAGTCTAATCTGGATCAATTATGGGTTGCTAGATTTCAGATCTTGTCGGACAGCACGATGAGTCACTTGTGGCTGTCCCATTGATGCCCAGGGTCGGCATTTCAACCTCGGCCATGTCCGACATCGAATGAGAGTGCCCTGAAGACATGCTCCATTCAATGCCACGCAGGTTAAGTCTGCTGTATAGTTTGCCCAATCATAATGTGGTCGTACCCGGCCGTTGGAACCACCTCACATGACCGTTGGGATGCGTCCATCATTCACACTGCCATCATCCAGCACTCGCATAAAGCTTTCCCTCAGCCGTTGTCAGCTCGAGATGGACAGGCCATGTGAGATCTCTAATATCTCGGCATCAAATATGCAGCATTTGTTTGGCATGTCACAAGAAACAAATCTAGCGCCAAGATTGTCTTTTTGATATCTGTCTTGAAGATTCAGTTGAAACGAGGGCTTGAGCTATCCGTCGCTCACTCGTAAGCCCGTTATCTCCCAACCACGGTCAGTCCGGCAGCCCCGGGAAGAAGCCACAAGGTAGTCAACTAATAATAGAGTCAAAATTCAGACCTCGACAATTTGTGTGGAAGTAAAAAGCCACTAAACAGAGTCACCATGCAAGCCGTGCTGCGGAGTCCTTTAAAACCAACTCCGACAGATTCAAGCGGTTTCGGTATGCCCAACTCGTTGGGTTCTGACACAGCGCCACATGCACGCCCGTTGCACCCTTTCAACATAACGTGGACCGGTGTAGGTGAAAATTTTTTCCCGCCCTTCATCGCGAAATGTATTGCATGCAGTGCCGACGCGGCGCGCATCAGCAGAAGCTGGCCCAGCTGACGCACGCCCGCGTGGCGCGTTGGGCAGAACAGAAATACTTCAGCCGCCCAGCTGCGAATCTGACCTGCGCCGCGGAATCGGCTAGAAGCTTCCCGTGGCGTGTACCCTTACGGGCGGTGTCACATCTGCATGAGAACCCATGCAAGGCGAAAGCTGTGTGCGGTCCAGTGCCTGATCGCACCCACACGGCGCCCCAAGCCGGGACCGTTGCGTGCGACTCCGGTTCCTGCGATCCCCATTTGCCGGCCAACGTGGCCTCACTGTCTTGTCCATGCTATCGGGCCTGCAAGTCATGTTGCCCCGGGGGTTGTGATTCGGCAGCGCATTGAGCAAGCGAGCTGATTCATACGCTGCAACTGGACGTCCGGGGACTACGATCCGGAGCACGAAGACAGAAACGGGCTCACCAAATGACAAAAAGTGCAACAGGTTAACTTTCCAGGGGGCAGCGGCTTCTCCGGATAACTCTGCGATTGGCTCATGCAACATTAAATGCATTTGTGATTCGGGTTGTTTGACAACGCTGTTTTCATATCGACACGCCATAGGACCTCAGTGGTCTGGGTTGCAAGCCATGGCAGTCAGTGAGCTGGCCTCGCGTCATGTTGGAGGGTGGTATAAAACCAAGCACAAATCGCCTCAAGGACGGGAATTATGTGCATGGGTTAATCTGCAACCACTCAATCACTTGTCCAAACTTTTATGAATTCAATGGCCTCGCTACGCATCATCTCCCCTCTGTTCTCTCTCCACGCATAGCCTGCCGAATCAAACCCCGCCTCTCTCCAAGAAGAGCTGCTACCACTATTCTACCTCATGTCTATGCACACGTTCCAAGGTTCCGGCCCCCAAACGTACGAAACCCTCGTTTCTTGTTACTTTGTCATTCTTGCTGGTTTGGGACACTCTCTAATCTCTTTTCTCGCGGCAGCCTGAGTCACACCCACGGAGACGGGAACACCCCCACTTTCGCGGTTGGCAGGTTTTTGGCGGAGCTGAATGACCCACACCACCGGCCCCCGACTGGGTTCCAAGCTGCTCCTCCGTCGACGGCTGCTTCAAAGGAGCGCATGAGACAGATTATTGAGGAAGCAAACAGAATGCTCGAGGGGGGCAGGGGTTGATCAGGCGCGCTGTTGGCTCAAAGCGGGCGTTGGGAGACGGGACGAAACATTGGCATTAGAGACACTCATTTGAACGCGTTGCACTTTTTTTTTTCGGGTTCGAAAAATTTTGCGCAATCTGACATAACCTGTGCCGCATCATGATATAGACACATTCTAGACTTGTTCCAGCTTGCAGAAGTATGATCCGTTGTATTGTAAATCGCAAATATGACTGCCTTTGGCAAGGGACGACACTCAAACAAATTTGACAGTAAGGGGGGGCGTGAAAAAGCGACCTCCATTTTTTTTTAACATGGTTGGAGCCCGAGTGGTTCAAAACAAACAGGCACACGTAAAGATGGTGTTGGGATGCGACCTAATGGGCTGTATTTGAAGACGTGAGCGTGGGCTTAGAGAGACGAAAATTTTGCCATGTAGATCTTTTGCGGTGAGGAGGGAATGGGCTTGGCATGTGTTTTTCACAGCTCTATAATCAGGGCTAGCGAATGAATAATAAAGCGAATCCGATCATTCTATGCTTCTGGTGGTGATTTCTTTTTTGTTACTGTGATTCCTTCGGCCATTACCTATTCTGGCGTACCTACATTAGCCTTGGCGGAGACGAGCGAGGACGGTGGCGGAAATGGGGTGCGGGGGAGGGGCTATTCTTTCCCCTCAAAAAGCTGTCACATCAGTGTTATTTCTTTTCACAGCGTCGCCCGGAGGGTAGCATTCGTAGGTGAGGCGACCGAGTCGGAATATCCAAGGCTTTTGGTGCTTGTCACAAACCCCCCACCAACCAACCCCTCACGCAAAATTTCTCCTCACATCATCGTATAATCTGAGGTGTACACGCAATCGAGTAAGACCCCCCCTTTTTTTTTTGTCCTTCTCGTATCATTGGTGCCGTATCTCTCTCGAATTTTCGCCTCTTTGATGACTTGGCCCGCCCTGGCGTTGAACGAGATGACTGCGAGTGCCACGCCATGCCACAGCCCCGTAGGGTCACCAACAGCACAGCACCACCCCCTGGGCCGTTTAACGTCTTACGCTGAGATGGAGAAAAGTACGCGGACAAAATTCCTGGATCGGCAGGTGGTGGTGTCTCTGGCGGGCGCTCTTCAGCACGCCTCAACTCGAGTCCGGCCACGCCCCCTCCCCCCTGTCCAACAAGGCTTGCTTGTCTGCCACCCCTCCAAGAAATGGCCTTACTAGCCGCCCGCACTTTTGCGTGGATTAATGGATCTGATAATGCGTTCGTGAGATCGGACAGATACCGTATTGCCGATGCCAAGCGTGGGATGTCTGAACCAAGCAGTCGGTGCATAACGGCTTGATCCTTGCTCGTCTCCAGCTTGCTACGCAAAAAACAGCCGGAATAATCCAATCATGAGAATACAAGCCAAGGCAGTGTTTGTAGGGTGCCTGTATTCCTAATTCTATTGATACACCCCAGACCGAGAGCTGCGTTTCTGGGCCCAGGGCTCCGGCCATGGACATGATACATTTTTTCTGCTGGGCGGGGAAGATGGGGAACCTCGGTGTGCTACGCTGCGTTCCTCGGCATGACGCTGCGTAACGTTGTATCTCCAGGTACCATGCCGATCTGGTGTCTTCATTGGTCTTTAATCTCACATACTGAGCTAGCGGAAGCAGTACCAAATGAGAATCACTAGTGCGCGAGAGAGAGAGAGAGAAGGGGCTATCGTGTAGCAACACTGATTTTTAGAAGTGTATCGTTCTCATTATCTAGAAACCATTCGTCATCATTGCTCGCCTGATCTTCCTTGCGCCTTTGCGGTTCTGAGATTGTGCGCACGCTGTTCAAAGTCGATCATGTCTTGGATAACCTCCGCCTTTTTCCCCTCAATCTTCTTTAAAAAGTCCGACGGGTCGCCTGGGTTCTCCATTTCTTCTTTCCACCACCCGAGCGTCTCACGGAAGTGGTTGGCTTGCCTTTGGTTCATCGGGAACGCCGTGTTTGGACCTGGAGTTGGGTTGGGAACCTTATCACACAGATCAACGGCGCGTTCGATTGCCTTCCGATGAGCCTCCTTGGCCGCGTTGAAATCGTCCTCGGTGTAGGTGTGGTGGAAGTTTGCATGCACCATGGCAAGATGGGCTGATGCGATCACCATTTCTCGCAGCGCTATCGAGTAATGAGCTTTGAGGTCAGAGTTGGTTATTGGCACCGTGCTCGCTTACACTTCCAGTAGTCATTCTCGAGTTCTTTTTGCGTGTCCGACATAGCTTGTACTTTGCTCGCGTTGGGTGTTGAGGCACCTAGTTGATGAAGTTGGTGAAGTTGGTGAAGAAATTTGAAGGATGGAAAGGGAGAAGGCGAAAGGAATTTATATGCGGCGGAAGTGGCCAGAACCCAAGCGAAGCGAGGAAAGCGTGTTTTGTTTGCTGGATTCACTCCGCTACGATTTAAAGCCTTTGTTGGTTTTCAATGACTTACAATGACGGGTTCAATTTTCTCAGCAGTTTGGCGTGTTGACCATGCACAAACAAACAATCAAACAGTGAATCAATGACAGTGATTTCGGCCTGTTGGGTAAGAATTCGCCTTCCATCCGAGCTCTGCAAATCAACACCTGCTCAATCATCTCTTCTTCAGCCTTCTTTTAATGGTTAAGCGCTCCTCTGATTCACAGGCCTTCTTTATACCACTTCGAGTTCAACAGAGCTGCATTCACTCTCTCAACTTCCTCCAACCACTAAACAACCAGCCTTTTCTCCCAGCCTGAGGACAAGCGGAACAATTCCAGTTCGAATCATACAGGTTTCCGTATTAAATCTCAAGGCTAACTGTCTTTTAGCATCGTCCAGCATGTCTCTTAACTCTACTGACCCGGCTTCTGGCCAGGATGTGCAGGCTGACGATGTCGGCCAAAACAATAGGGAAATCGAGCACAATATCCCAGCTTCCGAACCGACAGCTGCTCTCCATCCAAACCATCCACACAAGGATCCCACGAAGAAATTGGCCACGTTCATAGTTGGCAATGGCATTGCGTATGGGGCAACTGGAGATGTCACTTTCCTCCAGCGTATCAGACACGCTGTGATCAAGGCTCTCGGGTGCCCGAAAGCTGCTGTGGCGAGAGAAGCCAAAGAGAAATTGGTTCAATCTCAAGAGGATTCTGGCAAGTCCATGGGACTTCTGGCGGATTTCCCGAAAGATGCCGACTTCGACATTTCGATGGAGATTGTCAAAGGCATTGAGGCAAGTTTCTGAACAACCCCAAAGCGCATGTAATCGCCGAATAACTCTCGACAGAAGTTCAGGGTCCCTTCTGCACTTCCTATGTCGTCGGAAATGCTTCTGCACGTCGTAGAGGGCTTGCGGAGCAAGGCGAGAATCGATTTTCCTATTGAAGAGCATCATTGCATTGACTTTATCGAATTCTACTATTTCTGTCAGCATCGTGGCTGTAACGAAGCGATCCATCATGCTTGCACCAAGGCAGCATCTCACTACTCCAACTTGGAAATTTTACAGGCCCAGATCTCGTCGACGAAGGAGGCATACGACTTTGGGATAAGAATGATGGAGTCCGAGAGAGACATGTGGGAGCTCCTCAACTCTACGCTTAAGCTCAAGATTCAAGGGGAGTGTATGGAGAGCAGCGAGATGGAGGATGTTGACTCCGAATCAAATGATGACCAGGAGTAGGGCCGAGGGAAAGCTTATTGGGAAAGTCCACGGGTGCAATTTTGAGATGGAATCATGATAAAGCGCTCATATTACGTCTAATCCATTTTTAAGATGGATTGTATTGGGGTTGGGTTATTTTAACAGTGGCGTACAGTTTGCGCGGAGGATGATGCCTTCTAGGTCTTACAGCATGGAGGCAGCTCCAAGCAGCATATCGTAATAAAAGATTGAGCAACACTACCCATTGATTCTTCGCCATGGCCTCTGTAGAAAAAAATTTGATTGGCCGAGTAGGGTCAGACAAAGTTGAGATTACGAGCGGGTGACACCTTTCCGCATCACCTTGGCATAAACCTGCCGAGATTGCCATCTGGCATCCAGCATCGCAAATCTAAGCGGTGTGGGCCAGTAAACGATGGCTAACCCAAAAATATGATGGAAAGTTAAAATTCTGAAATTAATTTTCCTCTATCAAAATATTAAGAGGGCTCAGACTGGAACGTGGAGCATGGTGCTCGCTGTATCTAGTATCGCACAGCTTTGGAGGCTGGCTAGCCAGATACAACCAACTTGCTTTGACTCAGAGTCACGATATCTAATTCAACTAAATATGCCTTAAGAAATTCACAACATATGGCTTTTTGATTCAGAGTACAATCGGTAGGTTACAAGACGGGGAAGTTTCTCTCCCAATACTCCCAATCTCACCACCTCACCTAGTTGCGAAGCCCTGCTGATAATGCGACCAGCCTCCATCCTCAGCACATACGACCATAGCTCTCAGAAAATACGGGATCCCGTCCGCTCTCCCATAGTCAAGCTGAGAAGCGGTGAATTAGTACTCGGGTCGGTGACGACCGGGGAATCCTCGCTGTTGTATGTTTTTTTTTCGCCTTGCGAGGTCCATTTAATTTTTGTCTCTCCTTTGTCTTCTCCTTCTTCCATCTTCAAATTCCGATAAATTCCAGTCCCATTTTACTGCTTTGATACAGAAAACTGATGATAGATTTCCCTTTTTGTAGCTCCACGTCCATTCAGTGCAGATCACCCCTGATCCACCCACTCTCCACACAGGCCTTTTCACTTCTCTCAACCTCTCAATATCCTGCAGAGTTTTAAATATGAATGGGATTTCTTGCACATTCGTTTGGACGATCGACTTTATTGACTTGGTTCAGATTACCTATTCTTCTCCTCTCCCAAACCTGTTTGTTGGATGGTTGGCATTTCCGTACCCTCATCTCACCAAGATCCAGTGGCTGAGGCTTCGAAACCACACATTATACATTTCTTTCCTGGTGCACCCACGATGCCACGTTTTTGTGTGTGTCTGTTGATATTCCCCTGAGGATAAAGGCGTCTTGTCGTGTTGGCAAGCACGTTGGTTCGCAGGGCTATCAGGACCATCTGCTTAGCCCGAATAAATTGCATTTGTGGCAAAGGCATTCTAATCCTTTGCCCAACCTGCAACAGCACTCCGCGTCCAAGAATTAAAAGGCGGATAATGTCCTTAGGCTGAAGATTGCGAGAGCATGGTATGTGGAGCGGCAAGTTACCCAAGTGTCGCTGGATAGAGTTTTGTAGCTCTCCCGAGGGCTCGATAAGCCAATCAAGTTCTGCAAAGTCAAAGCTACAACAGGGACATTTGGGGTAATCAAGGTCGCACCTTCGAAATGGAAGGTAGAGGGCGCAGTTATCTTGCCGCACATCCGTGGAGTGTGTAAATGAGTGTGTAAGATGCGCGTGCGCGTTTGTGAGGGGCTTGAACAAGGATCCAGGCCGTCCAAGCATCAACAAGGATCGGCTTTTGAATGAGTAGTTTGTTGAACTTGTTCAAATTCTACCTGTTTGACTGTTCTGTGCAGAGCTTATTGTGTTGACTTGGGCCATACTGGACCTCAAGGTTACTCATGACGATGAAATTGCTTGAGCTTGGGGCTTGAGATTTTCCCGAGGTATTTTATCTTTGGCTGGAGTATTTTTTGTTGTTTAGGAAAGGCCCGGGCCTTGTGGCCGAGGTGTTTTCTTCGCAGCATCTTTATTTCGAAATTGATGCATTTTAACTTTCTGAGTGCTGGCATTCCCTACCCCAACACTACATTTACAGGCGTAGCTGTCGTGGCTCGTTCCTTTGGGCCTTTTGGGCGCTCTTCAAGATCCACTTGAACTCTTTTTCGGCTCTTCTTTGCGCAATTTGAGGTAGTGGATGGTCTTAGACCCGACTTCCAGTTCGTGCTTGTCAGTCACATCGACAAGATATCTTTCCAGCATTGTGGTTGTCTTGGAATCGTTTTAGTCCTCCACTTCTGTTGGCAGCCAGCCACTGGTCTGGTTACTGCCGTGTCGGATCAAGTATCTTGGTGAGCGTGTGACATCGAGGGCTTGACAAATGGAGTAGCTTTCTTCCTGGTCACGAGGCTAAACCGTTTACTATTGAGATCCTCTCCCACTGTGCCCTCCAAAACATGTTTAAAGCCGCAGCGGTGATGAATCAGGCCACTCTTGGCCAATCTCCTTGAGCCAATGCTTCGTATTCTTTCGAAGCTTCGGACCGGGCTTCCCCGATTGTCACACTCACATTTGTATTGATTGCGCTTTTGCTTCGTTGATTGAGGAAGTTAGCGTGTTACTTTTGAGCCTTTTCAGTGCCTCGGCCGACTGCCCTGATTCTGTCCCCTCACCCGCTTATACACGATCTCGATCCTGCCCTTGATGCTTTTCATTGGGTTGGGCTTGCCCATAACCTCCTGGAGGTTCTCATTCTCTGCAAACAGTTTTGCCTGCTTCTTCTTTTCGGCTGTACGAGCTCAGAAATCTCGGAGCTTGGCAATCAAGCCGTTGGGCTTGGGCGCCTTTCGTTACAAGGACACCAGAACTTGGATCCAATTTGCCCATGTTCCAGGCCAATAAGTCCTAGTAAAAAGTATTAAGAATCACATTTTGAGTGAGAAAATAGAAACAAGAATTAGAAAAGAAGAAGGTATGGACTCGATCGAGGTTTGGTTGGTGGCGAGGCAGGACCCTAGATGATCTGTGGGGTGAAGAAAAAGACGCTCGAGAGCACCAGCGGCAGCGATCTTGGTAACCGTTGGTTCCACTTGCTCACCCACTTGATCATCCATGAGTGGATGAAATTATGGTAATCGTAATGGTTGGCTGTTGCTGGTGATGAAGGAAGGAATGAGGTAGCCGGGGTGTCGCCTCCAAAATCGTTGCAAGAAAAGCAAGAAGCTCTTTCAAGAGAGTGGTGTTGAGCAGTAAAATTTCAGCCCCATATTTCCCCATCAAGATTTTGTAATGATGGTATTCATCACTTGCAGGAGCTAATGAGCTCGCAGTGATGAAATGTGTTAGGGGTTGGTGTTCATCTAACAGAGAACAAGCCGATCTTGTTGTAAAAGGCAAAGGGGATTTGAATATGAAGAACAGGGATAAATCCGCTTCCAAAGTGAAGAAGACCAGGAGCGCGATTAGCCATCGTGTATGTATATGTGGGTTGTTATTGTTGATGAAAAGGAAAGAAGTGAGGATGGCCTTGGGAAGGAAGAGACGCGTTTTATAATGGCGATCACATTCAAGGTTTTTCAGCAGGGTCATCTCCGTTGGTGCGCGTGATGTTATAAGAGAGGTTGAGAGGGTGAAAGGCCATAAATGCATCGCGGCCTACTAAGTAGTAGTTACCTTGTTGTGCAAAGTCTGTTGCGTCGACTTGGGTCCGATTTAGATTCTGCTAGACCTCGAGTGTTACATGATAATGGGAGAAAAAGATAATACAATACTATTAGGCGATAAATATTGTGCCAAATTGCTTGTCCAGTACATAGTGTAAAATGTGAAGTACTATAGGAATTTTGCCTATCATTGCAAGGTTAGGGAATTTTTTGAAATTATCTACAGTGGTTATTTTTGTCATTCTGAAGATGGATCGTATAACTTAGGTACCTAAGATTCACTTGTGAAAATATTTTCGGAAGTGAAAACGGAGCAAATTTTGTTAAGATGTTCAAGAGGTCTTCTCTAAGAGGTAATGATGGATGCGTTGGGGGGGATGGAATGACGACAGCCAAGATCATCATCACACCATTCTCATCCCATTCCCCGCAATCTACAACCCCAAGTTTTCGGCGATAATAAAGATCAGCCGTCATTATTCAGCAGCATACACTGTGCCCGCCCCTAGCGTACACGCCATCTCTGCTATCTCAGAAGATCTAGGCAACGAAATCGCCCCTAGGACCACTGGTGGGTCTGGCTGACGCCAGCCAGTTTTGCTGACTATTGCACATTCGAAGCCTGGAAATTAACCACCATTTTCATGAAGATTGATCCCAATAGGCATTTTTTGCAAAGATAATGAATAATGAAGGCCTTCTCGAGACATATAAAGGGAAACGGGTGCCCCTGCTTCGTCATTGTTGCATTAAACAAACCCTCAGCAGCAATCAGCGATTCCTCCTTGACCTTCATCACAAGTTTTCATCATGTCCAAGTACAATGAAACCACCACCGCCCAAGAGCTCGTCTCTGACTACGCCGACATCATCAAGGGCAAGACAATTCTCACCACCGGTGTCACGACCAACAGCATCGGATATCATTTTATCGAAGCTGTCGCCGCCGCATCGCCCGCCTTACTCATCCTCGCAGGCCGCAACTTGACTAAACTCCAGCAGGCCGCCGATGCTGTTACTGCCAAGCACCCAGGCGCTCAGACGCGCAACCTTGTTGTTGAGCTGGGATCGCTGGAATCAGTGCGCAAAGCGGCTGCAGAAGTTAACTCGTGGAGCGATGTGCCCAATATTGACGTGGTTGTAAACTGCGCCGGGGTCATGGCTATTCCATTCTCTCTTACACCCGACGGGTTTGAGACGCAGTTTGCCATTAACCACATCGGCCATTTTCTTCTCACTAATCTCATCATGGACAAAATTCTTGCTTCCGCGTCGCCCCGCGTAGTTAATGTCTCCAGTGATGGACACAGAGCGAGCGCGATTAGATGGGCAGATCCTCACTTCAGTGCAAGTCACCCGCTCCATAATCACGCTTTTTACATGAATCTAACTTGCAAAGAACGGAGAAACGTACAATAGATGGGTCAGCTACGGACAGTCCAAGACTGCCAATATGCTCTTTGCCATCTCCCTCGCCGAGAAGCTTGGCAAACGGGGTCTCCATGCATACAGCCTGCATCCGGGTGTCATCATGACGTCTGCGCTGGCTGATCATCTCGAAGGAAACTTTTCTACTCTACGTAGGTCATCATTGCTAATAAAATACTGCCTTTGCTAACAAGCTGCGTAGGGCAGATAGATAGAATGCAGGGAAACAAAGAAGGGTGGTTAAGTGAGTTCAAGGTGGTTTCAGGTGAGGTCGGTGCAGCCACGCAGACGTTTGCAGCCTTTGACCCGAGTATCACGGAAAACAACGGCGTATACTTTCAGGAGTGCCGTATTGCGGATCCGTATGTTGATACCCTCAAACCTTGGGCCACGAGTCCTATCGAGGCGGACAGGCTGTGGAAGTTGACGGAGGAACTGGTGGGTCAGAAGTTTGACTATTAATATAGCGGCCATAAAATGACTCGAAGCACTATACTGCGGTTACTGAAACGGGAGATCTGATGGTCATTAGTCGTGGTTTAGAGCAAGAGTTCTGTCCTTCCCAATTTAACAAGACTTTGAATGATCGGGACCCATTATCTGCCTAGTGATTACCAGTGATAATTCGGCAAGCTTGTGTGGTTGAGAGCGGACAGACCATAACCATAGGGCCTTAGGTTAGGCCAACTTTTTCTCGCGCTAGTTTGCTCAGTATGCCATGAAATGTAGTGTATTTTGGTAAAGGAAGTTGGGTTCTTCCGCAGGCGCCCACTTCCTAAGCATCCTTAGCATATTTAGTTGTGAATCAACGATATCGTATCTCAGGCATTTAAACCCGACTTCCTTCTCAACTTCTCTCTTCTCTTTCTTATCCTTCATCCTCTCTTCAAGGAGCGAGTACGACCTAATAGGCATGCATCAACGGATCCTTGACAACCTCCAAGCATCCTGCCCAAGAGTATCTGCAAATTGTACCAGACACACCCTTGATTGCGCAAAGTCCCGAGCTAACTGCGATTACATAGTGCTTAATTCGTCTGTGGTTGAATTCCAGAAATTTCCAGGCTCCGTTCAGATTCCTTCTATCCACGTAAGTGTTATTACTCCAATGCTGGCCCTGTACTAACTAACTCTCTGATTAGCATCATACCCAAGCCACCATGAGTGATACGCTAGCCTTCGAGCCTCACGTGTGGGCCTACGACACTGGTCGCCCGGACCGTCAAAAAGAACTGCTCATTCGCTTTCGCATCGATGAAGACAAACCAGCCAACGCCAGACGCGCGGACATGACTTGGGAGTTGCATGAAAATGACGAGACGAATGCAGGCAAAGAATGGAGCCCTGAAGAGCTGGATATCACGACAGCCGAGAGCCATGAAGTGGCGGTGGTCGTCGGTGAGCTTCTGCCTCTAGATCAAGTCCCAACCCATGCCACGCTCGCTGTTCCTAACATCTCCAAGGGGCAGAAGTTCGACCCAGAGGTCCACACAGTGGTCCCAACGTGTGAGCGGACTGGAATTGTTGTCCGCAAGGTTTCCAGTGCCAGAACCAATCTCTACGTGTTGTACAACAAAGAGAGAGGCCTGTGCAACATTTCACAGCTTCCTTCTGGTAAAGAGGTCAAATCGCGCCTCGTCTTCTACGACGAATGGGTCCGCTTGGACGAAAACCAGCATCCCAAGGTATTGAACCGGAAGAACCAGTGGAGAAACAACATCACGCGCTTCTGCCAACGCCTCCTTCAAAGTCAACCGGCGAATACCGTCGATGGTCATGATGCCCAAAACTTCCTGAAAAGGGCCCGGGGCGTAAAAAGAACCATTGAGGAATTCATGAAGGATTTTCCAGCTGAGCAACCGACCGGCGCTGAAGATGACGCTCAACACACCTCAGGAATCAACCAAGGGGAGAAGGCCCGGATCACGAGCACTATTTGGGACGATATCATCAACAAAGCTGGAGGTTAGCATCATGCAACATCAGTCAATCAGAGGGCCGAACACGGATCTAAGGTGGAAGGGGGGGGTTTACTTTGCTGAACGATGGCAGATTGGGGGAGATTTTTCTAGAGATTGAAGGTTTTAGACATGGGTAAAGAAAAAAATGGCTAAGGCAGAGCATGATGCCCATTGTCTTAGGTAAGGTCAGCTTGCCAGACACAGCCAGTGTTTTTGGGCTTGAAAGCATGATGCTTCAGACGGCGTTGGCTTAAAAGTGACAATTCGTTTTTGACCCGAAAGCATGATTCTCGATCCAATTAATTAATTACACCTCGTGAAAGTTCCAGCGAATAGCTGTGCAATGCGGGGGACAATACGACGTAGATGCAGTAAGATGCAACTGCCCCCGGGGCAAGACAAATTCGCCATTTCTCGATTATTTTATGATTTTATGCCAATTATGCCCACAAAAGCGTCACTGCTTGCAGAGATGAGGCTGTATTTACCCATTCAGCCCATCTCCTAAATTGTGAAATTTGAGTATTAAGAGCCACCAAATGCTGACTCAACCCAACCTTACTTTCCCGCTCGGCTGCTCCGAGATGCCGGATATGTTCTTTGGGATTTGTGTAAAATTTTAGCAACACGCACGAGGTCCTCTGGAATGGCCGGATGAAATGATCCCGCAGGTGGAGATGAAACACGCCTGAGAGACCCTCGTTTCGCAAGCTGCATGATTCAGGGCGTGGCTACGTGATGCATCTTCACAGTTTGAGACATCGGGGCTGAATGGCCACAACCTATCACATTGTGCGTCTAAATCTCCCAAGCACACCATAAAAATCTTGATATTTTTTTGGTCATGCTTGTGTTGATCTGAGACAACAAAGTCGATTTTTTTTTTTTTTAACTTGCCCACCATCGCCAAGCCAGCAAGGCTAGCATGGCGTTTCATACCTGGGGGGTATACGATGCAACGATGTGCGCGTGGCTGGGTGGGCACGTACCAACCCGTCCAAACGGCCGGATTTGTTTCGCCTGCTAACCGCCTGAACCATAACGCTGGGTTCCAGAACCACGGCTGAGAGCGCTTGTGAAGTGGCCGCTCTGGGTTAGCTAGGGCCTCCTAGTTTTCAGCTTGCAGGTCATTTGTGGGTAGCTGGACAGAAGTGGCCTCTTTTTGAAAAGTCACGGGTGTGTGCTGAAATGGGCAGCCAATGAGTGATAAGGTAGCTCGTCAATCATGTGCTACAAGGATGTGCCAGCCGTGGGGGGCATTAACTGGCAACCGATCGCTCGCAGTACTGGCTGTTTGTGAGCCACGTTGGTCTTTTTTTGTGGTCAATGACTTGCGCGTAGAATTGAATGTGCTTGCGGCGGGCCGTACCTAGAGTCTGATGGGCGCTTGGCAGAGAGCATGATGTGATCCGCTAACCCTGACCCAGTTCTGTGAGATCCGAGTCCGTATCCAACCCCGAGGAGGTTGGGACGGTGTGGCGATTTTCGCCTCCGGCCCCCAACTCGCTAATGTGGATCAGATTCCACTAGTGCCACATCGCGGGAGGGTTGGAGCAGCTACGCGGTCACGGAGAAGAAGCTGGCAATGCGGTCAAGTGTGTATGACGGCTATGATCATGGGTCATGGATCATGGTTGGGAGGGATGGTGGGTGTGAACTGAAAGCCCATATGGACGCCTTGCGTGGCGCAATCGTGTTGACAATGGATTCAGCCACACGGCTGTCGCACAGCCTCCGCGCGCGGCGGGGCAGATACCGCGGGGTCTAGGTAAACGAGGAGAGAACTCGGAGGCCACCTGGAGTCTAGATCGTTGCGATTTGGCGATTGATAGCGGCTGTTAACTTCATAGGATACGAGTTATCTCGAGTCTATTGCGTCTAGTTTACTTTTTCTCCTCATGCAGGTGTTGTGGTGCCGTGTTGTCGTCGGACACGTTGCACTGTGCTGCAGAGGAAGACGCAACTGCAAGACGGGCGCTTAAGAGAAGGCTTCGCCCGATGTTCTTCCAACCGCCGAACTGTTGTCAGTGGCAACAACGGTGCAAGGGTTTGAGGCAAACCGAATTGACTTTTCCCCGCGATCTATCGACATAATTCATGGGAATTATTGATGCCATTTCCTTGGCTATCCGTCACGGGAAAACGGCATTGAGATCGTTTACCTTGTGGAAAGCAAGTATCTGGTTAGGCAAACCGCCAGCCTTACCTGCTAGGCAGGCCTCCGGGTGGCGCAGCAGCACTAGGTCGAGAAAAAAACACACACCCCCAAAACAACCCTTGAAGGATAACACGAGGGAGGGAGGGAGTGACATAGTGCAGAACATGACGTCGAAAGACGAGCAAGCCCCGGCGATATCAATGTTGAAATGATGAGGGAAATGAGGCAACAACGGAGTTGATCCAGATTTCATTTTTAGCAGCAGCCATGCGATGCAGTCGGTCGTCGACTAGGCCCGGCCAAGACCTGACGGCCATCGATTGGATGCGGGGGGACTCAGTGGCCCATGGCGTTGGTCAAGACGGGTGTTCCTTGCTGTTGCATGTGTGAGCAGTGCGTATGTTGCATCATTAGCTTCCGCTCCGCTGGTGTTGCTACTGCTCCCTCTGGTCCCTCTTCTGGTCCCTCCTCCGGGCCCTCTTGTTGACATGGGGTGATGCATTCGCTCCCGTCGTTGGTCGCGCTACGAACCGCGACGGGCAGGCCCATGGGCAATCACCGGGGCCCTGCCTACAAGGGGGAAGCATACAGTACAAGCCCAGCGCTTACAGACAGTACACCACCACCGTCACTGCTCGCGCGCACACGCCCCCCTCTGTCTGACCTTTTCACGCCGGCTCCATTCCGTTCTCTCACTATTCACCCAACTCGCTCGCTGTGCCCACCACCGCCTCCATGCCACCGACCCTAGGCCGCGGCCAGCTTTGCCTAATGCACTTTTTACATCTCACCTCGCAGCCTTCCACCCCTTACCTCCCAGCTGGCAGGGGATAAAAAAAACTTGGTTCCCGCACTGGCTCCCGCTCTTTATAAACCAAAGCGTCCCAGCGCCCACTCTCATTCGTGATGGCGCTTCCACCCGCCTGACAACGTCACCGAGGGGTCGTCCCCTGCTGATAATCGCTTTTGTGAATATAATCGACCAATTGTCCCACTCACTGCGATCGCTCCCACCACCGCAAGATTTCTTTCTCGTCGTCACCAACTGCTATCAGGATGAACGGCGGCGGCGCCTCCTCGCCCATGGGGCTGAGGCCGCCCTATTCATCTGCATCACCATCCGGCTCCAACAACACCATGACCGGCCGCCCGCCTCTCTGGACCAGCTCATCCCAGCGCAAGGTCTCGCGCCTGTACCTCTACACCACTCTCCCTCTCACGAAAATTATGGAGGTTGTCCATTCCAAATCTCCCGAATCTGCGCCTGGGTAAGTTGTTGCGCCATTCAAGCCATTTCCACCCCACCATAGCTCGCTCCCGCACACGCGTGGTGAATGCGCCAGCTGACATTCGGGTGTCGCAGAAAAGAGTCGGCCAACAAGAAGCTCAACAGCCTTCTCGACAAGGAGCCGCGATGGCTTCACCCCCGAACCGAAAGCGACATGGGCCGCCGCCTCAATGAGCTCGCCCTCTCACCCACGCGATCTCACTCCACCAAAAGCTCCGAAACCCCACCACCCCGAGTCACCCCCAAACCTGTCTTGCTCAACCCCAACCCAAGCCCTGCAACGCTGAAGAGAGAGGCCGGAACCAGCCCGACCACTCTTGAAGTCCCTGCATTTCATCAATTTCCTGTGCCGACATACAATGCACCCGGCCCAAGTCATGCGCCAGCTTTTGTTCCAAATTCTGCGTTTGGATATGGACAGCAACAGCAACAGCCTCCTCATATGCCTATGGAACCTGATACCGCCAGTCCCTTTCACAAATTCCTTCGTCGAACCACCTTCATGTCGAACTCCACTCAAGGAACCTCGGGCTCTCTCCAGCGCATCTTATCCGAATATCCGGGCGAGTACATCAAGACCGTCAAGAGACTCGTGAAGCGATACACGGCACCCATCAACCACCGAGGCGAGAGCTTGTCCCCCATTTCCGACATGGGACCTGACACCCAATGGATTGGTGATGAGGATGCACCTCCCATCCTGCCAAACAAGCCCTACTTTTTACCCGGCGATTATCTCAACTTGGACCAGTTGCTTCAGCAACATGGGCAGTGTTTCCCCGAGACCGAACAGCATACAAGGAGGTCTTGCTTGTGCTTTGCGCGCGACGAGATTGTCCAATCGAAATTCGTCAACGCCATTGGTCCCACATATGACGCTGAGCAGCTTATCAAGTATGGTACTGCCAGATTCGATGTGAGCATGTGCGATGATTTCAATAATACGGTCTTACACTTTCTCGCCGCCCGCGGCGCAGCTACGGCGCATCATCTCATGGAGGCTATCCAACAGTGCCATCCCATCCTCAACAACCGCAACACAGCCGGCCAGACCTTTGTTCATGTACTGGATCGGGAATGGTTTTCGAGACCTGATTTACTCTCTCAGTTACTGCACCTTTCAGTGCAAAGCGGCTTCGATATGAGCGCCCGCGATCACTGGGGACGCACCCTGTTCCATCTTCTGCTCGCGGACGATATCCCTCGCCAAACCTTCAACCAACTCGCCGCACAGTATCCCCAACTGGCTAACAACATGAAGCGCGACGCATTCAACGTGACGCCGCCTACGCCTGTGCCCGAACCTACCATGGGTATCAGGCATGTTTACACTCAGGCCATGGACCTTGACCCGCCGCCATCTCCCATCCCAGCCTCTTCACCAGCATTCTACCCCGATGCTGCCGTGGCCAAGGAGTCGGAGCTTCTCTCTTTTGTCACATCTGCATCTGGAAACCCAGATTTAGAGTATACAGACGGACGAAATGGACTCCATTGCCTTGCCGCCGCCACTTTAAGCATGTCTAGCATTGTGAAAAAGTACAACCTTGATAATGCCCCCTTCCAGGGAGACAAAAAGAGCAAGAAGGCTAAAGAGCCTCGCGATCTCGATTCTTCGACAGAGCGGTTGAAGCTCCGATTGAGTCTTCTCGATGGTCTCCTGCAGGCTGGCGTCAACCCCAACCACTACGATTCCGACGGCAACACCCCGCTGATGGCCTTCGCCGCCCTCCTCCCCGAGGAAGACGACTACAAGGTCGGCCCAGAAATCCTCAAGCGGCTTATTGTTGCAGGCGCCGAGGTCAACGCCCGCAACAGGTCCGGCGAGACGGCGCTGCACATCGCTGTGAGGTGCGGCCGCAAACTTGCAATGCGGTCGCTTGTTAAGAATGGCGCCAACGTGCACGTCCGCGACTCCGCCGGCCGCAGTCTGCTTGAGGTCGCCGATGTGAAGATGCGATCCGCCCACTCTGATCGCCCCAAGGAGTACGCCCACTTTGAGGCTTGCCGAGCTTGGCTGAGCGGCAGGGGCATGGCGGTGCAAGAGCCCAAGGTGACGCAGGAATGGGGCCCTGTGTCTCCGTTGAATAGCAACGTGTGAAGATGATGCCGATGATGATGTGCATGTATATACGTTTGGGAGGGAAGGGCAATCGGTTTGGTGGCGTCTGGGACATACAGAGGAAAACACATATGTATATGGGTAGGCCGAACTCAACCCTGTTTGGCGTCAGGAATGATATAGAGGCGTTTTTGTTTGGACAAAGGGCCAAGAGAGGCACCTGATGGGTTCATGTTCTGTGCTTTCGTCTCTGATTCTCTTGTACATATTCACTCGAGGCGCTTAGGTCGTTTTGAATCGGGGACATCTCCATTTCTCTCAAGTGCCATCACAAGTACATGCAGCGGTGACTTGAAGGTACGCGACTTGCTGACACCAATGCAGAGTATTTTGTTGTGGTTTCAAAGGAACCATGCTCATCTTCTGTGAATACTGATAATGACACGCCCCAATGCCACTAATTCATTGGAGCAAGAGAAAACATGACGCCATGTGCCCTCATCTGCCATCTTCCGTCGTCCCAAACCCACACATCCCCGTATTCTGTAAGAGATGCCTCCGCTCTGCGTCCGTCGCCCATGCTCTCCCGCATCCCTTTACCGATGGAAATTATAGCCTATACTAAACCCTGGTGTCTAGCTGGCATCAGATGCGTGGACTCTCGAAAAAAAAAGCCCGTACTTTCCACTCAAAAGAATCTACTTCGCGAGAGAAGGATCGAGAGGATCAAACGGGAAGCGTTCCCTCCTGTCCTCTTCTGAAATCTCTTCTTCCCAAGACAGCACCTCTCCGTCCCGTCTCACAGCCTGGTAAATGTATGGGGCATCGTCAATGATGCATGCTTTTTCAAGTTGTGGAAGCTTCGTAATGAGCTGTCGCACATATTTAAGGTAGAGTCTAGTGAAGTCACATCCTTCGGTGTCCGGATCAGAAATGATAGTGTCGTCAAAGCAGGAAAATCGGAGTGAAAATGCGAAGCATCTCATCTTATGACACTCCTTGATGGCAGAAATACATTCTTCAATGAAATTGTCCTATTATGTCAAGCATCAGCAAAGTTGTACATCGAATTTCAATCCATAAACCACTTACAACCTGCTCCCGGTTCATCAGGGATCGTTCTTTATCACGCAGACACTTGGTGTCATCGAGTACAAGCCACTCTAGCTGCGTAAATTTCTCAGTAATTGCCTTTATAAACTGGCCACTGAGCCGCGATGTTGGCGCCCCGAAGCACTGGGTACGGGTAAGATGCAACTTTCGTAAACCAGGATGCAGTCTCGCTGCATCCTCGTATGGGCCATGAATCTTTAAGCTCTCGAGAGTACCGGGCTCGCATACTTCAAGAAAACCAGCCGTGACACCCGGAAATGAATTCAAATCAAGGTACTCGATGGTCAAAGCTGGGCGGTCTCTGAATTGATCGAAGGTACAGATTTCGAAGTGAAGGCGAAGGACTTTCAGATTTTGCATCGACCAAACACAATCAAACAGTCGTTGAAGCAGAGGAGGAAATGTTGTCGAATCTTGTTTGAGAAAAGTTACTGTGATCCAGTCGTTGGGAAAACCATGTACGTCTTCTAGCAGCTTGAAACTCGCTTGTCTGATGCTTCGAGTTAGCACGTTCCACGGCCAAGTGTGTTTCAAAGCCTCAAGTATAGGAGCTAAACGTACTTGACTAATTGCGGCCATTTGACGAGGTCGTCATATTGCTTGTTCGCCTCTAATATCTTCAGCATTCGGACCATGCCAAAGATTCGTTGTTCCGCCACAACGTTCTTGAATGCCTCCGGGGAATACAGCTGTCGTAGAAGTCGCGAGGCGCTACTGAGAGCCATCAAAGCCGCCTGGTCGCATTTTTTCGCGATGTGAGAAACGTGCAGCTCGACAGGAAGTTCTGCAAAGCTTGCCATCGTTCCCGTTCGAATGATTCACGGCCTTCGATGACGCAGTGCGCTGAGGCTGAAGGTCCGTTATTGCACAAGGATACGTATTTCGATCAGGGAGGGCCCTTGGCTTGTCAAAAACAGCATAAACGAGAAGTTGCCAAATGTGAAGCTACCTAGGAAAGCAGAGGAGAGTTTGCCAGGTGAGCGCACTTGGAAGGAACAGGTGTTTCCACCTGGAGCCAATTCGGGTTTAGCAAACAACTCGCGTACGTCAATCGACAGTGAATCCGGAAAGAAAAACAGAGCCTGCACGCCCCAAACACCTTGAGCAAACACTTTTGTTTGCCCTGAAACTTGAGCACGCGAATTCTCGAGTGAATCTGAAGCGTAATTTTTGTCTTGACTAGCTCTAGCCCCAGTCTGACTATTTCATCTCCTCACTTGAATATTTTTTCTTGCACCTCCGCCGCCACTCCCACACCCGCATCAGTCGCCTCCACCCTGAAGAATGCCAGAGTGCCTTCTAGAATCCTGAATATGCTAGGTTTCCACTAGCATCAACATGCGATGAGTGCAGGTAAGTCTTGAAGCTCTGGCGTTCTCGCTTCTGATTTGTGCTCACCCTTTTCTCAGCTTCAGAGGCCCCTTGACCATCACGAGGGCCGAAGCATCCAACTCTACACAAAGCCCGAATACGATCCCCAATGCCCCTGACGCTCTCACGCAACGCCAGGCTGGATACTCTATCTCTGTCTAGTTTCTAGGAGTCTTTCCCTGTAACCTTCTTGGTTCGGGCAAGCTTCTCGTTACGACTGCCTGCACTCGGTCCTCCAAGGAAGATACATCCAACGAACTTCGTCCAGTTTTCTACCGTGCAGCCCGTGTTTTGCAACGATATGATGAATCTCAACGTGAGTACCGACCCATCGACGAACTACGACCACAGGCCCTTTCTAATAGACAGTGACAGGACAAACCCTACCCCAAGCTATTCATTCACCGCCTAAGCAACGCTCAGCCTTGGTCTTGGTCAAGGGTACCTTTTTAATTTTCTCCAACACCCCTCTCACGATTAACCTACTCTTGTTCACTCACAACCGGAGTGGGGGCATGCCATAGCTCGACTCTTTGTCTTATCCCTAATGGGAGCATGACCTACTCAGCGGACAGGCTTTTGCCCGCCCGCATCGTGGTGGATGAGCTCTCCTACGACCCAACAGGGTCGGTGGCTACGGCCGTTGGAGGTTCGCTCTGGTCCTTGCTGACAGGCAGCCTGCGCCAATGGCAGTATAAAAAGTGTCCAGGCTGCAAGCTGAATTGGACACGCTGCCATGCGTTCACTCAAGTGCCAGCTCACGTTTCCGCTCCATCACTAATGCGGGGAAAGCAGAAAAGCCATCTGGGTTTTTGCCTGAGAAACCTATGCTCGTTCCCACTTCAGATGAGGCAAGAGTCGTTGTCAGAAGAGTCAAAGATGATCGCCCAAGTCTTTACTTTCTTTGAGACAAGAAACACGGTATCTGTCGTCTTGCACCCTTTCAGTCCTCAACAGACGTCGACAATCGCATTGTCTACTATAGCGAATGGGTGGACATGCATAACAATGCGCAAGATGGAAAAGCAACCAAGCGTCGAAATGGGTGGAAGAACCTTTTGACTGCATTTTGCAAGGACTACTTGAAGCATCCGGCACCCCAGCTCATTGGGGCCAACAAGGCATCTTCAACAATCATGCAGATGCCTCTGGGAGACCCACTCGACGAGCTCAGTACATTGGTCCAATCCTTGTCAGCGACTTACGACGTTTCCGACGATATCATGCACCTCCAATCAATTCGTCTTGCCATCAATAATGCCCTTGGTTGCTCTCGTACTGCTTTGGCATGGGCTGGCCGGCACGCAATCCTTCTCGCCCAGGCCCCCATGAACAAACTTGTCCAGATTTTGATGGATCGCTCCCAAAAGCTCCTCCAGGTAAGTGTCTATACCATGCCTCGAGCACACGTTGACCTAGCTGACCATGCATAGAAGTTTTGGATGCCATTTGGTGTACACAAATGCATTGTCAGTAAGCGAGCGATTTTACGGAAATCGTCAGTAGTGATTTCAGCAACAAACCAGTGCCCGTGCCCGAAACAATCGCAACTGACGACGGCGATAAGGGCGATGTCTGCAGGTGGCCCAGCACAGGTGTGAATTATTTTGCGTCCCGTGAATGGCCCAAGTGCCCTATCGAGCTATCCCTTTGCTCAGAAGAACCCAAATACTTCGATCTCAATGTGGCTGGCATTGTTTTGGCACGACCCAAATTCCTTCTTGAGACCCTGCTGTACAGAGCTTATTGGGTTGACTTCGGTCATACTGGACCTCAAGGATGCTGATAACAATGCCTTCTGGAGCTCCCAGGAATGGAACAACATACGGTTAATGTTGGTCTTACAAACCACTGGCATACTGGGTTTCTAATTTCTCGTCTCGTCAAGATGGCCAAAGCTGTGATCTCGACAAGCAGCCGCGACACGTCTGGAAGTGCCGACAAATCTGCGTTTGGGCTCTTTACTCGAGCCCAGCAATTGGCGTGGAACCCGTTGATGCTCGAGGCCAGCAAACTGAAGAAAAAAAGAGCAGATCAAGACTTAATGCTCCTGGCTCGGCCATTGAGAATTTTTCTGCTTTTTTAGCCGATGAGAGTTTTGTTCGTCAGAGGGATGTCGTGGGGCTCAATCCCATCGACGACATGTCTGTCGTCCTGTTCGCCGAGTGCAAGGAATACATCAAGGTATTCAAGAAGTCGTCGCAGACGTTGCCGAACGACATGGAAGGAGGCGACTGGTGTAATGATTTGGAATCGATTGAAGAGGCCATCAGCCAAGTTTTCGGTTCGCAGAGCGCTGCCGAAAAGGCCCGAGCAGTGGACGCAGGGCCAGATTCTGAGAGTACCGCCAGCCCGTCCAGAAAAGGGCGCGAGCGCTGCCAAAGCCAAAACCCATAGTGGTTGCAGATTCTGGCCAGCACGGCCGATGATCAAATCTTTTCGCCCAGAGTTTGTGCTATACTGAACACCATTTTTTTCGTATTCGTGGTGGCTACAACGACGAGAAGATCATCATTGTTTGGGTGTCAGTGATGTTGCTGAAGCTTTTGAGGGGAGCGATTTCTCAAAGGGGGGCATCAAGTGGCATGCTTCAGCTGGGACTGGCCGAGTACTGTCGCCTCAGCAGAATAGCAGGCCGAAATTCGAGAATGGGAAAAGCAAAATGTCTATGCTTCTGCTCAGCGCCCAAACTGGTGGGAAATGAGAGAAACACGGCTGATGGATTTGAGACAAATGATTAGCTGTAGGAAAATAATTTAGTTGATAGTTGGGTGCGAGGGCAATCGTATCACGCGATTTCTTCCCATCCTAGCTTTACACTCGTGGTTTTCGTTGGAGTTTTGGAGTAGCACAATGCAATCAACACGGGCCTAAACCTGCTTCTTGGGAGTTCCATCGGGGGCCTGACTGTCTGTGTTTTCCGAGCATCCATTTACGACATTAACGAATCTGGACATGACATTTCCGCGAGTATTGCGCAACTTGGCTCATTGAACCTTTCGAATGGTGTGTTCACGCTGAAGGCCATCGGAATGAAGCAAAACAAATCGTTTCAGATGTTGGATATACCGGCGTTTCGTCTGGGCGCAACTTGCTTCCTCGTTTGTGTGTGTGTCCCTTCTGTTTTCATGACGACGCTTTGCCCGTTCATAAACGGATCTACTGACGACACGTTCTACAATCTCTGCGTCCATATCAACACTCATTTGAAGGAACAAAGAATGAAAGACACTGCAAAAAGTTGCCCCTGTTTCCCATCTATGTGTACTTATCAAGGGGATATGAACAGCACCAAAATGCTACTGCATATCCAATCCGTCCACGGCATGAAATCGAACTCGGATACAGAAGACAGGAAGCGATCGACGTTTCTTCAGCTTGCAGGGAAAGATTAAAATGACAATGAGGGCCTCTGTTTTTTGGGACAGACTGATTGATAGTAAAGCAAAAATAATCCTAAAAAATGATCCTAATGAGGTTATCTTAGGCATTTATGTGCTTATTTAAGTATTATTTTTATTTATTTTATCTAAAAATAGCAAACCCCGACGTCTTTTTCTAGGAATCCCGTGTCACAGAGTATCGAACTATCATTCAAGGGTTGCGCTGTGAGTTCTAATGCTTTTTTTAGCCGCATGTAATTTCACAGTTCGCGCGCGGCGCGCGGGCCCCTTGGCTTCGGACAACGCGTCGTGGGCAGACAATTAACCTTCAAACCCAATGCTCCATCCCTTTCCACGACCAGGAGCATGCGGAGAATAACTCATGCAGCGCAGCTCCAATGGGGGATCAAACGGATAACATGGAAAAGAGATACGTATTTGTTTCAAGTCAAGGCCGTGTGTTGGAAAGAAAGGCAACAAAGCGGGCAAATTAGTTGCTTGTCGGTTGTGTTAGTACCTGCGCCCTGTCCACGTTAACTACCCTATAGCTATAAAAATCACATCATTTCATGTTCAATCTTAGTCCTGCGTCTTAGTTTTCGATCTTTGTGTGTTTATATAAATTTAATATAAAATAATCTTTTTTATCATCCATATCCCTTTAATTCTGGTGTCTTTGAGACGAAAGTTGCATTATAGGTGCGGTTTCTATTGTCAGTGCCTCACCCCTGAAGCATATCACTTCTAATAAAAGTCAAGAGCAAAATATGAGGTAGGATAAGTTGGGTAGGATTCAAATTGAAATAAATATTAGCATGTTTTCTTAGTCATAGCATAGGCTTATTTTACTTTATTCTTCCTTAGGCTTTCAGTGTTTGTGATGCAATGTCCCTCCGGCGCCTGCACATAATTACGCAACAACCAGCTATCAAAAACAAAAGGCCATTACATGACAATTCCATCCATCAACATCCATTAGAGACTTTAAGGATCCAATCTCTTGGGATTCATCTTCGGCCTTATCGTTGCCTGACGGTTCTCGCGTCTCGGGTCTGATAGGACTGGGGATCCACTGTCACCCGACTTCTCACCAGCGGTCTTCCCGACCGTGTCGCGGAGGGGGCCACAAATAATTCCTAAAATCACGGGACCCGGTCGCAAATCCGTGCATGGGTGGGATGGCTTTGATATTGGCTTGGTGGCCGTGTTCCATTTATTCGCCCACCTCGGTGAACTACCGAACTCGGTCTTACCATAACCCGCTCTATCCTGACCTTGACCTAGTTTGGGAGGTGCGCCATTCAAAGATGAAGGTACTGTAATCTCAACGCGTGGGATTCGTCTGATAGAAGAAGTATTGGAAATTTTTACATGGATTAGAATCTGGCTTGCTGGGTTTCCTACTGATTAATACAGGATGCACGTACTTAACCAGAGGACGTTTGTGGCATTCTCAGCTCCAAATATGGTAGCTGCAGCACCAAAAGTTAAAAGCACATCCTGATACCCAAATCATGACAACTCCAGGGGTCATGATGAAACACCCTACTTCCATCCACCCTTGCCGCCAGAGGCCACGTTCCAGAAGCACGGGAGAATGCTGGGTGCATATCGCAGGACCGCCATCCACTTGTATATCAACCGGCTGACATAACAGCCGACAACCCATTTGGACCCCCACGCATTCACCGAGGGGACCAAGTAGGTGACGTTATCTCACCTTGATGCCTTCCACGCCTATGGAGTCTAGCCGGGTGGCTTTCCAGGCTGGTGGTTCCACATGGCGTGTTCCCAAGGTGAAAAGATGGATGAATAGCAGACCGAGGATTGGGACAGGTGGAGGTTTCGAGATGTGGGTGAGGTTTATCGGTATTGAGGCCAGGGCTGTGGGATCGTGCCGGTTGGATTTCGTGGAAGTGCAGGGTGCACCTAAAGGTACGGAAAGAAACGGAAAGGGGCTGTTGTCTGTCGAGTTGCTGGTGGCATGTTCAATGTAAGGAGAACTGAACGAGGATGCTATCGTGTAGAAGTGATATAAACCGGGTGGGGTCCCTTTCGACGGTGATGGTTCAAATCTGCTGGTCAGTCAAGTACCGATATAAAATAAGTTATGTACTTGTACAGACAAGAACATTTTCACTTTCAAGTCACACACATTACCTCGAGCAACATCACGATGTGCACAGATACGGAGTATATCTTCGAAGGCTGGATGGGTGAAGACCCGTCAGCAGCCGAGGGGAACATGATTTGGAAGCAGTATGAGCCCAAGCCCTGGGAAGAGACAGACGTCGACATCAAGATTACCCACTCGGGCATCTGTGGCTCAGACATTCACACACTTCGAGCAGGCTGGGTAAGTTGGCCTTGAATTTCCTCATGCTGGTTTGGGACGGATGAGAAAAAAGTCTGTGATAAGACATCTGACACTTGCCAGGGCCCAACCGATTTCCCGTGCGTGGTCGGCCATGAAATTGTCGGCATCGCCGTCCGGGTGGGGTCCGAGGCCGAGGGCGACATCAAAGTCGGCGACCGGGTGGGCGTCGGAGCCCAGACAGATTCCTGCCGCAGCCGGGACGGGCCTTGCGATGCATGCGACCATGACAAGGAAAACTACTGCAGGGAGATGCACCTCACATACAATACGACGTACCGCACCGGCGGCAAGGCGTACGGAGGCTACGCCCTGTACCACCGCAGCCCGTCACGCTTCGTCGTCAAGATCCCCGATGGCCTGGCCTCGGAGCATGCGGCGCCCATGCTGTGCGGCGGCGTCACCGTCTACTCCCCGCTCAAGGTCTTCGGGGCCGGTCTAGGGAAGCGCATCGGGGTCGTCGGCGTCGGAGGCCTCGGGCACTTTGCTGTGCTGATTGCCAAAGCCATGGGCGCTGACAAAGTGGTGGGCATCTCGCGAAAGGCGTGTAAGCGGGACGAGTCGCTGGCGCTGGGAGCCGACGAATACATAGCAACCGATGACGACGAGAACTGGGTCGAGAAGAACGCCAACTCGCTGGATCTCATAATTTGCACTGCGTCGTCACCAAAGGTACGTAGGGAAGCCAAAATACCGTGACAATAGCCCCCCGCGTGATCTGCGAGAGATGAGATGGTCGGCCTTACCCCTGGTGCAACGTTGCAGCGCATTCCCAGTGCAGCGCCGTTGGAAGCCGCTGCAGCTTATCCTGCGTCCACTGAGGCCTCTGCCAGCAGCGCAGTACGGGGTGGGATTGCCGGTGCTCCCGCCCCCTCCCATTCACCGCTGTCCCGTTATGGATGCACTTCGTATCCGAATTCCCAGTCATTCATTCCTCTGTGCCTCAGAGAGGGAGGTCAGCCTTCAGGCATCATCCTCGCAATTGTGCATTCCCTAAATCCTGCCGTGGCATTCCTTAAATCCTTTGATGATCTTTATGCTCGCCGTGGAGGGGGGAGAGACGGGGCTATATAGGAGGTGCGCTAATATTCTGATCTGCAGATGCCCTTGCACGACTACTTTGAGCTCCTTGCGCTGGATGGCACACTGGTTCAGGTGGGCATCCCCGAGGAGCCGATCCCCTTGAGCGCCTGGGCTCTGGTGCCGCAGCGAAAGCGACTTGCCGGGTCCCTCATCGGCAGTCCAAAGGAGATTGAAGAGCTATTCCAGCTGGCTGCCGACAAGCACATTGTGCCGTGGGTTGAGATGCGGCCCATGATTGAGGCCAACCAGGCTATTGTGGATATGGAGGCGGGGAAGCCGAGATTTCGCTACGTCCTGAGGAACTGAGTGGAAGTGGCTATCGTATGATGGTGTGTCTCCTTGTTTGTGTTTCATGTTTCCGAATGAAGCGTCGTGTACTTTTAGTTTTATTTTTTATGTTTGGCGAGATAGAAGCCGGTGGTCTAATGGTGACAAGTGGTTTGGTACTCAGAGATTAGTAGCGTTACATCGCAATCTGTTGAAGAATAGCCAAAAGCAAATAATGAAGCCACTCGTGCTTGTCTGCAGCGTTGGTTGCGGGTAAATGTTGTCTTGCTTGACTCGTCTTGTTGCTTTTTCCAACAGCAACCATGGCAATCTCAACCGCACATATGCCAAGTTCCATGAGATGTAGGGTATTTGTGCACGTTGACCGGCTTGAAAATCGGATCTCGTCGGCCTGATTATTTAGCAACGCAGGTACAGGCTTACAGGCCGAGACTAACGTGTGGCCAAAGTCCACAGGGTCCTGCAACCCCTTGCACCATGTAACCCAGCTTCCCAGTTCGGTCCAGGGCCTATGACTAAGGAGAGTCTTTTCGTCAGAACTCAGCTGGGCATCCTTGCAAGGTGACTCGTGGTCTAGAATCCTTTGTCAAGGCAAGGATCGGGAGGCGCTGCATTCGACCAACGAGAGCCAACTCAAGCATGCAGATGACCTTGTGCCTGGTGCCTGACCTGGGTGGGAGCGACCTTGGCCTTGAACTTGAGAGTCGACGAAGCGAGACTAAAACAAATGGCGGGCTCGTGTGCACCTTGTGTGGTCCATATTTTGGAGCCCCAAGCGTCGGCTTAATCCCAAGGCCTACAAAACCGCTTCTTCCTAGACACCGCCCACTATAGGAGACTCATTCATCATCAAACCAAAGCAGGTTGCGTAAGCTGTTCTGATCTTATCTCTCGATGAGATATGTCCGATTTATGCTTCGAACATGTTTCACTCTCCTGAATTGTAAAATGCGGAGAGGCACAACATCGGACAGCCCAAAGGCTAAAAAGAGGAGGGCTCGTATTTGGAATGGGCTGTTTTTTTTTTTTTTGGGCAGAAGACCTCGGAAGGTGGAGAGAGGGCAGCCTGGGGTCAGAGCTTCCTTCTCTTGTGCTTCCTTTGCCGGATGTTTTGTTTGGCCAGTTTCGTAAAGGCAACGGGGGCCCGGAAAATCGGGACGTTGGAGATTGGCCACTTTGTGAGGCCAAGTCGACTCGGTTTCGACAGGGACATTCCCGGCCCGCTTCAGCGACCGTCCAGACCGGGCGGGCCAAGGATTGACGGCGCAGACAATGGGATTCCTCTGGAGCAGAAAGTCAAAGTAAAATTGCCCTCACGATACCGTCACAGTGGACGGCGATGCTTTCGTAAGCCATCTATAAGGCCCTCTCTGCGTGCTCCGTAGTAGTCGTAATGCACGGTGCTCGGGCACACGGGAATCGAGCCACCACAGTTAGCGGCGCAACGCTAATCGAGGCGGCGCGGTGGCAGCGAGGAGAAAGGGAAATTTGACACTTCAGTTAACTGGGAACTAAAGCATGGGAATAACGAGAGGACAAAGGGGGCGGCGGAGAAGGCCCAGTGTTTTTTCTCGGCTTAATCGCAATTGCCCATGGCGCAAAGAAGAAGAAAAAGAAAAAAAAGGGAGGCGTCGCGGGAGGCGGCTTAGGCACGAGACGGACGAGTGCCTTCGTGGGGCCCTTGGCGATCAAGCCAATCTGACATCACACTGGGGGGCACTTGTTTCACACGTGCCGATCCGTGCTAATGTCTTTCTCTCACATAGCACAGGTGAGGATAAGGCCATGTGCTGCATCTTGCTTCTCCGCTGCATCCGAGACAGGAATCCTTTTCCATGCTTGCCCGTTATAGGCGTGGACAGCAGGACCTGCCGGAAATCTGCAGGTGAAAGCTACACCACCGATTGGCCGCCGTTGCTTTCACAACGGCCCAGCCGCAGCGTGGCAGTGGGAGGGAGCTGCAAGGGGCGCCCTGTCGTGCAGCGGGGGATCCTCGTTGGCTGCGTGGGCAAGGATCTGGCGGGACGAGATGGGCCACTGTGGGAGCCAATTACGGGCGAGTTGTATACCTGAGGCGTTGACGGCCCAGGCTCGAGTAAACAAAACATCGCCAATCTGGTGGCCCGCTGTCATTGTTTGGTGTAGATGATGGCTGGCCTTGCAAGGCCGGTGGCTTGCTGGTTCGTGCTGGTTCGCAGAAGCAATTAATTACCACCTTCGTATTGTGCCGTCTTTTTTTTTTTTTTACGAAGCTGAGCAAGGACGTTTCTTTACGACAGCCCTGGCATCGCGATCCCACCAGGTTCATTCGAAGGGACCCGATTATCTTGTGCGCAAGAGTCGTGTAGCGGCATCCTCCTCAGAAGATAGTGTGAGAATTGTGCAAGGAGCCACCTGCGGATACCGGCAAACGGCAGGCGGCAAACGTATCTACAATATGCCATCAACGTGCCGTGGCAGAAGCCAAGTCGCCCGGCTCGGTTCTGAACCAGACCAGCCGCCCGCCATGACCCCGCTTCCGGTGTGAGCGCTCTTGGTGTGTCTTGGATGTGGGTGTTGAAGAGGTCCTTTTGGCGTGGCGTCTTGTTTTTGAGCCGACAATGCCTTGTTCCCACCCACTCTGTTTCTTCATGACTGGGTTTGCAGCCGGGGTATCAAAATTGGAGGACTAGCACGTTGCAGCATGCACCGATTAGTAAGAAGAAGAAACGAAAGACAAAAAAACTCTTTGCATGGGAGGCACAGGACGGGTTCTGCGCCACGACCCAGGCACATTCAGGTTTGCGGGATGATGGCTGCAGAAAAGCCGTTGAGCTACAACAGGAGGGTATAAACCAGCCAATAAAAAAATAGAACGGGATGTAGACCAAAACGACATTGATGAGCGTCTACTATGTAGATAACGACAAACAAATGCGGAGGGGGGTGGAGAGGCTCGAGGATGATCCTCCTTTGTAGGGCTAAGATTGACCTGAGTACTGCATGATGATTGCTGCTGGTCCCGCGAAGCGACATGGAGGAAATCTGGGAGAAGGAAGATCCAAATGGGGGCCGTCGAGCAGCCTACGCTGGCAACGGGGATGATCGACAGGAGTTTTGACGCTTACGCGTGGTGATCCTCTCTGCGAGAATTGGCAGAACGAGGCGCCTTGGCTCTGGCAGAGCGATGGGCTAGCGAGGCGCATCTTGCACATCTTGACTCAAAAATCCCGAGGACAAAAGGCGCTACCCTAAAAATAACCATGTCGGCCTGTGTGTGCGAGTGGGAAGGCCGAACGGCAGAACCCTGCAGGGGTGGTTCGTCCCCCCTTCGGGCGAATGAGTGAGTTTACGGGCACCACAGAGGGCGTCCGACCACGCGCGCACGCACATGGGGGCCGTATTCTGTATACGAGAGAGAGCAGATGAGGGCCGCATCGAGAAATGACAAGAAGAACATCCATGCGTACCGAAACCGATGGTAACCCCGGCTTGTGTGCATAGACAATTAAAACAAAAATAACAACACATTTGCTCCTCGAGCTCTTCGAGCTGGGGCATGGGCCAACGGCAGTCATTTAGCGCTTGATGTCATACTTATGGAGTACTGGAATCACTCGCGGGCCTTACATCATGAGCGTTTTTGGCGCTCTCGGGCTCTAGCCGACGCCTCCCGCAGCATGAAACCGCCGTCAAGTTGAGCGCCGGCGACGCCTCCAAAGGGGCTCCCGCAGCGCCTCCCGATCCTGATGGGTCAGGCGTGCGTAGCGCATTCGCCCACCGCCGTGCCAACCCCCGAGAGGAAGCCGGTTGGGGTGCGGGCGCCCTGCTTGACAGCCCAGAAAGGTTTACGGGCGTGTGTGTGTGCCTGTGGGCCGCGCGCATGCAGGGGATGCAGGCCGGGATGTTCCCCCATGTTCAGGCACAGAAAGCGAGCAATTGGTGCGCTAGGCCCAGGGCCATCTCCCAGAAGTTATGCAGCCCCACTAGATTTGTGCACAAACCCAACGACGGTTGTCAAAGAACAAAGCCGACAAGCACACGGATACCAACTCCAGACTGCAATTCTGCTCCCGCAAACCCCCCCCCAATCTCGAAGCGTTCTGGCCCACCACACTCCTGGCCTCATGTTATCCCGATACAGCTTAGACCTCTCTGGTTATTCCCACCGCCACCCCTGTCGTTCTACCGTAGGCCTGCCGTTCTGTTTCTTGGCCTCGTCCACTGTGGCTCTGACCATGCCGGCTCCCCTGTTGCAAACGTACGGGGAGGATAGGTTCTCTCGCAATGACCCAAGCCCCAGAGATGAGCAGCCGGGCCCATCCCAGCCCGTGCATGAGTCGGTCGTGCAGTTGCAGCTGCAGCTCGTGTCCATTTAAAGACCAACGAGCCGGACGTTTCTTGTCTCTTGCTCCATCCTCTTCACACTTGTCAACCAGTTTCTTTCTTTTTTTCCCTTGGTTTGTCTCTTTATATAATTCACTCCATTCTTCGGAGCCCACTATCGTTAAACAAACGCAACCCACGAGTTCACCGACCTCAATACATTCGTTATATCCTTACGACATTCGCTTCCCCATTTGACAATGAAGAGCTCTTTCTTGCTTGGCGCCGCCGCCATTGGCGCCGCCTCGGCCACTTACACCCCCTCCACCTGCAGCCTGGTCTCCCCCAGCGACTGCAAGTGTGCTGTTCAGGGTACCGCCAAGAGCACCAGCGTGCTGAACATCGACGTCCAGGCCTCCGTTGAGGTCTGCGCCGAGACCGCCCACAGCCACTCCGGATGCGGCTCCTTCTCCTACGACTCCAGCAGCAAGGAGTGCACTCTCTACGGTGCCTCCGTCGAGGTCTCCATTGACATCGACCTGAGCCTCGGCGGCAGCCTCGACTTCTACGACACTTCCTGCTACTCTTGCACCGGCTCCTCCACCACTGCTCCCGCCAGCGGTGCTTCCACCACCGAGACCGAGGACTGCGACGAGTCCACCACCGTCCCTGCCGTTGGTGTCTCTACCACTGCTCCTCCTGCCAAGGGCACCACCACCACTCCCGCCTCTGGCGAGTCTACCACTGAGACCGAAGATTGCGACGAGTCCACTACTGTTCCTTCCGGCGGCGAGTCTACCACTGTCCCTGTTGTTGGTGTTCCCTCCGTCTCCATCCCCGTCGGCTCTGGCACCACTCCCGCTGTTGGTGTTCCTACTGGCTCCGTCCCTGTTGACTCCGGTACCACCCCCGCCGTTGGCATTCCCACCGTCTCCGTCCCCGTGGGTTCCGGCACCACCCCCGCCGGCGGTGTTCCCACCAACTCCCTCCCCGTTGGCTCTGGTACTCCTCCTGCCGGTGGTGTTTCCACTAACTCTGTCCCTGTTGGCTCCGGTACTACCCCCGCTGTCGGTGTTCCTTCTGGCTCCGTCCCTGTTGGCTCTGGCACTACTCCTGCTGTCGGTGTTCCCTCCGTCTCTGTCCCTGTCGGCTCTGGCACTCCTCCCGCCGTCGGCGTCTCTACCACCGAGTCTGTTCCCGTTGTTGGCACCACCACCAGCCCCGCCAGCGGTGCTTCCACCACCGAGACCGAGGACTGTGACGAGTCCACCACTGTTCCTTCCGGCGGCGAGTCTACCACCGTCCCTGTTGTTGGTGTTCCCTCTGGCTCCATCCCTGTTGGCTCCGGTACTACCCCCGGTGTCGGTGTTCCCTCCGTCTCTGTCCCTGTTGGCTCTGGCACTACTCCCGTTGTCGGTGTTCCCTCCGTCTCCGTCCCCGTGGGTTCCGGCACCACCCCCGCTGTCGGTGTTCCCTCTGGCTCCGTCCCTGTTGGCTCTGGCACTACCCCCGCTGTCGGTATTCCCTCCGTCTCTATCCCCGTCGGTTCCGGTACCCCTCCTGCCGTCGGCGTCTCCACCAACTCTGTCCCTGCTGTTGGTACTGCCACCTCTCCTGCTAGCGGTGCTTCCACCATCGAGTCCATCCCCGTTGGCTCCGGTACCCCTCCCGCCGTTGGTGTCTCTACCACTGCTCCTCCTGCCAAGGGCACCACCACCGCTCCCGCCTCTGGCGAGTCTACCACCGAGACTGAGGATTGTGAGGAGTCTACCTCCGCCCCCGTTGTTCCCGGAACCAGCACCGTTCCTTCCAGTGGCAAGACCACCTCTGTCCCCGTTGCTCCCGGCTCCAGCACTGTTCCCTCCAGCGGCAACAGCTACTCCGTCCCCGTTGGCTCCGGCACTCCTCCCGCCGGCGGTGTTTCCACTAAGTCTGTCCCTGTTGGCTCCGGTACCACCCCTGCCAGCGGCGCTTCCACCTCTGTCCCCGTTGGTGGTGAATCCACTTCTCCTGCTGTCGGTGTTACCACCGGCTCCGTCCCCGTCGGTTCTGGCACTCCTCCCGCCGGCGGTGTCTCCACCAACTCTGTCCCTGTTGTTGGTACTACCACCTCTCCTGCCAGCGGTGCTTCCATCACTGCTCCCCCCAGCGGCAACACCATCACCAGCGAGGAGCTGACCACTTCCACCATCTACACCACCGAAGTCCACACCATCACTCAGTGCCCCCCCAGCGTCACCAACTGCCCCGTCGGCCATGTTACCACTCAGACCTACGCTGTGTCCACCACTGTCTACACTCCTGGCCAGAAGTTTACCACTTCCACCATCTACACCACCAACGTCCACACCATCACTCAGTGCCCTCCCAGCGTCACCAACTGCCCCGTTGGCCACGTTACCACTGTTACTGTCCCTGTGTCCACCACCATCTGCCCCGTCACCGAGGAGCACCCCCAGCCTACCAGCTCTGTTCCCTCCTCCGGCAACAGCTACTCCAAGCCCCCTACTGAGCAGGCTACCACCACTGTTCCCTCTTCTGGCAAGACCACCACTGCCCCCTCCTCCGGCAACAGCTACTCCCAGCCCCCCACCGAGGAGGAGGAGACCACCACCCAGACTCTGTTCACCACCAAGGTCTACACCATCACGAAGTGCCCTCCCAGCGTCACCAACTGCCCCGTTGGTAGCGTCACCACTGAGTCCTACGCTGTTTCCACCACCAAGGTCCCCGTTGTGACTCCCACCAGCCCTGCCTCTGGTGAGCAGCCCAGCAGCAGCAAGCCCGTCGTTGTTATCTCCACCACTCCCTCGGTCCCTGTTGCTACCTCCCCCAGCAAGGGCTCTTACGGGGAGCCCAGCTCCTCTGGCTTCAAGCAGGTTCCTACGCCCTCTGCTCCTGGCTCCACCGGCGGCAACAGCTCTCCTGAGAAGCCTAAGTACACCAACCCTGCTTCCGTTTACCAGCCCCCCGTTGCTGGCACTGGCTACCAGCCTCCCGTTGCTAGCACCGGCTTCCAGCCCTCTGTTGCCACCACCGGCACCACCCCCAAGCCTACCAGCGGCGGTGGCAGCTCTGCCGGCAACCCCCCTACCTCCAGCAAGCCCTCCACCGGCTCCAGCACCCCCGTCCCCAGCACTGCCGTGACTGGTGCCGCTGCTCGCGTCGGTGGTGGCTTCGAGCTCATCGCCGCTGCTGCTGGTATCATTGCCTTCCTTATGTAAGCGTGGTTCGGTTAGTGTTTCTTTGGTTAGATATTTCTCCAACATAATATTCTTCTTTTTTGTATATAGTATGACCCGATGAGAGTTGGTTAGTCCGTAGGACAATGGTTATGAGTATCAAAAAAGACAATATGTACGGTTTCTTTAATGATAAGCTGCAGTTTTCTGCGCGTGATTGTACTCAACTTGAGCAAGGCCCCATTGTTCAGGTTTCCTATCCAATGGAAACTCTGTTTGGTTAGCATTGTTCACACAGTGTGAAGTAAATGGAAAATCGATGTATTTCATCTCCACAGGTTTATATACGTTGTCGTATTAAGCATATATATACTTTGCAGCGGCATGTAGGCTTAATGATCGCATGGCCTTAAATTAATGAGTATTGCCGACTTCCGACCTCGCCAGACTACGGAGAACCAAGAAGCTAGTGATGTATACACCGGCTAGCAGTTAACATCAGTATCTATTTCTAGGAAGATAACACCATGGTACGGAAATCTAAATAACCAAGTAAAATATCGAGCTAGACTTGGTAAAGGGACTGATGCGATGCCGATTTGGACCCTGAGCCCCCTGATACGAGTGATTCGGCTAGTATTCAACAAGAACCGAAAGCTGCAATTGCTTCCAGCATTACTTGCGGTGACTGGATGCGCTAAGCATGACGGCCATGTTTTGCGCTGCGATTTTTGCTGGTGTGACTTTTCGATAGTATTGTGTTCGTTCTATTTTGCTCGGTGTAGTAGGCATGCATATGGCTGGCAACAAAGCTCAAGGTGGGGGTTCCATTCTAGCGACAACAATGTGGGCTTGCATTGTGGTGCAGTGATGGCTCTGGAATTGAGTCAGAATTGACAGAGAGCCTAGCCGGCCGATGAGTCAAGCCGTTGGTGGAACCCGTTGGTTGCCTTAGCAGGTATCTACCTAGGCAAGCAGGCACGTGGCTTAGGCAGCTCACGGAGCCAAGACGAAGATTTCGCTCTGTCCAGAGTAGCAACACTTTGCAAAGTGACAACACATCACTGCCACCTGAAACAAACTCGTTTTCCGACCAGAATTACCATGATGGATCTTTTACATGCCGCGGGGTGCCTGCTTTTTTCTTCTTTCCGGCAAAGGCTTGTGGCTGTTCCGCTTAGCGGTTGCATTGCCCATCTCGTTTCACTCTCATACACGGGCGTTTATGCAGTTTGCAACTGGATTTGAAATGAGAATCTGGCGCAGCCTTGAAAAAATTTCAACAAGTTTTTCTTTTTATTTCTTTGTTATTACGCCACAGGACGCTTTTTGGGGGGGGGGGGGGGGGGGTTAACACAATTGCGACGCCGCAGATGTGTGATTTTGTTCCACTTTGGGCTTGGGCGCTCACGTCAACGCCCAGGGCCAAAGAGTAAAAAGAGCTCCACCTGCACCCCCTGTCCCCGACCCCGAGACCAGTTTCTCTGCGCCACGCTCCGGCCTTCGTGGTGACCGCCATCAACCCATCGTGATCTTTTGGCCTGAGACACCAACATCGGCCATCTTGTCGTTCTTTGCCCCGTTGTCTGGTCCCGAATATCCTCAGGTGCGGTTTCGAATCATGGAGCCCCCCCAATTTGCGACTATTTCCAACCGGCTAGTTTTGCGCAATCTCACCGGAATGATGGTTTGTCGTATGACCACCCGTGTCGCAAGGCAGCAGCCCCATTTGTATTTTACTCATCACCGTTGGAAAGGTGGATGGTGATTTGATGCAGATGCGAATGCCAACGCAATGGCGGTGCAAGCCGACAAACAAGATGGAAATTAGACGGCAACAAAAATTTTGTTTATCATCTGCCCTGAAGCTCTGACCACGATTGCCGAATGCCAAGGAAGTCGATTGAATTCATTATTAGGGGCCACAGCTCATCGCCACACCTTAAGGGGGCCATCCTGAAGCCAAGAGCGAGGAGGCGAAGCGATCCCGCAAGCAAATCGATCAATTGCATGTCTTTTGTTGATTGATTGGGCCTCGAGTTGCACGTTCTCGAGGGTCCCATGTGCTTTGCCGCATCTCATCTGTATTGACCTGAAACAAATGCACTTTTCCCATCCCCGACCGACTTCAGCCACAATGGAACATGACTTGCAATTGAGTCTCGGTCTCGGTGACTTTGCCTCGCTCCATCTGTGCCAAACCCACACCAGAACGTCGCACCCTGGCTCCATCAGCCCAGCCAGGCGGGTGGCAAGAAAATTGGACCAATCAGAAGTCCTCATTCTTAAAATCGTGGCCGTGACGGCACTTCAATGACCCAATGGCGCAACGGTTCCCGTCTCGTTTCGTCTTGTTTCGCGCATCTGCGCACTGGCGGACCGCAACTGTGTCGCTATCCTGCCCCCTAGTCCATGATGCCCGAGTCTAATGAATGCGCCGCAAATCCAGTTCCAATTCACGCGGGTGCGATCTCCACCCCCCCGATCTAGTTCACTGCAGGTCGGTAGACAGGCCATCATTTCGATCCGTCAAGGATAAGCTTTTTGCACACTGGGGGTGAGACAGGACAGCTGCTGTCAGCCAGTCGTCGCTGATCTCGCCCGTTTGCCCTGCAGCAGCGGCCCCCAACGCGGCGTAGACCTAGCCTGCAACCCAGGTTTATGGCGGCGACAATTCCACTGCGGTGGCATTTGATGGTAATTTCCATAGCAAGGAGAACCAATACGATTTCCCCGCAAGGGCGGATTCCCAGGCGCTGCAGATTGCTCGATTGCGCACCACACAAGTGTGCCGCAAATGCCCGGCGATTGCAGCGCCTTGGGCCCACCCATCTATGTTGCTCTTTTTTTTTTTTACACTTCCTATGCGGGCAGCGAAACGATGGATAGGCAATATGACTCTACACGGTTGCGGAATGAAAGATAAATATCTCTTCCTCGTGCTGTTTTTGTGTCAAGTGTCATTCACACCCACACTTGTATTCACACAAGACCACGATTCTTCGCATCTTCTACGGTTATTGAGTCTAGCAACAAGCCAATCAGTCAACCTTTCTAGCACCACACTCTCGACACAGCAACTCGCTAGGCTCCAAGTGACCTCGATTGCAACCCCCAAGCTACGCTATTGCGAAAAACACATTTCAAAAACAATCTTCAAGATGCCTTACTCAACCAGCAACCGGTAGGTTCCTTTGCTATCTAGAAGCTATGTTTTTTTTTTCTCTGACATATCGCAGCTCCTCTGGCTCCAGTGGTTACACTGGTGGCTCTCACAGCCAGCCCAGCAGCGGCGCCCTTGACAGATGGGCTAGCGCGAGAGATGATTCGGAACGCTTCTACGTCAGCGGCACCAACACCGACCGCGGATATTTCAAGAGCGCCGGCATGGTCGCGGACTGGGAGCACAAGTTTTCTCAGGCTGGTGAATCCAGCAGCCGCCGCTCATAATGGACTATGCGCGCTTCGTACGACTTCATTTGCACGATGAGGGAGGCGGGCTTACCGGCAGCCACATGTGGCTGGTGCAGCATTATTAGCGATGGCGTTTGGGTGTCAGATTTAGATGGGAACATGTTTCGCAAGCGACAAGTATAGCATTTGGCGATGTGTTTTTTTGGTAGACTCGAGTTTGGTCCTCACATGTATAGTATGAATTTTAGCCTTGATTCAACATGGGTTTTTTCCCCCTCAACTTTGTCGACTAAAGTTATGCAGTCCCAGACCTTGAGTAACCTTCATCGCACAACCTCCACTCCTAATTGCCAAGGCAGCAGCGCTCACCGACCACGCCGTGTGACTGATGGTCTCTGGCTTTTGAGGAAAAGCAACCAATAACCAACAACCAACAACCAACAGACACCCGGTATTTGTCCAATGAGAGTCGCCCGATTGGGGGTGCATTTCGTGCCACCAGCACCCTGGCTTAAGCTCAGTCTGCACATGTTGGTCGCATCAACACTCATTCATTTTCCGCCTTTCATCATCATTCCACTGCATTTAATAAAATTAAGGAAATCCCGACCAACAAACTGGCGCTGCAAATGCCTAACCACGCCTCCTCAATCTCCAGCGACGATGAAGATGTTGTTGTCGTCGGTCGAGATGATGTCAGCAACTACAATCAGGAAAATATTCTCCCAGAGTCCCCAGAAACCATTGCCAAGATCCGGGAGTGGCTAAGCCCAACCGAGTATGATCGAGAAGGGTGCGAGTATCGCAAACATCTCGCTGCGCATCTTGGTGGAACTGGGGCTTGGCTACCCTCCCTCAGCAAGTATCAAGAATGGCACGACAGCCCAGATCACGGCCTTCTCTGGATCAAGGGCGTTCCGGTGTCCGGAAAGTCCGTCTTTGCTGCTACACTGGCGCAAAAGCTCTCTGAAGAAGGTGCACCAGTTCTTTACTTCTTCTTTCGCCAAATCATCGAAGCAAACCACAAGCCCGTCAATCTGCTTAGAGATTGGTTAGATCAAATCCTTCAGTACAGTCCTCCTTTGCAGTTGATCCTCAAAGACTATGTAGAAGCACACAAACCTGTTGGAAGCATTTCAACAGCAGACCTTTGGGCGCATCTTCGGACAGCATTGGCCCAACTCCCCAGAGTCTACTGTGTGGTTGATGCCCTGGATGAAATGGACCAAGGAAACGACGACTTCATCCAGGAGCTAGCTAATCTTGGAAATTGGCGTCCGTCATTTGTCAAAATTTTGATAACTAGTCGACCGGTTGCTGCAGTTGAGGATCCCATGAGACGCAAGAATTACGTCGAGATTCGGATGGATGAGCGGCTTGTTGACATCGACATTGCTACCTATGTCCATCACTTTTTGGAACGCTCCTCCATATCTGAGAGTGATCAGTAGCTTATCAAGCAAGCAGTTCCAGGACGGGCCAATGGACTCTTTCTCTATGCAAAACTTGCGATGAACTCGTTCTTGGATTCGGAAGCTGATATCAAACCACTCTCCAGAAATTGCCCCTCAATCTGAATCAAATGTATTGCGACATATTTAAAGAGCACGCGCGAAGATATCGTATCCCCGAAGCGGACCAGCTTCGTATTCTGCGATGGGTCACACATGCCGTACGACCTTTAAGACTACTTGAATTAGCGGATCTTATCAAGAAAACAGCTGCGGACAAGAGCGAGCTTTCTATCAAAGACAACAAAGATTTAATTCGCTCTGCGTGCGGCCCACTGTTGGAGATTTTACCTGATCAAACTATCAGCGTTGTCCACCATTCACTTACAGAGTTTTTGGTCGGAAGTACGAGACCACAAGGTTCTACCGGCTTTCCGGTTTTGGAGTTTGAATCGACTCACTATCATCTTGCCGAGGCTTGTTTGAGCTACATGATGAGCGGCTGTCTTGAAGACGAACATTATTACAACTACGGTGGCAGGAAGGCCATCCCTCAAACAGCATTGAAGTTCCCATTCTTGCCCTACGCTGGCGAGAATTGGCACCGGCACGTCGTAAATTACGGCTGGACTGGAAGCTCTCGCCATAAAATTTCTCAGAAAATAGACCAGCTTCTCGCCAACGATACAGCCAGGCGTCAATGGCTGGGGTTATGGTGGCCAGAGATTTATTTTGTTGGCGGTGACAACGAGGTCGATCTTCGCAATGTATCAGACTTTCATATCGCAGCATTCTGCGGGCTTTCGGATTACCTGAAAGCATTGATAAAACGTAAGGACAAACCCGATTTGGATGTTGTGGACGACCTGGGACGAACGCCGATATGGTCAGCCGTGCACAACAACCAGGCACGCTGTGTCCAAGTTCTACTTCAGGCTGGTGCAGTGCCTGAGATTGATGGCTATCATGGTAAGACGCCACTACATCTAGCCTCAGAAGGCGGTTTCTCTGAGATTGTAAAGCTTCTTCTAGCTGCTGGAGCCAATCCAATGGCTTCAGTAAACGGGGAGATTCGATGTCGGTGGTCAACCAGGGATCCTTGGACAACGGCTGTCGCGCTTGCTTGCGAAAACGGCGACCTCCACACAGCAAGCACTATTTTCACATACCTAAAAGAAGAAAAAAAGAACTGTGCACTTTATTGGGCGACGTACTGGAGACGGACACGCATTGTGAGGCGATTCCTCGAGGATTCGGACGTCGATCCCAACGAAACATATGAGAATAAACCACCGCCTCTTTTTGTTGCCTCTGAAAAGGGAGATGTTAACACAATGGAAGTCTTGATACATGGTGGTACGACTGCTTTGGTTCAATTTGACAAGGCTGCGAATGAAGGTTGGGTTGAAATGGGTGGGAAGAGGCAGGAGTCAACCCCCTCTCCATCTACCCCGATTGCAGCTTTTTGCCATATCCTTTTGGAAGACCCAAACTCTTCACATCCCATGGACTCTACTGAGTTTCACAGAGGAGTTTCACTTCTAATACAAGCCGGAGCTGACGTGAACGCAACGAATCCGGAGGGTATGGCCGCGTTACACTTTGCGGAAACCTCAACAGCTATCAAATTACTACTCGATGCTGGCGCTGATCCTACCTTGGAGTCGAGGAAAGGCCTCACAACACTCCATACTTGTCCTGCGAGCAAAGATTGCTTGGAACTTCTCCTCGCAACTGAGAGAATGAACCTTAACAAGAGGGACAGCCTTGGGAACTCCCCTCTCCTTTGCTTCATTAAAGAGAACCCTCCTCTTGCTTTTGAGCTCTTAGATCATGGTGCGGATTGTCAGGTGACCGATTTCGATGGAAATGGGCCATTGCATTTAGCCCTGCGCGGTAAATGCGAAGATGATGAAACGAAAAGGCTCATATCAAAACTCCTAGATGCCGGTGCAGATCCAAATCTAGCAAATAGCCGTGGCGAAACAGTCTTGCACGTGGTTTATACCTTGAGGACCAAATATGAGCGCGGGACCAGGAATTTTGAATCGATATGCTCCCTTCTGATTGATCACGGGGCTGACATCAATGCTCAAGACTCCCGTGGTCGAACTCCAGCATTCAATATTATCGGGTACGGCCGCCTCTTATTCGCAGTTCAGGACTTGGAATTTTTTCAAAGTTTATCTGCAGATTTGAAAATGAGAGATAATAGAGGAAGAAATATTCTCCATGAAACTGTACAGTGCGAAGCAAGCCGTTCCCAAGCCGGCCTCTTGAATTGTATCTTCCAGTTCTTGACTGAGGCGGGGGTATCACCTCTTGAGTTGGACTTTGAAGGAAATACACTTGTTCACGAATTGAATCCATCCAATGGAGATTCTTTACTAATTCTTGAGAAGTTGATTCAGATCGGGCTTGACATCCATCAACCTAATATCGTCAACGTGACTCCTTTACATCTCATGTATCAAGGAGTAAACCTGCACTATGATCATACCATGTCATTTCTACAATTACTCATGGAAAATGCGGAGGCTATTAATGCTCCAGATAGTGCAGGCTTCAGGCCCATTCACTATGCAGCACCAGCCACTGAGCATGAAGTGAGCTTGCTGCAACGTGCCGCAGCCGACCCATTCGTTTCAAGCTGGGAGAATTTAAATCCTCTGCACATTGCTGCGAGATACAGAAACGCCAACGTCTTGGGAATGATACTCGAGTGGATGAATAGTTTAGACCCTAAACGCACCAAAGAATTTGTCGACCAAGTGAACACGTGTGGGTACACGCCTCTACACTATGCAAGTCGATCTGGCCTACCAGAATCCGTTGCCTTGCTGCTTGATGCCGGCGCAGAGCCTACGTCTTCGGGAAACCAACGATGTTGGACAACAATAGGAGAACCATGGTTTCCCCCAATTCTGCAGTGCGCTTTTTTTCGCAAAGAAAGACTCCTCTGGGGAACACTGTCCCCAGATCGTGCTAGCAATGAAAAGATGTCTCCACCCAAACTTCGGATTGCAGATACCTGGCGACCCGGCGGCAATAGGAGATTTCGTCACAGCTATGAAAGATTTGATATCCGCCAGCATGATATGAGACACGAAGAGATTGTGCACATGCTCTATCGAGCCGAAGGCAATCCACCGAGCAAATGCCAATGGGCTAAGCAGAATATTTTCGATGCGATGGAGTTCGCCGCCGGAAATCAAGATGATTACGCGATTGAACTTCTTTGGAAGCTTTACACTGAAATTTTGGGGTTGGCGGTTTCGGATGAGGTTCCTCTTGCGGCTTTGATGAGCAAGGCCCGTCGCGAGTCTGAGACGCGAGTACTTTGCGAAGCTTACCCGGTACAACCTGGAGAAGTAAACCGAGATGCCGTCGAGAAATTTTTGGAGGAAAAACAATACGCTCTGATCGAGGGTCTTCAAAAATCCGGGGCTGATTTCACCCAGCGTGAAGATGGCAGACTATCAATCCTCGAGGAATTTGCGAAATGCGGTTTCTCCCGACTATTGGATCACTGCTGTTCCTCTGATAGCATTGCACATCTTATAGAACCTCTGGAAAAGAAGTTTTCGCATTTCATGATGGAATCAATGGGCGATCACTTAATTCTAATGGCATGTGATGCCACTCGACCGAATATGGAGGTGCTCCGGGTTTTGGTGGAGAAGAAGGGTGTGCAAAATGACAATGCACTTCACGTCCTAGCAACATCAGCTGGGTGGTGGAAAGCTGCCCGAGGAATACCATACCTGGTGTCAAAGGGTGCGGATGTCAATGCTCGGGACAAGGATGGAGGGACGCCGCTTCACGCCGCTTTGAGACCAGATTTCCCCCCGAGTTACAGACGATCTAAACAGAATGCCGAAAACGTGTCACGAATGCTGATAAGTCTTGGAGCTGATGTTAATGCGATTGATGGTTGGGGTGAAAGTTGTCTCGCCTTGGCTCAACACGATGACAACCTTGTCGATCTATTAATAAGGCATGGGGCAAAAGTTGACATGATCGCCATCGAGTCCGCTGTACGCTCTGCTACCTCAAACATCTCGAGGCTAAAAACGCTGCTGTCAGCTGAAGGCGTCTCTTCAATAATGCAACCGCTGAATAGAAGCCTAAAGGACCTCCCTGAGGCGCCAGACTTTAACAAGCCGATAGAGTTGTTCCAGGAGCCAGTCCTAGCTATGGTAGCTAGTCACGGGCTAAAACCGGACCGGACCACGAGTCGATTTGACCCGGTAGCTGGAGATTTCATTAAATCTCTAATACTAGCAGGCGCGTGTCCTTACGAGACTTATCTCACGAAGAGCCATCACATATCAAGCTCGTACCGCGAGAACTAGACGCCCAAGGATCTTGCGGGCGCTAAATGGGACGAAGACTACAGTGTGAAAAAGTTCAAGGAAGACCCCGGACCGTGGCGGTCATGTGACGGAGAGTGGTGGGTTTGTGAACAGCGAGTTATTCACAGTATCCTCAGTGCCAATGGCCTTTCCACCCCGATCATTGAGCTGCCTACGTTGGATTTGGAGCTTCGGGACTCTTCTGGAAGAACGCTACTGCTTGCAGCTTGTCGACGGCAGCGACAAGATTCCAGGCCTGAAGAACGTAAAACAAGGAATCCGGCTATTCCTTTGCTCCTTGATCGCGGCGCCGACCCATATGCCGTGGACAACTTGGGCAGAAATGCGCTACACCACCTGCTGGGAAGTCGCCTGTACCCGAATGAAACACTCGCCTCCCTTCAAGATATGAAAGCCATCATTCCTAGTCTCATCAACAAGGCCGATGCACTCGGGTACTACCCCATGCATTACGCATTCGCTACCTTAGGGCCATGCGGTTCGTTATTGATCGATTATGTCTTGTCCTGTGGTCTAAGTCCGGGCGCTACCGATCCATTGGGGAATAATTTGCTGCACTACCTGGCATTCGAGATTCTCAAACATAGAACAGAGTATCCCGAAAGCGAGCTGAAGGTGTTCAAGCGGCTTGTTGCGTTCGGTGAAGATGTCCATTGTCAGAACAAGGCTGGGCAGTATCCCATCCACTTTTTGAAGACCAAGTCTCAATACACGTTTCCGATCAAGGAGGACGTGTTCGACTTTGTTGTCGAGGCTTTGGATGAGCTGGGAGTGGACTGGAGCGTGCGAGACGGCAAGGGGAGAAATCTGCTGCATGCTATGGCAGGGGAATCGAAACACAACTTTATGAAGTTGGTGGCCAAGGGCGCGGACCCTTGGGCTGAAGATGACGAAGGGTGGTCCCCCATAGATCGGGTGGCAGCGCATGGAAATTCCGAGGTTTTGGCCATGTTCGAGAAAGGCAATACCAAGGAAGGGGGTTTGGAGGATCGAAATGAGATCGAAGCAAGTGGTTAGTAGATGGGCGAGGCATGAGGAGGACGGAAGCTGGAGCGGCAATGTTCTATCCTCAACCGTTCAAAAGAGCCTAGACATGGAGGAGAGTCAACAGGGGATTCCAAACTCAAATGAATGCATTCATAAGATGCGAACACTATTATTATTCGAGGTGACTGAGACTAAGCTTGACGTGGGGACTGCCTTGGTTTAACAAAGTAAATTTCCTACAATTTAGGCACAACCTGTGCCTCCAACACCGCCGATTCCACTCCCAATCTCACCGCCGTCAGGGCGCAAATCCGACGGATACTCGGCAGGCTTCGTGGCCCAAGGGCTCTCTCCGCGCCCCTCTGAGCCATTGCCGACGCCGAGTTTTGCAACTGCCGCGGTCCCACCAGCGACGCTATCCGCCGCAGGCGACGGCCCTGTGGCTGTGCTGGGGTCGCTGGTGACAGGCGCTCGGGTTTGCGGCTTGGGCTGAGGTCTCTGCTCCACAGCGACCTTGGCGGTGCTCGGTTGCTCGGCGAGGCGCCGTCGTCGTCTGCTGAAAGGAAAACACATGTTCTCTTTTCTCTTCCTCACTTGGCCGCCAGCTGGTCGTGGGTTTCGGATGCGGTCGGAAGGGGGGGTGATCTGCTGGGCTAAATGCCGTTTTCGAAGTTGCACGCACAAAGGTTAAAACCAGCAAAGGTCGCTTGTTTTAGTGGCTACAGGTGGGGGGGCAAGCCTTAGCGGAGGTGAGGATTGGGGAAGGGATCGCTGGGGAAGGACGGACGGTTGGGCGGTAGTCTGGGCGCGCGGGTTTTAATCACCCGGCCCACGGCGCTGTACAATGGCGTGCTTGCGCTGGACGGACAGCCTTGCAAGCATACAACCAACACACACACTGCCTTGAGGGTCTGATGCAAAGGGCTGAGCGAGTTGAAATGTATTGACCTAGAGACGTTGATGTGCCACGAAATGATGCCATTTCCCCAAGGAGGTGCGCATTCAGCCTGCCGAAAATAAATGTGCACACAACAAATGCCTGCGGGGTTGGCAAGGCACTCTCACTCTCACTCTCACTCTCACTCTCATAATCTTGGCGGCAATGAAGTCTTCGGGATCGGTTTCCTGGGGGTAGTCTCGGCGGCGGGGCTTCCGCCGAGAGGGCTTCTGCCCAGAATGCAACCAAAGGCCAGCCAAAAGGGTCGTTCAGCATCTTGGCACATAGCGGCGGGGAAGCTGGCCGTGCCGCAGCGGGAAAAAAGGTCATGACGGAATAAAGTCGTCGCCTGAAGTGTGGCTCAAGGCGCTTGCGCCGGGGGGGGGGGGGGGGGGGGGGGGGGGGGGGGGGGGGGGGGGGGGGGGGGGGGGGGGGGGGGGGGGGGGGGGGGGGGGGGGGGGGGGGGGGGGGGGGGGGGGGGGGGGGGGGG
>JAKZGU010000064.1:927387-971532 GCA_022837005.1 Calonectria pteridis
CCCCCCCCCCCCCCCCCCCCCCCCCCCCCCCCCCCCCCCCCCCCCCCCCCCCCCCCCCCCCCCCCCTTGTGCTTTTCCTCTCAACAGCCCAGCGGCTGGTGTTCAGGCGAACAGGGCAGACCACAGAGCTTGGCTCTCGGCGTTTATGGCCCTGCGGACAGGCGGGATGCAGAATGAAGTCATGAGCATGGATGTTCGGAGCGCGGAGCGCGGAGGGTGGTGGAGACGGCAGGGGGGGAATAGCAGATCATCAGGTTATGTTCTCTACTTTGGCCATTCGCCACAACATGGCGGTTATTGTGAATAGTTTTGCGAGGGAACCAAAACTGCTTCTTGATGTCAAAAGAAGACACAAGCAACAATTTCCGACGGTTGTGCGGGTCTTCCCATCGGATTCGTGAATTCTTTCTCTTTTCGTCACTGGTGGCAGGGATAAGAGGCGCCCAAACTATAAAAAGTATTAGATGGTCGATCGAAATTGAAAGATCCCGAACACGAAATAAGCATACTAGGATCAGAGACATCGTCTACCCAGATGCCGTTCCCAATCTGCTGGTTGCCCAGATTCAGAGTAATAGAAGTCATGCACCTTGGTTGAGGTGTAATAGAGTACGCTCGGCTGATCAATCTAAGCATAGATGAACGGCTAGTTTAGTTGTGTGACCTATGCTCCAACACACTTGTCTGGGAGTCTCACAGAAGAAGGATAATTTTTGTTGCTTCTTCTTGTTTTAAAGGATCATCATGGACGTGCTCAAGACTTGGCATCTTATGCTCCTTGGGGGAAATTACTGGGAGGCAATGGAAACAGCCTCCTGAAGCAAAGGCTGAGGCTGATTCTTGAGGGCTCGGAATCGGATTTGTCACTTTGAAAATAAAGTTATAATGCACTAGTCTTTGTGATGCCTCAGTCTTCTGATTAGTTCTATTATACAATAGTCTGGCTTGAGGGAGAGGAAAAGAAAGATGGCTGTTGATGTGTTGAGTCCACCCATTAACTTGCCTAATCAACAATGGCAATTCGAGATAACCAATTCTAGAGCCATGACATTGTCTTCATGCACATGCGAATTTATAAATAACCGCCATTATGACTTATCCGATGATGGGTTTCTATTCATGGTCCTCTATAGCCTTGCGACCCTCTTGGATTCTGATCCTAGGCGGTGATCTCCGGGGGTTGGCAGCGGGGCTTCACTTAATCTGGGTTGCAACCAGAAAGCAAAAGATTCAACACAACGATCGGTCAAAAAAGGACGGGCTCTAAAAATACTAGTCCTAAACGACGAGTGCAAATTTTCGTATCACAAATGAGTAGTCAGGTACACAGATGCAAAAAATAAAGATGCGCATGTAGAAGAGGCATGCATCCAAGCATGTGGTGTCTCGGGCCCTGCCGGCAAGTGTGAGCGAGACCGAGCGCACGCACACGCAGACGCCCAGGATTTTGACTCTGGATGATGGGCATGAGCAGCGGTGCATGCCGCATGTTTAAAGGCCGCATCCAGCTTGATCAAGTAAGAAAGCCGTGCCGCAAGGTGTTTGCGAGAGCCAGGGATGTGCGAGAGGACCGTGTACACTGCCGAGGCACGGGCGGAATGATTGGGCGAAACGGTTCTGTTTTCTATCCCAAACACAGCCCTCGCTCACTTGGCGCTTGGCGTGTAATGCGCTTTGGCTGTTGGCGCGTGGTGAAACTACGGCGAAAGTCTCCTGTGAATGGCTCATATAGGGAACCTGTATTCGAATCAACACATGCATATCGACCAAAAAGCAGAGTTGAATACAATACAACAGTCATATTATGCTGAGAGGTCAGCCCGTATACAAACAAACAAGGCTGCTGCGTGGTTGGTCACATCATCATGACTGGGCTGAGCTGGGGGTGGGGAGGCGGCTGTGGAGAACAAGCCTTCGGTACGTCATCGAGGCTGCTGGCGAAACTAAAAGTGGGCATCGGCTCTAACGTGGCAGCGAGCGGACATGGGACAAACCCAACCGTCAACTAAAAAAAAAAACAAAAAAACAAGAAGAAAGCCTTCACGTCTTTTGAGCTAGGAAACGCTTTGCCGCGCCCCCGCTGCTGTGCCTCTTCTTCGTCACCGTTGGGCTCCGCCTTGTGCATCATGGGTCACGCATGCCCGTTTACGGATGCAGTCGAGCTGTTGCTTGGCCATGCCGGCACACAACATAAAACAGACGGTTCATCCGTTCAACCACGAGCCACAAGACTAGCAATTAACACCGGATGACCATCCAGAGGCACCGCCTCATCTTCACTAAAAACATGTTCACACCACTTCTACCCGCGCTTCTAGCGCTGAGCGCCACACCCGCACTGGCAGACTATCTCGGGCCTCGCTATGTGCCCCCACGCGACCTGACCAGTGAGACGAGCTATGTTGCTCGCGGCTTTGACAACTTCACGTCAGCTCTGGAAGTTATTCTCGCCCAGAGCCAGACCTCGACGAGCCCTCAGCTCACTGGCTTCAAGAACCTCACCTTCTCCCTGGGCATGTTCTCGCTCTACGACGAGGACGCCGCCACCCAGCTGCAGTACCACCACGCCTCCAACCTCACGCTCAACGCCACGTATGGAACCAAGGAGGTTGATGGCGATAGCATCTACCGCATCGCAAGTGTGACCAAGGTCTTTTCCGTCTACGCTGCCCTCCTGACCTTGGATCCATCCGATTGGAACCGCCCCTTGACTGAGTTCTTCCCCGAGCTAGCCGATGCAGCCAAGGAAGCGGCTAATGATGCCACACTTCATGTCCAGTGGGACAGAATCACTCCCATTGGTCTTGCCTCGCAGATCAGCGGCGTGCCTCGAGATAGCTTCCCCTTTGCTGCCGGCGAGCTGACTGGTGTTCCATTTGACTACACTGCCCTGGGCTTTCCGCCCCTGGACCCCAGCAAGGACGAACTCCTGTCCACCATCCCATGCAAGGACCCTGCCAACTTGCAATGCGGAGAGGACCTGCAGAACTATCTCAAGTCTGCTCGAGAGCGTGAGCCGACTTTCACCCCCTGGAACTCTCCGGCATATGCCAACACAGGTTACATCCTGTTTGGCCAGGTGCTGGAGAATGTCACGGGCAAGTCGATTGACACCATCTTTGCCGAGAACATCTTTGAGCCTCTCGGCATGAACGACTCCAGCTCCAGCAACAGCTCGCTGACCGAGGACCTGCTGAAGCGCTCCGTGATCCCCGGCACCAGCCTGTCGCTCTTCACGACCGACTACCCAGTTACCAAGTCGTCGGGCGGAGTCTTCTCTACCATCAACGACCTGTCCAAGGCCGGTATCAGTATCCTGAACAACACGCTGCTCTCGCCAGAAGCCACCGGCCAGTGGATGAAGCCGCGGTCGCACACGGCCCGGCTCGGGGCCTCGGTCGGCGCCCCCTGGGAAATCATCCGCTACACAGACCCGGAGACAGCCGTCGTCACTGACATCTACACAAAGTCGGGCGAGGGCTCCCTGCACAGCGGATGGCTGGTCCTGATCCCAGACTTTGACGTCGGCTTCAGTATCCTTGCGGGTGCAACCGACGCCACGCGCACGGCCTTTACTGGCATGATTGGCGATCTGCTCATCGAGACCATCATGCCAGCACTGTCGAAGCAGGCGAGGGCCGAGGCCGAGCGTAACTTTGCTGGAACATATGTCTCCACCACCAACGGCCTCAACTCGTCCATCACTATCGCCACGAATAATACCGAGGGCGCAGCACCGGGCTTGGTGCTTACCAGCTTCATCAGCAACGGCACCGACATGCTCAACTTGCCTGCTGCGTATAGTGGATACATCAACACCCGACTCGTCCCTACCATTATCGACCGCCAGAATGGCAAGGTCGCCCTCCGTGCTGTTTCATCGCTGGATGCGCCCAAGGAAACTTACGGGTGGTTATCAGCAATTACCATTGTCGACTGGGTGCTCGTGGGCGCTTCGACGTACGGCGGCTATGATCTGAACCTGTACATCTTTGACATTGACGAGAATGGCAAGGCCACTTCGGCTTGGCCATCCGCGTTCCGAGTTGATCTCCAAAAGTCAAGCAACTCCACTACGCCCTCTCAAACGGCGTCCATCTCCACGCCGACACCAACATCGACGCCGTCTTCAACCCAGGTGCAGCTAACTGGCGCAGGAAGGGGCATGAGCCCGTTCCTAGATACGCGCACTTTATGCTTGGCGACGGGGCTGTTTGCTTTTTTGTTCTAAACTAATGGATATGAGTTTGGAGGGACATGGTTATACCAAGTAATGAGTAATGAGTCACGACTTACCTTAGGATAAATGATGGATCAGTTCAAACATAAATTTTACACACATCCAAACTGTACTGCGTGACTGAGAAAATGTGACGTGGACGCGGGATCTTTCCATATCTTATCTTGATCTTGATCAAATCTGTAGCGCACTTGGCGACATTGGTGGCGCACATCCACGTGGATGAAGTGCCTCATACATCCACAAGTTCTTTTTAGCCCCTCGAACAGTGAGAAAAAGCACTCAGAGGCCACAATCACAGGCTGACGTCTCCAAGTGTGCTGGCGCGTGGGGGAGGGGCTGCTAAAGATCCAGTAACGGCCAGCGCAACGGCCCACGCGCCATTTGCACAAACCCGCTAGGCCCAGCACTAAGACAACCAACTGAGCCAAACATATCCCCGTGACGGACTCTCGCGACCCTTTAAGCCCCCCTTTCCAACAACTCACATCGAAACAGCTATTAAAGCAAGCCCGAATCCCGTGATGTGTCGGGGTCCATCGGAATTTCCCACTGTTTTTATCAATCAGCACTGCCCTGGTCATCTAGGCCTGTTTCGGACATTCCCCCCTCCTCTTCTCTCCTTTCTTTCCCTTTCTCCCGGGTAAATGTACCCCGCCAAGTGAAGCACAAAAGAATCCCGATCCATCACCCCCCAAGACAATGGCTCATGTCGGTGTCAGCTGCATGTAAGCCCTGTCACTTGGACCGCGGGCCCTTGAGCATCGTAAGTTGAACGACGGGATTGCCCGATAGAAATACAACCCAGGTCTCTTCTACTTCTCAGAAGCTGTCTCTTCTATTTCCTTTTTTTCCTTTTCCTTTTTAGGAGGGGTTTTCGGAACATGAATACTGTTGTTGTGGATTTTGAGTTATAGCAGCGGCACTGAGAGATTTCAAGGATGTCGTCGATCCTGGGGACAGGGCTGAAGCCTATAAAGCCCAGGCAAAGGCTCAACGAATGGACCCTGAAAATACTGGCCGCAGCGATACTGGGCCTGATACTATTCTTTACTGTCTTGCATTGGGGCCACTATGTTGCCGCCAGATACAGATTCTCGTCCTCGAGGATATTGCGGCGGGTACCGGGGTTTCGAATCGGGTTAAGAGCCTTTCGGTACGAAAACCGACCGTCAGATTGATAAGACGACGACTAATTCGATTTTAAGGTTATGCAGAAGCTATGCACTGCAAAAGACGAAAGGGTTCCCTTCGATGGGCCACGCTATTTTGATCCTGGCATATCTCCTCCTCAACGCCTATCTGTGTCTCACCAAGGTCTCGATAGCGAAATTCAGCGATCCAGCAGCAAGGTTTGGATGGTACGTATTTCTTCACAGTTTCTATCAGCAATATTAATTGAACTCACAGGGTGTGCGCTGCCAACATAACAATTGCTGTCTTCTTGGGCATGAGAAATACACCGCTGGGGCCTCTAACCTCCACCACCTACAACCGCCTCAATACATTCCATCGTATTGTCGGATACACGGCAATAGCGCAGGTTCTGCTGCATGCATTTTTCTATGCACTCCGCTTTGGCTACTACAAGAAGCGATGGGACATTCTTTTTCGCAGCCCTAACCTGGAGGGCATAATTTCGGGCGTGGGAATGTTGGTCTTACTCTTCGGCTTGCTTCGAAACCGAGGATACGAAACCTTTTACATCAGCCACATTTTGGGCTGTATTGTTACGATATTTTTTGCCGGGCTCCATCGGCCGATTTGGAGGCAAAAGCTACCCATCATCATGGTTGTTGCGGCTACGTTATGGGGAATCGACCGCTTGATTCGACTGGCGAGTACTCTATTCAACCTTTACGACAATGAAGCTAGTGTTTACGCGTTGCCAAACCGCGGGATTAGACTGGTCTTTAAGAAGCCCCTGAAAGGATTCAAGCCAGCAACGCATGGCTTCGTGTGGATCCCTGGCATCAGAGCTTTTCAGTACCACCCGTTCACCGTGGTATCGAATACAGCCTCGGGGGTCGAGATGGTATTCAAGACTCGATCTGGTTTCACCAAAAACCTCGCCAACTTTGCTGCAATGTATCCTGGCAGGACAGTTAGAGCATCGATCGAGGGCCCGTATGGATCGCTTCCGAATGTCAACCACTACGATAGAGTGATCCTAATTGCTGGCGGGAGCGGAGCTGCCTACACGTTTGGTTTGGCCAACAGCTTTCTCTCCAAACTCCAGCCGGATTCGCACCAGCTCATGAGCTTTTTCTGGACAGTGAGAAACAAGGGCAGGCTTATAATGTAATTACCGGAAGAATTGTATGCTGATCGTGGTAGAAAACTTGACCTGGTTTGCGAACCACTTGGACGAATTAAACAACCACCCATCGAAAATCACCGTGGCGCTGCACGTCACCGGGCAATCGCACATCAACTGCCCATACCACGATTCTACCCCCGGCACAAGCACCCCGGCGCTGATCGCCTCGGGGGATTTCGTCCCGCAGATCGGCAACTACGGCACTGTGGAGCCGCTGCAGCGACTCGCGCTGGGGCCCAGGTTTTCCTGGCCCAGCATCGACGGCCAGATCCAGCACCAGGCCGCTGATTCAACAGATCTAGATAACCTTTTCGATATAAAGTATGAAAGACTTAGAGTGGAGGAAGCAATTCGCGGAGCGGTAAAGTCTGCCGAAAGCCACGAGCGCGTGCTGATTGCCGTGTGCGGCCCCGCCGCGCTGATGAAGGATGCGAGGGCGGCGGCTGGACGGTGCATGCTCGGCGATGGGCCGAGTGTAGATTTGCACTGCGAGAATTTTGACTGGTGAGGTAGATGATTATGAGTTATGATACATGTGTTTTGAATAAACAAGTTATTTCTTCTACGTTGGTTTCTTTCAGATATTACGATCTGGTCGCATGGTGACCCATTTTTTGGCATTCATGAGACGATCAAATGTAACTTGAAGCAGAGGAAAGGGGTAATACGCCGGATCAGCTCTTATTAACAGGAACACAATGTCAAGAAATATAATTATGTACCCTAGTAAGATTGCGTCAAAGAGCTCCGTTAGAGGCTCCTGTATCCTACCGCACCCAGAGCAGCAAGCACAGCACAGCCATTACCCAGCATCACAAACGTACCCAAACCATACATCCCGGACGTATATCCAACCGTGCAACTCATAAGATCCACCAAATCGGCCATAAAATTGAATGCGATCGCTCGTTTGAGATCCGTCGGGCTGGAATTGTCTTGCACAGCTCCCTCATTCAGGTCCCAGGTCAGTAGGCCAAGGGCTGCACAGCTCGACCCAACCAAATTTGCGACCACGATAGCCTGCGGAGGCAGTTCGATGAGAAGAATTCGACACGTAAGCTTTGGTGCAATGATGGAAGATAGTTCTATAACGACTTTGAGTGCTTCAAGGGAGGAGATGGCACCTGACGAAAAGCTGGGTGACTTTTGGTGTTGATCCATGTTCAGGCCGTTGACTCAAGAGGTAGCAGCAATGTCAGGTTGTGGCACGAATATTGATCAAGAGACCAAAGACGATTTGTTTACGATGCTTTAGCTCTCTCGCCTTTAATTTCAAAGAGAATGTTTTCTGGGGATCTGCCTTATTAACGTCAGTGATTGAGATGCGCGCTCTCGACCTAACGGATTAACATAACCAACCATCATGACAAATAACTAGTGGATGCCAACATAACGCGGTCACCACAACCACTAACACTTTAGCATAAATGGGGAAAATATTCAATCTACGTAAGTTCCAGGATAGTATATACATTTTTACAGTCCCGTCCAGTAAAACGACTCTGGGAGATGAAAGCTAGCCCTTGCAATCTCATCCTGTGGGCTAGAACTAGACGCAATGATGACAATGTATTCGCCAGCCTCGGCCTTCCATTTCGAGACCTCCTCGGACCAAAAGGACAGAGAGTACTTGTCGAGATAAATTTCCACTGTTTTCGTTTCATCCACATCCAGCTCGACCTTGGAAAACGCTTTGAGCTCTCTCTGTGGTCGCTGCACCGAGCTTTCGGGGTCCTGGATATAAACCTGGACGACTTCTGCGCCACGGTAGGGACCGTTATTTTTCACACTGGCCGAGACCTTTATATTCCCATCAATCGATGGTGGGAAGTTATTTGGCACTTTGAGGCCTGAATACTCAAAGGTCGAGTACGAAAGGCCGTACCCAAAGTAGAACAATGGGTCCCGATCGACTTGCTCGTAGAAGCGATGCCCGATGAAAACGCCTTCTCCGTATATGGTATTGTAATCCGCCTTTCCGAATGAAATGTAGGATGGATTATGCTTGAGCGATCGAGGGAATGTCATAGAGAGCCTGCCGGAGGGATTCACATCACCAAATAGCACATCTGCTAGGCCATGGCCGACCTCTTGTCCGCCAAACCACGCATGCACTAGGGTATCTGCCTGTGACTCCCAGGGCATTTCAATCGGTTGGCCTGATTGAGTTATCACAATCTAACATTTCGTTACTTTTATGGTAGGCGTTCAAAAACAGGGCTCACATACAGTGTTTGGATTTGCTTCGAGAACAGCGTGAATGAGTTCGTCGGCCCGACCTGGAAGCCGGAGGTGTTTACGGTCGCTTCCCTCATACTCATATTCAGAGGAAAGGCCCGTCATAACGATTGGAATGTCCACGCTCTTGGCAAGCTCGACTGCATCCTGAAGGGCTTGATCGGCATCAATCAGCTGGTAACCGCCCAGGCGTCCCGCGAGCGTCAACGCAGTCCCGACGCCTCCTGAGATATCTTCATTGACAAGCATGACTTCGATCCTAAGATTTTGTTTGTCAGTCAATTTGGTGTCATAATATCTCTCCATCGACAGGCGGTTGAAACAAGGTGTATCATCAGTCTTGGGAGGCTGACTGGTCCAAAGATCAATGACATCCTCCCCGTCAATCTTTAGCTTCGCCTTCCCCGACGTGCTGAGTCCGAATCGAAAATTCCCCGTGCTCTCTACTGTGTAAGTCGCCTGCGCCTTGACGAAAAATTTGGGTGGGAGCGACTTGTGCAAGCTTTCGGGAACGTCTATCAAGTCCTTTTCGGTGGTTGTAGTGAACACAGGTCTAGCTCCGGTGTTCTCATCTGGGTTTTCGCCAAATATCTCAATGTACCAACCATGTTCTCGGGAATTTGGACGGGTCAGCGTCTTGAGATATGGGCAGAATTTGAATGCTAGGTGCAGTTAGCGACGAAAGAAAATTCCCCTCGCTCGGTACTACGGTGCGGGCACAAGCAACTCACAATGACATCCTGGTGCATAGGATATTCTCTCATTGCCTACAACCTCAATTATGGCATCGTACGGGGTAACAGAGTAGTATGGGTCAACTTCCGCGCTGCCGCCGCCACAAAGAGCAGGATATTTGAAATGGTCCCCGATCAAACCAATTGACTTCTGGTCTTTGGCGTCGATGGGAAGCAACTTTTGGTTATTCTTGAGCAACACGATCCCATCTGCGACCAACTTCCGGATGAGTTTTTGGTGTTCCAGAGTGTTTGTTGCAGGAATGTTCCTGGATGTTTCGGCGACCTTGACTTTGTTTATGAGCTTCAACACATTCCGTACCGACTCATCGATGACGGCGTGCGGAACCTTTCGACTATTAACGGCAATGCTCAGGCTCTTGCCACGGAATTGTGTAGGGCCCGGCATTTCAAGGTCGAGTCCGGCATTAATGGCTTCTGAGGTGCTGTAGGTCCCGAACCAATCGCTCATGACCAAGCCGTCAAATTTCCATTCTTCACGCAAAATCTGCTTTAGAAGCAAAGGGTCTTCGCTTGCATGTATGCCATTGATCTTGTTATACGAGGTCATGACTGTCCAGGGCTTGGAGTGATGCATGGCCAGCTGGAACGGCATAAGATGTACTTCGCGCAGCGTTCGGCTCGTCATGCAGACGTTGTCCTCAATTGAGTCCTTGGATTGGTCGTGCGCAGCATAATGCTTTATGCTGGTCGCGATGCCGTGTTTTTGGACACCATTGATGTAAGCAGAGCCGAGCATCCCGCTGAGAAATGGATCTTCGCCAAAGGCCTCGAATCCACGGCCCATCAATGGGGAGCGTTGCAGACAAACCGTCGGTGCCAGAAGCACATGGATGCCTTTGGCCCTTGCCTCCTCGCCGAGCAGACTTCCTGTCTTGTGAAGCAAGGGTGCATCGAATGTCGCACCCATGGCCGTAGCCGAGGGCAGCATGCAACTGGGGGTCTGCCCAAAATGTCAACCCTGCTCGTCCAAGTATGTTAAAATACTCACGCGAGTAAACGACCTGACGCCACGAATTCCATGTGGTCCATCAGAGGTCTAATCTCATTCTTAGCTTATTTTGTTTTGCAATTGCTCTTGTATTAAACCCACTATTAAGGCAGGGATGCCTCTCTCAGGAAGTCCTGTGGTCCGGAACGATCCCTGGCCTGCGAGGAGGTCAACTTTTTCCTCCAGCCTGAGCTGGGCTATCAGGGCCTCGACATCGAGGACATTGTTTTCGTTGGACATGACGGGAAGCCTCAGTAAATTCCCTTGCACGATCTATAATATCATTAGCATGGAATATGTAAGGGCCTTGAGGGGCAGACCAGTTGATATTCTACTTAAGCTTAAGCATGGGTAAATAGGCTAAATGGGTGCATCAAAGGGGCCGCCTAAAGTCCCAAAATAGCTACCCCACGTTACACCTGGTCGAATATAAGCTTTGAGACAGTTGCCAAATTCTCTTCAAGTTGCTCTCAATTCTAGCAGAATTGAGGGTTTTTAAAGTGCTTGTCACGAGGCTCATGAACCGTGCCAACGGCTTCTTAATAGCAAAAAAACTGCCAAAGGCCCAGTAAACCTTCCGCAGCACCAATTGATCCCCAAACCATACTTTGGAAAGGACATTTGACCCAGTCGGAGACTAGGCCCGAAATGCCGGTTCCGAATAGTTTGCATCTAGCTATTGCAGCAGCCAGCCCTGAAATAGCTCATTGAGAACTTCACCGACTTGCCTTATTGGCCTAGGAGATCTACTGAAGTGTTGCTACTGAAGTGTTGCTACCTAACCTAGCCTGACTAGCCCATCCAATACAGAAACTGGTGGACTGGCCCCTGCATGATAGCTGGCTGGGCCCGGTATAACTGTGGCGACAGCCCCGCCAAGTTCCTCAATCTTACTATGCCACGCTCGTCTCTTGGTTTTCCCTTCCCGTTCATCTACAGGCTCTAGTGCATGGAAGACTTCCCGGCTCCGTGCGCACTGTTTGCAAAAGCCTCCCCAACGGCTCCTCCAGAATGCAAGAGCATAACCGGTCTGGTGGTCTAGTGGTATGATTCTCGCTTAGGGAAAACCCTACAGCATAGCTTGCGAGAGGTCCCGGGTTCAATCCCCGGCCAGACCCTTATTTTTGATATATTTCAACATTTGGAACGATCAATTGAGTCCTTCTTTTTGCTCCCGCCCGCATTTCTGAGCAGAAATCCTGGGAAGATGTCGGTCGGTCGGTCTGTTTATACTTTGGTCGCGGGGTCATTTCTTCTCACATACGCCTTCATATTGCAGTCCCCAGTAAAAACAATTGAGCTTTTATCATGAATTAAATAGCAATAAAAGTAGAATTGCGCGACATCAGGGCGGGTAAATTCTAGCAAGCGACGTCGAGACTTGGTTTGTTGAAGGCAAGACGAACCACGCTCCTTTGAAGACATCCGGGCACACCTGGTTCATCCTGATTCCTTCGCCACCTTGTTTTCCCATTCCGCTCCGTCCATGTACCTGGTAGGGGCCTGGTCCTCGTTGTCCATATCTGGAGGAAGACCAAACCAGATGTTTTTGGTCACTCTGGGGATATATCTGCCGTAGATATCAGTGTTGCAGATTCGGCTACCGATCCAGCCCCTTCCGTACGTCTTCTGCCACACCTTGGATGCGGTCCAAGCAGGCGTTAGCCTCCCGCAATTGGGATCGAGGAGATTGCTTTCCACCCATTTGAACTCGCGGGGCGAGCATACGTTGTTCCACATACTCCACGAGCAAGCATAAGCAATCACATTGCCCTTTTTCGCAACAGCCATGTGCACGGTTCTCGGGGGTATTCTCCAGCGCGTGCAGTACGCAAATAGGTTGGCGCGGGCTGTATCGTAGTCACTCTCGAGCATTTCGGGCTCGTTGTAGACGCAGTCGTATGCCTTGAACGGGATCCTTCCCTTTCTGCCGTTGTCTCCAGGTTCTTTTAGCAGGGGAAGGTTGCGGAATGATACTTTGTTGTCCCCCCATTTGCTTGGCTGATTGACATCGGGATCATTGATGAGTTTCTCAAAGGGGAAATCGATAGTTTTGTCCTGTCGCTTGATGAAAGCCCTTTTCTCTGTTGTGTTTTCTTGCGGGTGTGGGACAAGAATGTGGTAGACGCCGTCCTCGAGGTCCCTGGGAACCACCCAGGAGGCGCCGACCAACTGGAGAGCAAATAACGCAATAATCCAAAGCTGCATGGCGACGACGGGTCCGGGTGGGATGGCTGAGGAATATTGAATGGAAGCAAAGAAAATCCCAAGCGCGTTTTGTGCAGTAGGGGTGGGAACCTGGATGTCCTTAGTTATCTTGGCATTTGCTTCCACTCTAGATGCCAACTCTATACCCACAGCCGCAGGAAGTAAATAGCGGTAGAGTTCAACCGGTGAAGTTCATCACTGCCGGGCACCATACAACCAGGAACTCAATTGCCAGACACTTCACTTTCCATGGCCCCAAACAAATGCCAAATGCAAATGCAAACGCGAATGCGTCTTGGTGTGACTTGTAAGGTGAACCGGCCCACTGTATGGGCTGCTACAGACGATTGAACATTGTGACTAGATATGATGCCGAAGAGGACTTAGGTAGTGTACATCGTCAAAAATGCCAAATCGCCAAAAAGGAGGGATTCAGCTTCTAACAGCTGGCTCAATGCGTGATCTGGGAATCGAACCCAGGGCTCCCCGACGTTGCTCGGATGGCAACGGAGAATTTTACCACTAAACCAATCACGCTTGATGAAGACAGCGCTGTTCTCGAACTCTATATCCCTCAGGCGAATTGGAATGGGGGGCATGGCAAATGTTGACGTGACATAGAGGCTGAAACAGGGGATGAATCCTCTAGATAAAGTAAAATGATGGTTGTGACTTGTTTTATGTGATGTGGCTAGAATGACTGGTTTGGAAAGTTGTGTTGTTGGCTCTTTTGGTGCCATGTGATTGAGTAGTAATGGAAAGTGTGTCGTCTCATTTGTAAATGACAAAGGGCTTGTGGTTAATTTTCTCAAGACGTTTCCACTAAATCAAACCTAATTAATCGTTATATCAGTTGTTTATTTAGAAAGAAACTAGGCATTTGGAGAGGGAAAAGGTGGTTCTTGTAATGGCGGTTAGTATAGGGTAATCGTACCAATATCTCAATTGAGTTCATTAAATAAAGTCGTCTCGCCAGACACCAAGCAATCTGATTTAGAGTAAAATGAGTGGTTACATTGAGAAAAACGCTTGAGGCCGGAAACTTCTATAATATTGGCTGTTTGTAGACATGCCAGCACAACTCCTCTGGATGGCCTCTCCCGCACCAGGATGGACTCCATTAAGACCTACACCAACATCAAAGCGTGATTGGTTTAGTGGTAAAATTCTCCGTTGCCATCCGAGCAACGTCGGGGAGCCCTGGGTTCGATTCCCAGATCACGCAATGATTACCGGGACCAGTTGAACTAGTTCTTTTCTTTTTGCATGTCCTTGTGGCGGTTGAAGTTGGGATTGCAGTGAGAGCTAACTTGGCTGGTGGTGTTTCATGGATTGGCTCGTTGTCACAGTTTTTCTGATGTAATGGAGCCAAGCTGTTCACTGAAGAGCAATTGATTCGGCGCCTATTTTCCCTGCGCAAGTTGCTGGGTAAATACGTAATAAATGCCTATCATTTTGCTATACTTCAACTCGTCTGACATACAGTGCGAGATACAGTACCCTAAACGCCCAACACGGACCATGTCATCTCGCTTGTTGGCGGCCAGACGCGGGAGACGCGGGCTCCAGCGTCAATTCTGGTACAGGCACAAAATTTCTTCCCGTCAGCCAGACAAAGGTTCCTCGTATGGGGCGTCTAGTGGGTTAAGGACCGAACAAAAAGACCCAGCAAACCCCCAATTTGGGATCGATTGACCCGTCAGAACCAGCGGAAACGAACGAGGACCTGCCTGATTACGACCAGGACGGGTGGCAGCGTCGCCAAAATGTCCTCGTCGTGGTCGTCGATGGGCCTGATACGGCAGCTGGCCCAGAGCCAGTGGCCCGGCGTCAGCCGTTTATCCGCCAGTGTAAGACCAGCACTCACCAACGGATTGCTGTCCAAGCCCAGCATTGGCAGCAATTACACCAGCAGCACCATCATCAGGGCTTTTGCTTCTTCCGTGCGAAGCCATGCATCGCCATTGGCCGAGTCCCGGAGTCGCACGAGTCGGATCGGTGCTCGGAGGTATGTTTTAGCGGCCTTGTTGCTTTTCCTAGCTGCGCAGGCACCTCGTCGCCAGGTGCAGCTGCTGGTGTCCCACCGAAGCTTCCCATTGGGAAATGTGCCCCGCGACCCCGCGGAGGTGGGGCACTATGCCACTACGCTCCAGTGTCCCTCAGCGTCCCTCCCTCTCGAGCTTGTAGCTGCTCCTCTTATCACGTCACACTCCCTTTGTATTTCATCCTGCCGCGCACACCTCCTCTTTTCCATCTCGTCTGCCTGGAGCTTGACGTTTGACTGACTCTGACGACTGGAGCATCAGCAGCCTCCTGTCCTACATCCCCCGCCGTTTTTGTTCCCACCAAGCTCGTCTCGCTCGCAACCTCAAGATGGATGACCGCGACGTCCTCCCCGACAATGTCAAGCCCCGCAACTACTTCTTGTCCCTGAAGGACCTCGAGTTCAAGAACTGGACCTACAAGGGAACTGTCACGTACGTCAAGATGCCCGTGCCATGGCACCTCTGCGATGCTGACCTCTGCTACCCCCACTTACAGCATCGATTCGGAAATTGTTAAGCCCACCAAGGAAATCATCGTCAACACCCTCGAACTCAAGCTCTCTCACGCCAAGGTCACCGCCGATTCCAAGTCTTTCGAGTCAACTACATTCAAGTACGATGAGAAGGCTCAGCGTGCCACCATTACCTTTGCCGAGGAGCTGCCCGTTGCCGCCAAGGCCTCGGTCGTCATCGACTTTGAGGGTATCATGAACAATGACATGGCTGGTTTCTACCGCAGCAAGTACAAGCCCGCTGAGACCCCTGCCGCCTCCGTCCCTAAAGATGATGAGTGGCACTACATGCTCAGCACTCAGTTTGAGGCTTGCGACGCTCGCCGTGCTTTCCCCTGCTTTGATGAACCCAACCTGAAGGCTACCTTTGACTTTGAGATTGAGATCCCCAATGACCAAGTCGCCCTGAGCAACATGCCTGTCAAGGCTACTCGTCCCTCCAAGGATGGCTGGCAGGTTGTTTCTTTCGAGACTACTCCCGTCATGAGCACCTACCTTCTCGCCTGGGCTGTTGGTGACTTCGAGTACATCGAGGCTTTCACTGATCGCAAGTACAACGGCAAGCAGATTCCCGTCCGTGTCTACACCACCCGTGGTCTCAAGGAGCAGGGTCAGTGGGCTCTCCAGCACGCCCCCAAGATCATTGACTTCTTCTCTGAAATCTTTGATATTGACTACCCTCTCCCCAAGTCTGACCTCATTGCTGTCCACGAGTTCACCCATGGCGCCATGGAGAACTGGGGTCTTGTGACCTACCGCACCACTCAGGTTCTGTACGACGAGAAGACCTCTGACCCCCGATTCAAGAACTCTGTCGCCTACGTTGTCGCCCACGAGCTGGCTCACCAGTGGTTTGGCAACCTTGTCACTATGGATTGGTGGGATGAGCTGTGGCTCAACGAAGGTTTCGCTACTTGGGTCGGCTGGCACGCTGTTGACCACCTCCACCCCGACTGGCAGGTCTGGGCCCAGTTTGTCAACGAGGGTATGGAGGCTGCTTTCCGCCTCGACGGTATTCGAGCTAGTCACCCTATCCACGTCCCCGTTCGTGATGCTCTCGATGTCAACCAGATCTTCGATTCCATTAGCTACCTGAAGGGCTGCTCCGCTATTCGCATGCTTGCCAACCACCTTGGTGTTGAGACCTTCCTCAAGGGTGTCTCCAACTACCTCAAGGCCCACGCCTATGGCAACGCCAAGACCACTGCGCTGTGGCAGGCTCTGAGTGAGGCTTCCGGCAAGGATATCAACCAGCTCATGGACCCTTGGATCTCCAAGATTGGTCACCCCGTCGTGACTGTTGCCGAGAAGCCCGGCCAGATTTCCATCAAGCAATCTCGCTTCCTGTCTACTGGCGATGTCAAGGCTGAGGATGATACCACCACCTGGTGGGTTCCTCTAGGCTTGGAGGGTAAGAAGGGCGAGGCAGGTATTGCCTCCCTCTCCCTTACCGCCAAGGAGGACACCATCCGCGACATTGATGACGACTTCTACAAGCTCAACAGCGGCGCCACCGGCTTTTACCGTGTTAACTACCCCCCTGAGCGACTTGCTAAGCTGAGCACCCAGCTCGACAAGCTCAGCACTGAGGACAAAATTTCCATCATTGGATCCACTGCCGATCTTGCTTTTGCTGGCAACGGCACCACACCCGCCCTCCTGACCTTCCTCCAGGGCTTTGGCAAGGAGACGCACACTCTGGTTTGGAGACAGGTTCTCGACTCTATCGCCCAGGTCAAGTCTGTCTTTGGCGAGGATGAGAGCATCAAGAAGGGCTTGGATAACTTTACTCTTAAGCTCATCAGCGATAAGGTGAAGGAAGTTGGCTGGGAGTTCCCCGAGAACGAGGACTACCTCACTGGTATTCTCCGAAAGGAACTCATTGGTACTGCTGTTGCCATTGGACACCCCGAGTAAGATTCACGCACTGCTTTCCCCTGAATTTGTAGCTAACTTGAATAGGGTTCTCGAGGAGGCCTTTAAGCGATTCAACGCCTGGGTTGAAAACCCCGAGGCCAACCCCATCTATCCCTCCCTCCGTGTCGCTGTTTGGCGCGCTGGTATCACCAAGGAGCCTGCTCGCGCCGTGGAGATTCTCAAGAAGGAGTGGTTCAACACCAAGTCCGTTGACGGCAAGCTATTCTCTCTAAGCGTTCTTGGTCTCGTCAAGGATGCCGAGCTCCTCAAGAAGGAGATTATCCCCTTCAACTTCAACCAGTCCCCTCCTTCCAACTCTGTCCCTAGCGGTGACATGCACGTTCTTGGTGGCTCAGTGTCCGCCAATGTTATTGGTCGTCCACTCCAGTGGGAGTTCATGAAGGCCAACTGGGATGCTGTCATCACCAAGCTGGGTAACCCCGTTGTCGTCGACCGATATGTCAACATCAGCTTGAGCCGATTCACCGACGTTGCCGTCATTGATGACATCCAGCAATTCATGAAGGACAAGGACACCAAGAGCTTCGACCGCACCCTTGGCACTGTTCTCGACAAGATCCGCGGCCGTGCTGCCTACCGCGAGCGTGATTCGGCCGCTCTCAAGGAGTGGTTGAACGCTAACGGATATGCTTGACTATGTAAATTATAAAACTGTTTTGGAGACCAACACAAAAGGGGGTGAGGAGTTGTAGGTGAGTTATGCATGGGCAGCTCCAAAATAAATGAACGCAATGTAGCAATATAATGAATAAAATTGTGAATTGAACTTGGTCTACTACTACCCGTGATGACACCTTTCACGATATATTTTGACTGATACTTTTTACATTTCATGGCTAAATTGCATTTTTAGGTACTATATGGCTAAGAATATTACATATATACAAGATGGTTTATCCAAGCTACAATAGTTAAAACCTAGACATGCAAAACATCCACATTGTTGGCAAGCCAATTATAAGAATCGGACCTAAAGTCGTCGTCCAAAAGACTGTTTGCGTTTGCCGACTCGAACCACATGAGCTGCTTGTCGTTGCTCCACTGGGGCCAGGTGTCGTACTTTGTGACGCCCTTGTTGGGGTCGAGGTTGTAGAGGAAGTTGAAGTAGTAGGTGCGGATGCTCCTCATGGCATTGTTGGGCAAGAGGCCGAAAATGACCTGGAGGATGTCGGAGCCGTGCAGGGTGCCGAGGATGGGAGTGCCGTAGTCGTAGCTGGCCAGATACGACCATGAGGGCACGCTGGGGTTCACATCTGCGGCTGTCTGGAGGAACAAACGGCGGGTCAGGGTGAAGACCATGTCGCCGAGGACAGCAGCGCGGCGCTTGAAGCCGGGGAAGACCTCGTTGAGGATGCTGGTGCGGAAAGGGCTGCCGGCGCTGAGGGCTGTTGAGTAGGTGTTGACAAAGGCCGTGAGCTCAGCTGTAGTGGCCTCGCTAAAGTAGTAGTCCTTGAGGTAGCTGACAAACGAAGCCGTAGTGGTGAGGTTCGGCTGGAAGAGGGCAAAGAGGGTTCCCTCGTCCTCCTGGTCGCCGTTGATCATGGGGACGGCGTAGTACCGGCCCGTCTTGATGAGCACCTCTGGGCTGTCTGGGAGAACAGTACCATCTGGGCGGGGTAGGTAGGAGAGAGCCAGGGAGTTGTAGGACAAGAGGCCAGGGACAGAGTTGGCAGCGTCGAGGAAATCATCGTAGTCAAGGCCACGGAGACACTCGAGCGTATCGCTGGCGCTGGAGCAGCCGGCGTTCTTGACAACAGTGTCGTAAATGGCCTGACCCTTGGCGCCGTCGACGGGGCCCGTGGGGACAACGCTGCCAGAGTTCATGATGGCGCCGCGGAACAGAGGCTTGCCGTTGTAGTTGGCATCACCGCCGTATAGCACCATCTGGTCAAGCACAGAGATGGCACCGGCAGACTCGCCCCAGATGGTCACCTTGTCGGGGTCACCACCAAAGGACTCGATGTTGTCGGCAACCCACTGCAGACCCAATCGCTGGTCCAAGAGACCCAGGTTTGAGCTGCCGTCGGCCTTGATTTCGGCTCCGGGCATGAAGCCAAAACCAGCAACACGGTAGTTGACAGCTACGTAGATGAAGGGCTGGTCCTGGCCAATGCCCGTGTTGAGCAGACTGGTACCGTCGTACATGGCATTGCTGCCCAGCTCAAAGCCACCGCCAAAGATGTAGAAGAGCACGGGCAGGCCGGCTCCTGCTTTCACTCCGGTGGGTCTTTGGACGTTGATGGTAAGGCAGTCCTCCTGGCCAGTGATGACTTGCAGGAACGGGATGCTCAGGAAGTCTGACAGGAACTGGGTGATGACGCTAGAGCCGCCTGTCGAGATGAACATCTGAGGACAGGACGGACCAACCAGAGCGGTGGCGTCAAAGGTGCCCAGGGCAGTGGACAGCTTCTGGGGCGGCTTGAGGCGCAGGGAGCCCGTTGGCGGATCGGCAAAAGGGATACCCCTGAACGAATCGATGCCACCACTGCTGGAGCCAATGACTGTGCCGGATGGAACCGATACAGTAACCTTGTCAGCACGTTCGTGGATGGTTCCATCAGGATCAGGGGCAGCAGCCGGAGCCGCAAGCACGCGTGCCACGAGGCTTAGAGTGAACAAGACGAATTGAGACTTCATGTTGCAAACAATTGGCTAACAAAGTGTTGCAGGTGATGAGGCTCGACAAGAACTATTGCGCCCAGAACAAAACAAGAGAGTATGGAGGCTCTTGAATAGTTCAATGGCAACACAGACTAGTTGCTGTTTGTCTAGACAGCAACTATAGAAGAGTAGAGACGAGAAGGGGGGAGCGGTTGTTCACAAGAGCCATCATGAAGCTTCCCAGGAACGGGAAAACAACCAGTTTATGAAGTGTTCATTCCCCTGGTTCAAGCAAAGGCCTCTGCTGTTCGGTTTCGTATATCGCAACTCGATATCACACGAGAGTTGGGACCATCATCCTGGCAATCTGGCCCTCCCCGCACGAATGGGTTTTTTTTTCTCTGTTAGAACATGCTTAATCCCCGCCGTGATGGTCATTTTCTCCTGCATATATTCCGCTTTCCGCCTTCACCGCAGGCCCAAACGCTTCAAAAGGGGAAACCAAGGCCGGCGTCTAGGACGAGGCAAGCGGATCCAGAGAGCGCCTCGCCCCGGGCTTCGATCCGTAAACGTGCCCCGGGGCCGCTTAGACGGCTTGTCCAGGGGTCCGCAGCGGGGGGATCGATGGACGAGCGGGACGAGACCGAGAAGCACATGTTTGGGCTGCCAATTTGATGCTCGATTCTGAGCAGTTGGAGTCGTTGGGCAGCTTGGATCGACCTCGGCAGGCTGTGGTGCGGTGGGCTCGGACGCCCATCATGTCCTCTTTCGGGCGAGCAGGGGGTGGCATCTCGCATCGTCTAGGGCAGGTCAAGAGTTGTACCCATCAACGCAGCGCATGAGGGCAGATTGTACGCATTGTGAATAGTAGATGATGGACCGCACTATGTTGCTGTCGGTGTGTGCCCTGTGACCTCTGGGTGGACGTTATAAGATACTCATCCATGTCTATAGGCGAGGGCGACGGCAAGATGGCCAGGGCACTGCATCTGCCGATGATTTCGCCATGGAGGAGACATGGGGAAGGAAGGGGCCCCCTGGCTCCTGCTCTTGGGTTTGCGGCGCCGAGCCCCCGACAGAGGCAGCTTGCAAAGCTGGTCTTCGTGGTGGTTTTACCTTGGTATTGCCGTTTTGGGTAGGTGCTGCGACGGTGGGCTGAAGCGCTGGAGCTGGAGCTGGAGCCGGTGGTCAGGGCTCCTCCTTCCCCAACCCACCTATTCCGCAAGCGCTATGGCTTGTCGTTCAAGGGCCACGGGTCACTGGAGAATCTGGGGTAGGCGGCGCCATTCCGTGCTAGAGGCCCTAAAATGCGGGGAGCCAGCCAACTCTAATCCTAAGCGACGAAAGCTGGACGAGAACCACCCGAGCCTGGTTCATCTCCCTCCCTTCCGAAACACGTTGCGCATTTTGCAAATGCGTTGGGCTTCGAAGACGCAAGTACATGCTCCTATTGGCACGCGTATCCTCTGAGGGGGAGGGCTGCTGTGACGTTCTGGTCTGCGTTGCGCCCCTCTCGATTTCCATCTGCAGGCCTTGGGCTTGGGGCTGTCAGCCAAGCATGTCATCTGTCACGACCCATGCCACGGCGACAGGGACGAGACAGCCAGCTCTCGCCCCGGCCCGAACGGCAGTCTTGTCGCAAGCCACCAGGCTCAGGCCTGCCTGGCAGACCGGCCTTTTCCCAGCGACATGGGAGGACGAGGCGTGGGTGTTCAAGACAGCCCATCAACCCACGGGGCAGACAAACTGGGAAATGCTCGCGATCGTGCCCTTGGCCCAGAATACCGGACCCAGTCGCCCCGACCAACTCTTTCGGCAGATTTCTAGGTGCCCTTGCCCTCGCCGTGGCCTGGAGCGCTAAGTTTAGCTGCTTCCCGCTGCAGCCCACTGCAGCTGTAAGCCCGCATAATCCGACCTTGACTTCACCGTTTCTCACCCACCATCTCCCGCTGAACAAGGAAAAGCCGTCAATCATGACTGCCCTCCATCATACGAACCACCTGCTCCCTCTCCGCATTTCACAAGGAAACTCTTCATTTCCCGCTTCATTTCCGAGGCTCACTTGACCGATCCACTGTCAGGAACATGCGTCGGTAAACTCCCCGTTCCAAGTCCGCGGCTAGAGTTGTCCTGCATCGTAAAGGACTCGCTCATCGGGTTGGTCGCTGACCGGTTCCTTTTCGTCTGTGCCTGCGGCTACCCATCCGGGTCGAAGCAAAGATAGAGTGTTGAAGCGGGGATGCAAGGGTAATCACTTTTTTCCTTTCTTTTCTTTTTTGTATCGTCGCATGTTGATAGATCTTGCGACCCACGTGGCCGTCGTTCGAACCATGCTAAACCCGCATTTGGATATCTGGCCGCGGCGAAAAAACTTTGAATTCAATCCATTGACTGTCGAGCAATGCCGTCTATTCATCTCCGTCATAATCGTTGTCCACCAATAAAAAGTACCCCAGAGAAACAAAACTGCGCACCCACTATTTACAAAGTCGTATCCCATGCTGGTGCTGGGCATGGTGCCCGCAAACTTATGCTCCATATCAATGTACGCTCTCAAATGCACCTGGTAGTCCTGTCACGCCATACCGCCCTGGATGTGCCTGTGAGGCCTCGGTCTTGATGCAAATCATAGCCACCCGGCTCCCAAGTAGAAAATCGTAATCCGCTAGTGAGAAAGTCCCTCTGAAGGAGAGTTCTTGAAAGCAAAACACTTCTTCGGCACCCTTCATATTTATCTTCACACCACCACGCCCACGGGAGAGCCTTCGCTGAGGCAGCGCTTCTTTGCGCTGAGCGCAGGCTCATCTTCTGAGTCTTCGTCAAAGCTGCCGTTGAGAACCTCTGACAGAACTTCACGTTTTCGTTTGGTGCCCTCGTGCTTCTCGGGGTCTTTCTCCCACGTCTCAATCTCTTCAGTGTTGAATTGGCCAACCAAATCGTGCCCTAGCGCCTTGCCGAGCCGCTCGCGCAGACCCAAGATCGGCCAGATGGGAACCCGCGTGTAGTCAATCTTGATGCCGGAAACTGCGGCCTCATCATCATCTGGCGGTGCAGCGAATGGGTTGTGGAATTTTTCGAGAAACTCCTTTGTCACATGACCCGTGTACACGATAAACTCGGACGTGTCTGTATCGTGGGTGAGGATACGCAGAGTGACGTTTTGGAAGTTGGGGCTTGGTGGAATGCACTTTGTGGGACCTATCGGCGTATCCCTTCTGGATGATGGTGCAGGAGCTGGGTAGAAGTGCTTTTGGGCCATGGCTAAGAAGATGCCGACAAAGTGTGCGTCTTGATCCGAGTTGGATGGCACGAGCAGCCTTGCGCGTAACTGTTGTAGCCGGTAGACGGGCTCATTCCAACTCCTTCCTGGCCCCGGGGCAACTCTGAATAGGTTCTTCCGAATGGAAGCAAGCTGACTCTTGCCGATGTAGCACATCATGGGTAGGTTGGCGGGGCTCTGTGAAGGGGTGCACGGAAGCCCAGGCGTGTTAAATGATTCGGCGGGCCGCGTTGAAACCGATCGAAACGAGGAATAGGACGATTTGGTCTCGTCGGAGGGGAAGTTCCACATGATTTGCGCGCGCACGGCATCTCTATACACGCGACCTCCAAAGTATAGGTGAAGCTCGGGAAGATAGTGGGGTTTGCTGAAGGGCTCGGGCCATAGCGTCATGAGGACCGTCTTCACAGCGTTGGAGCAGAGGATTGGGTGCATGGCGTCGGGGAGGAGGATCTGGGTGAGCGAATCGCTGAGGGTCATGATGGTGTTGGATGGACGCAGGTGGCCCTTGGATGGTGGCGAGCCCGGCATCGAGGCAGGCTGAGGGGTATCGCAAGGAGGCAGCTCCTCCCATCGCGCACCGAGGAGCTGGGCGTGTAGGTCGCTCCAGCAGATGGGGCGAACGAACAGCGAGGTTCCGGAATGTTCATGAAAGACGTCGTAGAGGGAGTTCTTCGCCGGGCGATAGACGCGACGGCGCCGTTGCTGCCGCCTGAGGAGTGGGACTGGCGCTTGAGAGGTTGCAGGTGTAGAATCAGAAGACGAGTTGGAGGACGCCCCGCTGCCGGAGGAGCGGGGAGTCGCCATGTCTATGAGGCTGCGCAGCTGTTTAGCAAAGCTGCCGGTGGTGAAAAGGCTAATGTTGCGAAGTTGTTAGCAAATTGGTGGTGTTGGAGGAGGCTGAGGGGCGCGTCGAGGGGAGCTCGAGTGCAGGTGGATATAAGGGAAAAGGCTGCACAACGGAGGAAGGATAACGGAAAAAGGATCGGTGGGGCGGCGTGCGCAGACTTACTCAAATACCAGCATAGATTGTGTGATGCACTGATGGAGTCTCGCGCAGTGATTGTGTCTCTGCCTAGAATCAGGTTGTTGGTGTTTGTTCTATGCTTCCTTCTTGCTTCAGTCTCATTAACGCCCTTCCGCCTCCGGACGCGCCCAACGATCCCTGTTTATATCCAGCGCAAGCTTTGGGACTAGCGGCTGGCACGGGCTTGGGTTACGCCCTTGTCACGCCGGGAAAAAAAAGCAAAAAGGGGGCCGTCAGCACTGGCGGCCGTGGATTTTGCGCAGATGGATGCAACCTTAAAAAAAAGAAAGGAAAAAATTCTGCCAATTCCTGCGGCGGACCAAAGATGTGGGATAATGGATGGATGGAGGTTTGTTGAGAGCGGGACAGCCGGTGGAAACGCTTTGAAGGTCGGTGAAAAACGCAGAGGTGGAGGTGACGAGACCGTGCAGCTGAAACCCGTCACAAGCAGGATGCCACCACTTTGACGCTGGGCCGGCTCCTCGTCACCTTCACATTCACATTTTTTGGCACCACCCAGCACATCATTTTGGTCGTCAAGTGGACCCGCGAGCGGCACCATGGGCCGTACATGGCAAATAGAGCGCAGCATTAGACAGCCACTCACCCTTGGTACAACCCTTGGTGCACCCACCCAATTACCGCATTGAGACATCCGTACCAACTCAGCAGGAGAGAAAATAGGACGCGTGCGCGACTTTGCCACGTCCTGCTCGCTTTCCCGCGGGTGGAACCGGCGCGAAGGTGAAGCGTATTCACGTGAGCTGGCCGGTGGGGCTAGGCAGCCGCCAATATGATTCCAGATCTGGGAATCATCAGTCATCATGGCGGACCAACCTGCAAACCTGTATGACTAAGACCAAGGCAGCTACGTGGCGCAGCTCCGCATCGCCACTCCCAGAATCCATCCCAAATTCCTCCCAAAGTTGTGGCCTGATTCCTGGCCGACAGCTCACCTTGCCCGTAAGGCATCAACCCGCTGCCAACCAGCCTCGTTTGCCCCACACCATTGACGACAGCTTCGTGAGCTGCGGCAGCCCCGCCAGTGACGAGCGCATCCAAAGTCCAACTGCGACTTGACCACTGCACCACATAGAACAGCTTTACCGCGTGGTTTCGCCCTCCGCTGTTCAAGATGCCCGTATGCCACCCCCAATTCGATTGATGACCCCATTGTCGCATTGCAAGGCTCCCTCGCCGCTGCACCGCCGTCTGCTCTCCGCTACTCCTAGCTCCGCATCCCCCGACACTATCATCCTCCTTCCTCCTCCTTCCAGCTAACCCCCAGCGCTCTAGGCATACAACTCCGTCTTCAACTCAGACCCCAATGTCCCCCGCCTAATCGGCAACTTCCCACTTCTCCCTCTCCGCACCAAGACCCGCGGCCCGGCCTACCCCCTGCCCATTCCCTCGCCGCCGCTCCCGGCCAACGAGTCGCCCGACCCTGACAGCGAGAGCTACGATATCCTCGACGAGGTCCTCGCCCTCTTCCGCGCCAACACATTCTTCCGCAACTTTGAGATTCAGGGCCCCGCCGACCGTCTTCTCGTTTACGGCATCTGGTTCGTCAGCGACTGCTTGACCAAGATCCGACCTACGGCCTCTGCCCGCGATGCCCAGAAGGATGTCCTGAACCTTGCTCTCGACCTCAACTTTGCCATTCCCGGCGACCCTGGCTGGCCTCTTAACCAGGTGAGTTTTTTACTCAATTATTCGCAGGCCGAAGACGAACGCTGTGGTTCAAAAACGGGTTGGCTTGAACAAGGACACGAATCGGTTTGCTGACTACTTGCGTCTAGATGTACGAGCCCCCCCGAGACAGGCAAGAGGCCGAGCTACTCAAGCAATACCTGTCGCAGGTCCGACAGGAGCTGGCTGTTCGACTATTGGCAAGGGTGTACGATGAGGACGAGACCAAGCCCAGCAAGTGGTGGTTGAGCTTCACCAAGAGAAAGTTTATGGGCAAGTCGCTGTAAATGGCAGTACAAAGAGGGGAGACGATATTAGAAGGCTACCACGAGGGCGCACGTTTGAAGAGCTGGCATAAAAGAGACATATTATTTTTCTTTCTTCATCCAAGGTGCACCTTTGTTTCCTGTCATGTTTGCAAAGCTTCTAGCAACGGAGTTGGCGCAGGTCCAGGTCTATTCAGGGGTATCATGGTGTGCGGTGTCCTGACTAACTGTACGCATGTCTGAGAGATGCTCCGACAAGCTCCTAGCCACGTCGTTTTTTTGGTGTAGTCGAAAAAACAGCCCTCGTCCTTTTTTTTAAGCATCCAACTTTCTCCTCTTGAACTTGCCCCGTGCCTCAATTTTGCCTTCCACGGGAACGGCTCTCCAACCCGTGAGCAGGAAGCCGTCTGCACCACCACGGCCCATCATGAACGGATGTGTACGTCCCGGGAGGACCTGCCATCGTCGCGCCCGGCTGCTCTGGATGCTCACACCCAAGAGCAGGGTTGGGTTGAGAGGAAACTCGGGGGTTCCCTCCCAGCGCTCGAGCTCCTCAGATGTTTTACCCTCGGCCTCTGGGGGAGGATTGGACACCCAAGCGGCGCGGCGCGCGACGCTGAAGCAGTCGGCCAGCTCCGTAAGAGGCTCAATGGTCGGCGAGTAGATTGCGATCGGGGCGCCCCCGGCGAGGAGCGGTAGGGTGTGGCGCACAATGGAGATAGGCTCCATGGTGCTGGCGACGGCGAGACCAGAGAAGCCGCCCTCACGCGTTGCGTCCACCACGTGCCGGATGCGGGCCCAACGTCTGCGCTTGCGGTGGTAGTTGCCGCGGCGATTTGTCTTCCATGAAGAAATCTCCTCCGGTGTCGCCTCCGGAGGCTTACTGTTGTAAGCATCATCCTCCTGGGGCGAAAGGAGCTGAAGCCATGAGATGGGCAACAGGTTGGTGGCGAGGGGGTGGTAGGGGTAGGGTTGGTTGGGGTTGGTGCTATCGTAGTTGAAGTACTTGAGTAGGGCAAGGCTGGGCTGAGTGTTGCCGTGGACCAGGGTGATGGTATTCGTTGAGACGTAAGGAACGTCAAAGTCGCCTTTTCGCGGAGGTCGCTTCTTTTGCTGGGTCTGCGATGGCACAGCACCGGCAGTCTCTGGCTCCTCCTGCTCTTCCTGTTGCGCTTCTGTTTCGGCGGCAGCAGAAGATTCCGCAGGCGCTTCCTCAGATGGTTCCTGGGAGCCCTCGTTGTCTGCAGGGTAGTGATGCAGGATATCCATCCTTTCTGCTAGGGCAGCGACCAACAGACCGCCGGTATCGTCTACCACCAACCATCTGCCGCCTTGTGACTTGATATCATCCTCAGTGGGAGCGCTGCTGAAGTGGACATCTGACCAACACCCCACCAAAGCCATTAACTCTTGTCGCATGTCCAGGATCCTGGACGAATCCTTCTGCTCAAGCAACCACTGCGCCAACTGGGGTACATCGAGTGGCAAAATTGTGAAGCGGCGGATGTATTTTCTCGTCTTGAGCAGCTTGTATTTTGCCAGAGAGTACTCTGTCTTCTGGTCGATGGCCGTATGAGACAGAAGCAGCTTTGCGATCAAGTCCTTGCCCGCCGCTGTGCCTTTTCGCTTGAGCTCCTCGATCTCCTCGCTGGAAAGTGTCTGTCGCGCGCTATCGTCGATGATTTCTCTGTTAGATCGGACCACGACGTTTCCGCTCTCGTCCACCAGCGTGAGCTCTTCCCCGTCGGTCGGAGCAATGACATCCTCGCCCTCGGCTGCCTCTGCGCTGGTGTCGGCCAGGATATCGGCGTTGAGCTCCTTGGCGGGGACGACGCGCAGCCGTGAAAACGTCTCGCCTTCGAGCTTATCTTGGACTTCGTAGGTGAAGTGGAACGGGCGCTCGATTATGAGGTTGGTCGGGAACGAGCCATACTTGCCCAGCGAAATGGTCCTGGTTGCATGGTTAGCTGCGGCAGCGGGTTGCGGGGTGCGCTTGGAGAGCTCACGTGTTTGGAACGACCTGCAAGACACGCACGTTATCGTTGGGGAGCCGCAGGACAACCCATTGATTGGGCTGAACCGTTTCTGGAGTCATTTTGGGCGGGTTGTTAAGGAAGCTGTGTTTGCGATCCAGCCTTCAAGGAAAAAACTAATGGGTTCACCTCGGTGAGGTTCCCCACATTGCACTCACCGTGGTGACGAACAAGGTATAGACCATCTACAGAATGATGATCAGCTCGACACTTGGTGGATAGGACCCTTGTAGCAAGGCCCCAAGTCTCAGAATTCCTGGCTAAAACAAATAAACAAAATAATAAAAGCTATCTAAATATTATTTCTTATATTTCTGTGTTATTTTTTCTTTGGAAATCACGGTTATTTTGACTAGGCTAGATTGTGCCGTGGCCGTGGTGGGGAAGTACAATCCTTCTTGCAGATCCAGAAACCGCATGCCCCGTCAGATGATGAAGTCGGCCACTCACACCGTGTACGTGTACTCCCCCTTCCATCTAGATTTACTCAATCACAATCATGCTAAGAAAATTGGCCGGTGCTTGTGGGTGAGATAAACCTAGTCGAGGGCGTATGGGCGAGTGGCTATAATCTGCCGATGTGGCCTAGAGGAGAGATTCGACAGTAGAAGCAAGGCTCAGTGTTGTGATCCAGATATTCAATTTGATGACTTTCTTGTGCCTTCTGGTACAGAATGTCTACTTGTCGTTTAAATTTCAGCGCCATACAAGTGGTATGCAGATTATAAAGATCTGGAAATTAGAATACTGTCCGTTTTGTACACTTTCCATTACTTGCTACGGCACTTGAGCGACAAACTCAAGGCTTGAAGCTTATGGAAATGCAAAAATGCATCTGAATTGATACACAATACTCAATCATACACTTTTATTTTCATAATGACTATCAACTTACTGTGAAAGTTACCTTGCGAACTCAGATTCAGCCCTTCTTCGTCTACCACTTTGATGACATCGCGTGGACGATGGACTTGCTTCTGAGTCTCCCATCACTCGGCTCGTTTTTCTCACGTTGCAGTGTTCTGAATTTTACCACGGTAACCACATGATCAATTTGCTTCTTCAACGCTTGATCGGCAGCCTTGATTTGGTCTTGTGTGAAGAGGCGGGGGGCTTTCCTTCATCGCAATGCAAACATTGACGATAGCGATGAGGTTTCGAAGAGCTATAGAAAAGTTAGATTGAGATCCAAGAATTCGGACTCATGTACTGACTTGCGCTGTAAATGATCATCATGGACAGAGTCGGTTTTGTTGTTGCTAGGTGCCAATGATGTGGATTTCCTTTGAAGAGTTGACCGACTTGTTCAATTGGATGCTGGGGCATGATACTGGCGATTCTAGACGTCAAAAACTTGACAAACAAACAGGGAAAGGAATTGAACGGAATCTGGTAGAACCTATACTAGGAGAAGCAGCCCTAAGCTTAGGGTGCACTGGCTGCGCAGTTATGATTTCATGTCCCTCCAAAAGTGCACTAAAATATGGTGCGGCAGCCGAGTTGCAAAGAACAATCCAGGCGCTGGGAATGCAAACAAACCGAGTGGACGAGTGATTAACTGCCTTCTTCATTCATTCGGGCTCGAAAAACCTCTATAAATTCCACCCATCGGTGCCTCTCTCTCCACTTCAACCTTCTCTCTTCATTGACATATTCCCAGTGGGCTGAGGTAAAACTTTCCAACTATCCACGCAGAGGCCGGCTTCTATTCCAATTTCTCTTTCTACATCAACATCAAGGACTTGCAGTCACCATCGCGCCCACTACAACCATCTCCCTCGAAGTGTTAGGTATCATGGCGCCTTACTAACCTCCCATCGTCAAGCAATTGGGGTTTTCGTCATGGGAAGAGATGCAGCGTGTAGCCCGGGAGAAGTTCCAAGAGAAGAGAAAGGCCTTTTATGCACCCGAGGCGTACGAAGCCAGAATGAAAAAGCAAACTGAAGAGTTTCTTGCCAAGATTGAGGCTGGAGCTTCTCACGCGACGAGCAACAGTGTAAGTTCCCATCACTCTTCCGCTTCCTTGCCGCTTCTAGTTGTTGTAAATGTGGCTAATATCTTCTTCTTTTCTCATCAGAAACAGCATGCTACGGAGTCCTGCCCTGGCTCTGACGCGGGAAGCGATGTGGATGGGCCATCCGACGCTAGCATCAGACAGCGTTCTCAAGAGGAGACTGAGGAAGGATCGGAGGACGATTCGGAAGATGATTCGGACGAGGACTCTGAAGATTCTCTCTCTGTAAGCGAGAAGGCGGAGGAGGATCATGCTTCAGGTCACCGCATGGCAGATTCTGACGGCGGCGGCGATGATGGCATTGAGGAGGATGATGTCGACACATCGTCTTCTTCTTCCAGCTCCGACGATGAAAAAGTTGAGGGGCAGGACAAGAATGATTCAGAGAACTAAAGAAGAAGCCTTTGAAAAGCACGCATTGGAATGCTGACGGCATCTTCAGACGTAGGCGCTTTGCTTACTAGAAAGTTAAGGAGACATGCTCCTGTTATGGACAGAGAGAAAATGACACAGCATGGTGCTTGAACTTTTTAATTCCCAACGTGAACGTGATGGAATCTGTGTGCACTACTAAGTTCTAATCTAAAGCAGGCGGAAATCATTCCAAACTGATACCTTCAACTCATAGTACAATGCTCACATTTGCGATGATTCAGCACTTGTCCAGATTCGCCCATCATCATCAGGTCGTCCGAGACGGACAGAATCAGCTTTGGCCTCAGTCTTTACCTTCGCTCGCTTTCTTACCTTTCTTTTTATTTTTGTATTTCACTCATCACCTCTTTTGCTTAACGTTCCGGCTTTGCACTCTCCTTATCCTCCATCCTGCTGAGCTACTAGTCTGCCTTCTAACCCTAGTCTTCCTACTCTAGGAATCCCTCAATGCCCTTGCGGGCAACATCAACCATTCGTCTGATCTACTCGAGACCCCTAAAGATGCTTCTATAACGACTCTATTACTTGACTCCGCCGCCATTCACTTCTCACGAGCTGGGTAGTTTACCAGAGTCTCAGTATGTACATTACTGCTTACTGATTTCATTTTTCTTCCTGGCTTTGGAGGTACAAAAGTACAGTGAAGATCGCATAAAATTGCTGAATAATAATCGCCACAGTCAATTGCCCAAACGCTCTTGTATCTCAACCCCCCCCTGGGTCTGCCTTTCAATCAAGACTTGTGGGCATACGAGGCTCAGTCCACTAACCAAAAGAAAATATTTGTTACTCGAACCCGCTATTCAAATCTGCGACAGCAAAGATTAAGTGAACATCGATACCGGCTAGCTCCATGCCTTTCGATGTCCCGGATCACTTTTTAGCTAGTAATAAGCGGATCCAGCAAGACAATGTTCTATCAATGTGTTCCCGCTTGTAGTCAGCGGGACTCTCCCTAGAAACATCGCACCAAGAAGGCCTAATGCAAGAAAGGACAAAACAGCTGTCTAGGCTGCTTGTCCCCAAGAAGCATACCACTATTGTAACATTGGATGGGATAAGAATTGATGTTCGAAGAAATAAGGGTGATTGCCTAAGTTTATTTTTTCCCTAAAGAAACATAAATTTTATTACTTTATTTTATTTATATTAAGAGGAAAATAAAATAAAACATAACATAAAAAATGAAAAGAGTATTGTGCCAAGAACACAGCGCCATCTGTGGTGGTTGCAATGGAACAGTCGCTGCAACGGTCATTAACCGGGGTGGCAAAAGACTCAATCGCAGTCACTACTATTACCCATCAGTAATTCCAATTTTCAAGTGAAGTTTGGCCTAATACCTAACGTGCCACATTTATTGAGGAAACACAGATAGACTCTAAAGCTGAACATTTGGTATATTAAAGGCACATTATCTAATCACCTAGTGTAAACACCGTAAAGAGAGGCGGTAACAGGGATCCTTGGGAAACTTCTAGCGCATCACAGTTGGTCGTTGCGAGTGAATGGTAACAGGGATGTTGGTAGTGACCATTGTGATATATATGAGGGGACCAAATACCTAATGTTCCAACACCTTTCCGTATGCCCTCCTTGTCATTCATTCATAAAATACTCATTATTATTCGCAAGATCAATATTCTTCTTCGGCCTTAGAAGCCCCTCTGCTCGGCTGAAAAATAGAAAAGACACCACAGATAGTGTCCCAGGCGTAAAGCATTAGGCTCAGAAGGCCAAAAAAGAGGAACGGCAAAATTGTATAGGTAAGAAGATCTAATGCGGCATGAGTGATCGTTGTTAAAAAAGAGGACCAGAAGCGCTGAATTACTCACAGACAAGGCCGCCCGATTGCTTAACGATGTTGAAAAGTTCGTTACGCATCACTTCTTCGGAATCCTGCCACTTCCATGGCCCGATCATTCGAAATTTGGGATTAAAGTTGGACCCCATTGCCCATGTGAACAAGACTTTCCAGCCCAAACTCATTACATGGGAAATTGTCGGTGCCGCGCCCATATCTAGCGCAAGCTGGTAGGCATAACTCTCGTGATCGACCGCCCGCTTGGCGTTGAAGAAGTCGTAGCTTTGGCGGGGGTGGAGCTTGTAGTCTAGCTCGTATTGTTTTACGGCCTTGAGGCTGCGCGTAGATGGAACCTGCCCTGGGAACCGATCTTGGAGAAGGCGCAGGACCCATAGTTGGGCCTGAAGCTCAGCAAGGGGAGGGATGGCACCTGCAGCACTGTTAGCAGTCAATACTAACTTAAGCAAACGATAAATTACGTACCAATTGAAGGCCTGACAAAACCGATGAAACCGACCGATATATCTCCTTCCTTGTAAATGCCTCGGACATCGGTGTGGGAAACGTCTGGGTACTCCTTGCCGAGAAACGAAAAGGCCCGCGAGTAACCAGTCGCAAAGACAACAACGTCAGGCTTCAGTGCAGTTTCCTGCGCTTGTTTCTCGTAAGCGGTATCTGCCATTGAGAATTGCATACAGCCATTTTGGTCAATAAGCCGAGGCCAGCTCCGCACATCGATTCTCTTGTTCCCGATGTCTTTGATTGGAACGTTGAGAAGCCAGCCCCGCAGGCGATTGGCCCAAGAGGTCGACCTGTGACCAACACTCATGTAGGGAATGGCTCGTTGCGACTTGACCAATAAAACTGCGAGTTTCAGTACCCGATATAAAACTTGCGCGCAAGTGTTTTACTTACTGGAGTCCATATATTTTCGGCCAGGGCTAATCTGACCAACCCACTGATCAGGGCCTTCTTCCGTGCCTGATATGAGCCAATGCATCTTCTTGATCCACGTGTCGTAGCAATGCCAGAGCATCTGGCTTCGTTGCAAAGTTGGATGAGCATAGGCTGTGTCAAACAGACTGGCCACTGATGTGTCTACCGGCTTGTTTGGAATGATATCACCATGTTTCTTTGCGTGGTTCATCAACTGGGGAACAGGGATAATCTGAATTGGTAGAGTAAGCAAGAAAGTCTCCTATCACTGCATGGGGACGTACCTTGGGTGCGCAAAAGAAGCCATCTCGGTGGCAAAGAGTGACGGATTTGGTCGGGGCGGTAACAGCCAGGTGGGCAAGATCCATGGCGGTTTCTCCCGCCCCCAAGACGACAACATTGGTGTCTTTTCCAAACTGGGCCCGAGTCTTTAATTGAGAAGAGTGGAGAACGATTGGGACTTGGTTGATGCCAGGGAGGGTTGGAATGACTGGGTTCACATTGATACCGGTACAGATTGCCACAGCATCGCAAGCCCATTCAACAGGCCCTTCCGATCTGTTGATGGTGATGATGTGGCCATGACCATCCGGACCGCGACGGACACTTTCGATTCTAGTGTGGCAGTGAATGTGCGGCCAAAGGTCGAAGAATGTTGCGTAGTCTCTGAGGTATTGCACGTAGGCTTCCGGAGTGACGAAATCGGGAGCATCTTCGGGGAGTCTAAAGTCAGAAAACGCCGTGAGATACTTGGAGGAAACAAGCTGCGGGCCAGAAATAAAACATTAGCAAGGGGACTAGCTGAGAATTAGACATTTTTAAGAGGATCTTCCGCTTACTTCCGCGTCCTCGTACACACGGTAGACAAAGGTGCCTCCAATCTCAGCTTCGGCTTCAAACAGACGAACTTCGATCGGCGAAATGGGGAAAAACTCGTGGGCCTTAGCAAGAAACCTGAGAGTTGCCAGGCCGGCTGGACCTCCGCCGATGACGGCGACTTTCATGGTGAAGATGCTTGAAACCTAAGGCAAGCCTAAAAGCCTAAAAAAAAAAAAGGATACTAGATTCGAAATGGAAAAAGAGAAGCGATGTTCTGGGAGCCTAGCAGTCGGAATTTTAAGAGGAGCAAGAGAAGATGAAGAGAAAAAAGAACAGAAGGAGGCGGAGGGGAACTGGCAAGCGAGGTAATATGAACAGAACAGAGCGAGGAGCACCAACCCTACCACACTCGGCGTACACTTGACGTGTACAGCGAATTACAAAGCGTGGGGGATATAGGCCACTACCCAGCTAAACGAGACCAATTTACTGCACTTATTCGGGGATAGAGTGCTGTATCTAGGCCACACGGCCTCGCCGACGGCAATTCATGGCCAGCTGGATGCAGGTGCTAGCATCGCAAGCTCCAATTCGCCAACCTGGACAGCAGAACCCGCATGAAAGCTGGATCACCCACGGCCCAGACTACTTGTGCAATATGTGTCCCCCCATTCCGGCAGGTGTAGCGCTTCGCGTGTGCTGTTAGTGGTGTTGGGCGCTGTTGCGTGTTCCCCAGCGTGGCCCCCTTTGGTGGTGTTCTCGGGACAATCAGCGGGAGCCAATCCAGCCACCGGGGCTAAGAGCTGCGACATCGAACGACGGATGACGGCGCACGCGGTTCTAGATCCTGCTGTCCAGCAGCATGGTATTTTATCTCTCTTTTCCCTTTAACCACTATTGGCAGACACTTGCACCGCTACTGTACGTTTCACTAGTTTGGTGGGGGCGCTATACTGCTCGTCCATGCTAGAGGACGGGTACGCCCCGCGTGCTCCCGCGCTTCTCGAACGCCACCTTTGCATCACTCGACGCAGCTTGACGAAAAGGGCCTGATGCCAACCAAGTCCGTGGATTTCATGTGTCGGCTGTCACTCGTCACCTCTCTTTCGCTGTCCTGATTGGGCCGCTGCCGCGTCACACTGTCCGACCAGTTCGTGCCGGCTTCTTGCTCTGTCAGACACGATGCCCGTCTCGTCGTAGCCTCCAAGCCATTTCCCACCAGCTACACAGTTGTCCTCGCACCGCTCTGGCCCGAAGAGATAAGCACCTCGTCATTCGGCCTAGATCAGCCGTCGTCGCTTGCCGGCTAGCTAGCCGCTCCTCAAACCCATGTCACCGAGAAGGCCCGATCGATGCCGCCCTCGCTGTTGTCGCACAAGTGCTATACACGACGCTACTCACGTCAAAATCTGGCCTTGCGCGCCCGACTTCGGCCAGTAGTCGAGAGCTTCTCCTCACCTACTACGACGTTAGTGCGCCTCGCCTGAGCTGAGAAACCCTGAAACCGTGACCTTAGTCGATGGCGTAACCGCATAGTCACCTGAAACATTTACTTTGGTTTTGCGTCGGGAAGCTCCTGATCCCGATGCCGAACGGGAAATAGGCTAGCTATGCAGCTGGGATTTCGCCATTCTGGGCACTGCTCGGAATATCGTTCTTGCAATCCTGTTTCTCCTTGACCCCTTACCAGTTCGGTCATCCAATAGCAGCTTGGCCCTTGAGTATAGCATCGACCACGCATTTGTATGCATGCCGTGGTATCCTCCGTATGGCTCTTGAGTCTATACCCTTCAGTCGTTTTACAGCCTGCAGTCGTTTAGTAGATCGAATTGAGTTCAGATTTAATCGCATTTAAGCCAGTCCAAATCAACTTCGACAACACATAACCCCTCATGGCAAGCTTTCCATATCTCCACCATGCAGCAAAAACCTCAGACCATCATGCACAATAATCTTTCGTCTGAGCCTCCCAGGTGCGGGGATTGGCAACTCTTGGACGAAATCATGGCTCTCTGTATTGGAAACGCTGGGTACAAAAGCCCGGGCTTGATGGCAATGGAATGGAAATCGGGACAAGCTCACTCATCCATTTTGCGTCCATCAATCCTGTCAGCTCCGGGGGGAAACGATGAGAACATCTCTCTTGTGTGCCCTTCAGGGCGCCCTGGGCACTGCAGCCTACCAAAAATATGCATACATCGACCCACGTCCTCCTCCTCGACAAGACTGCCAAGGCATCGATGGGTGTGGCAAGGTTGGTAGAGGAAATTGGGTTCCAGACTCAAAAACCCTGGTCTTTCCTCATCTGGGAAACCAACCCGGCCAATGTTGGGATCTTTGTGTTGGAGATGCTCACTGCTCACCATACGACGCTCTAGGCCAGGTCTGCTTCGACTTCCAAGATGAGGGTCTGGTGTTCGACTTTTCCAGCATCGACCGCTACAAGTACGAGGATGTATCAGTGCACGTCCAACGCGAGGCACCCCCGACCGACCAATCTCCGGTATACACCATTGAGGGCGGTCACTGTATCCCTCAAAAGGATTGTCAAGAGGTCAAATGTCACATTCCGTATTTCTCTCTAACAGACGGCGGTTCCTACAAAGAGATGTGTCCCATAGATGGAGACGGATCATGGGTCTTTTACATCCAAATCACGGCTACCATCGCTCACGGTTACAAAAAGTACGAACTTAACAGCCGCGGTGTTACCGACAATGTCTGCTGGTTCTCGTTGAGTTATTGCTGCACGGAATGCCCCGACTGCCAGCCCGAGTATGTTAACTTGGCTCTCCTATTTGCCTCAAAATCGAACAAGAAGAAGCTAACATCACTTCCAGATACGTCGGACTGCCAACCCACAAGCTACTGTCTCATAGGTAAGTCCACAGAAATCGGCCTACTCCAGGAGTTATACCTTAACGAATCATAGAACCATCCGCAAGAGAGAGCCTGAGAAGCTTGATCCTCGTACACCCTACAGCTATCACAAGCACAATGACTACCATAAACATTACTATGGTAATGAGTATCATTATGTCTCCGCTTGTCAAAGTGATTGCGTTCAAGGGGACACCGCATGCTATACGAAGTGTGATGCTCAGCAAGGGAAGTACCCCTCGGACTGTGGCGGCCCTGGCTGCGACTATGAATGCGAGCATCAGTGCCAGCAGGACTCTGGGCGTGGTAAGAAAGAATCTGACCTAGGTTCTTCCGAGCACGGAGAAAAGGGACATGTTTATGATAAAGGTACTGGGAAGGCTTCCGATAAAGCCCCAGCACACACCGTCGAGAAAGGTGCTGGTCAGGCTGCCCATGAAGACCCAGAGCACTCCATTGAGAAAGGTGCCGGGAAGGCTACCCATAAAGATCCAGAAACGTCTGTCGTGAAAGGTGCAGAGAAGACCGCTGATAAAGACACAAACAAGGTCGCAGACAAAGCCGCGGGGCCTGTGGAACTAGCTCAAGGTAGCAAGACCGATCCCAACAAGGTCATTCTCCCAGGGAAGAGCGTCGGGAATAAAGGAGGCCAGCCAGCTGAGAAACAGCCAGCAGACAGGCCTGCGGGAAAGCCAGCATCGCAAGGCCCCAGGGAGAAGCCAACTTCACAAACTCCTGCAGACAAACCTGTAGACAGGCCAGCTTCGCAGCCTGTGCCACAGCCTCCTACAGACGAACCGGCTTCGCAGCCAGCATCGCAGCCAGGATTGCAGCTAGGATTGCAGCCTGCGTCTCAGCCTCACACTGATAAACCGGCTTCGCAGCCAGGATTGCAGCTAGCATTGCAGCTAGCATCACAGCTAGCATCACAGCCAGCATCGCAGCCTGCGTCTCAACCTCACACTGATAAACCGGCTTCGCAGCCAGCATCGCAGCCAGAATTGCAGCCAGGATTGCAGCCTGCGTCTCAACCTCACACTGATAAACCAGTAGCACAACCTCCGGCAGGCCAGCCAGCATCGCAACATGCATCGCAGCCTCACATTGACGAACCCGCTTCACAGCTAGCTTCACAACCAGCGAGCAAGCTGGCAGAGCAAGGAACCCTTAATGGCAATTCAAAGCGTAGCGGACCCAGTGGCCGCTCTGTAGGTGGCCACCAGGCTGATCGCGGTCAAGGTCAAGGACAGAGCGGCCAAGTCCATACTACCGACTCCGGCCATACCGATCAAGTTCATTTCGGCGATCATGAACACAGCGGTCAATCTCATCGTGGCCAAGGTACCCATCATTCTGGCCAGCACTCACATGAGCAGCCTCAAGAAAACCGCGGTGGGCATCATGGGCATTACCATAGCGGTCATTATGAGTACCACGAGTATCACGAATACCACGATGAGCCTCGCCCCCACTCTCATGGCCACCACGAACAATCTCAAAGCCATGAGCATGGCGGTCACGCACATAGCCAGGGCGATTCTGGACATGGATCTCAAGCACATGGAACCAGCCATGAATACACGGGACAAAGCAGTGGTGGAAGTCACGGAACCGGGCAAAATACTGGACATGGGGTCAGCCGGGGGCACGCCAGTCATGATGCTGGATATGAAACAAACCATGAGGATGCAGGACACAGTGGTGGCGACCACACTTCACATGGATCAAACCACGGTCAGACAAGTCACCAGGCCACTCACCAACATACAGGTGACAGCGGCGAGGACTATAACACTGGTCATACGTCTACCCATGATGATGCCAGCTACGGCGCCAGTCATGATCATGCAGCTCACTATGACAGCCTCGATCAGGCCAGCCATGGTGCCCACCACGCGGTTAGCCACGACCATGTAAGCCCTGATGCCAGTCAGGGAGCCAGCCACGACCATACCAGTCATAAAACAAGCTATGATTATACAACTCGGGATGACGGCCGGGAGGCCACTGATAAGGATGTCGAACACAGTAGCGAGCAGGACACGGTGGACCAAATTAAGGGCAAGAGCACACATGATGTGTACTCGAAGAGGATCAGCCAGCCCAGCAGTGTTAGAAACAAACCCAGGAACGTCGGACGATTTTCGAAACGAAGCAAGTCTTACAGCGGCTCACCACCCGAATGTTATGGAAATTTGGTTCCTTCCTGGGGTTTTGGAGGATATGAAACAAGTGATTTATCGGACCTTGCTTCATCTCTTCCAAACTCTTGCTACAACAACCCGGGGTACTATCTGCGATACTGCTATTCGGATCTTGAAGCTACCGTCACAGGCATTCTTCAAGCAGACTACGGGGCGCTTGGTAGCTACTCTCTGCAGCTAGACAACAGCAACGGCTACACTGACATTGTTGTCAAGGTGAGCATCGACAATCAGCCACAGAACATTGCAACGGCTGCTGCAGTCTACATTGGCTGCGACGCTGGCTCGGAGGACATTGGCAGCTCCAATATCTGCAACCCAGACACGTACACTTCCCTGGCGGTAGAAGAGAAGGGATTCAACAATTTTGCCGTCGCCATTAAAGACGATTTCCAGTGCGTAGACGAATACTACATTGCCATCTACGTCGAGGTCTGCCTTTTGGGTGATCCAAACGGCTGCCGCCAGTGCAAGGCACGCATCCGCTAAAAAGAACCCGAAAAAAAGAAAAATTACAAAAGAAAAAGAATAATTTTTTTCTTTTTCATTTCTCTAATATGCAATACATTACCAAACTTTGGCCTTTGGGGCGCCTTAAAGAAAGCAACCGCCAGCAGCAAGCAATGGGTGAGTTAACGACAGCGCCAGCGCGCAAAAGGGATTAAAAGTACCGTGTTCCATCGATTTCAGATAGTCAGTCATTAATAAAAGTACTAAGTCTCCCTCAAGCTTGGCCATATTCTGTGAGGGAATGTTTTCCCCGGTAGGGCAGAAAATGACGAGTCGCACTTGTTCGTTCTGACATCCGATCCTGGGTTGTATGTCTGCAACGATGATCATGCCCACGTCAAATTTGGACCAGCAGGGCTCTCCTTATGGCAATTATCTCATCCATTCGGATGCGAACCACGGCAGCTAGCCAGACATGGGCACGCGGTTGCTCGTCACAGTACGTTGAGTTTATGCTTATTCGCGTTTCATCCCCACACCTTTGTGAGTGCCATGCGCTCAACGACCCACCCCACTCGTGATGGTTCAAGCGAGTCACCTCAGACATTGGTGCGAAAATGTTGGGCCGAGGAAGCGGCATGGCCAATTGTGGCTTCCATAGGCTTACAGTACCAGGCAACGTCGCTTGCATTCCAAACTTCGGGTCGGGTGGAGGGAGGGGAGGGGGAAGAGGGGAGCTTCTCAGCGGCTAAATTGGTGTCAGCCGAGATGGCTGGACGACCTGTCGCAGAGCCCCAAAAAAGCTCGGCAGTTGATGAGATTGGCTGCGTTTATTGGACAAGCCTGGGCCAAGTGTGAAATTGCCACTTGGGTGATAGAAACTAATCCGACCGCAGGTCTGTTCTGTGATGATGGTCGCTTGTTCCATTGCAGATGCGCGGGGGTGCCATTGCCGCGTGTCAAGTCTGTTCAGACAGGATCAGCACCACGACGAATGCCGTTAGGATGTCCAAATACATTTGAAACGGTTGCAAGGAAAGATTCCAAGGGTGAGGAAAGTACAGACAAGGTTTTGCTCCCCGGTGCGGCAGTTCGAATGTGAAGCAAGCAAGACCCGAGTCATGGGCGTGGCCGGGGGATGCCTCGATTTCCCGTCAGCTGCCTCGAGTTAAATCCTCAGGCCCTCCATCAAAGGCAATTAATTGATGACCACCACCATCTCGGTCCATCATTGCTTCGACCCCGGCCTCGATTAACCTTCGATGCGGGGATCTGCTTCCCCATGGGGTCGCTTCCACTGCTTCCCCGCATCATCAATGACACGGGTACCCTATCGCCGACCCGCCCATCGCGTGCTTCCCCAGACGTCGTGAATGGCTCGCAGTGCGCCTTCTGCCCAGTCGCAGCTCCTGCCTGCTCCAAATTCACCGAGAGTGTGCCCGAGGCTCGGGGTGCCCTCGACCGAGACAATGTACAAGCCCCTCTAGCGCCGCCTGAGCGTGAAATAGCTGCTCGCTCCATGCTCTCCCCATTTTGCATCAGTTTTTCCCGCCCCAGTCATCCACAATGGGTTTCAAGGAATTCGCAAAGAAGCGCTCGCTGAGGGTCTCGGACCACAGCGTCACAAAGGCGGCTGAGCTGACGCTGCGCGAATCCATCTGGCCACTCACCCTCGTCACGACTCTCTTCTTCCTCTGGGGCTTCAGCTATGGCCTCCTCGATACCCTCAACAAGCACTTTCAAGAGACACTTCATATCACCCGAGCCAGATCCTCGGGGTTGCAGGCCGCCTATTTTGGGTATGTCCACACGCCATAAATTCCCATCACTTGTTGCTAATGCCATCGCAGTGCCTACCCGCTCGCTTCCCTAGGCCATGCCGCTTGGATTCTCCGCCACTACTCATACAAGGCCGTGTTCATCTGGGGTCTTTGCCTCTACGGTGTTGGGGCCTTGATTGCCATTCCCTGCATTAAAGCCAAGTCGTTTGGGGGATTCTGCGCCTCCATCTTCATCATTGGCAATGGACTAGGCTCCCTCGAAACGGCAGCCAACCCATTTATAACCGGTTTGTTCCCAGTTAACCTCCAAACTAACAACAACCTCTGACGATTTCGCAGTTTGCGGGCCCCCGCGATACGCAGAGATCCGAATCAACATGTCGCAGGCCTTCAATGGAGTCGGGACCGTCATCGCGCCTGTCCTCGGTTCATACGTCTTCTTCAAATTCGACGACGGAAAGGCACTCGCCAATGTGCAATGGGTCTACCTCGCCATTGCCGTTTTTGTACTCCTGCTCGCGACCCTGTTCCTGTTCTCTGTTATCCCTGAGATCACCGATGCAGACATGGCCTTCCAGGCCCAGGAAACCAAGTCCGAAGCGGACCAGCAACCATTTTGGAAACAGTACAAACTATTCCACGCCTCCTTCGCACAGTTTTGCTATACTGGCGCCCAGGTAGCGATCGCTAGCTTCTTCATCAACTATGCAACCGAGACGCGTAAAAACACAAGCGACTAAATGGGCTCCAAGTTGTTCGCTGGAGCTCAAGCAGCTTTCGCCATTGGTCGATTCACAGGAGTAATCCTGATGAGATACATCAACCCGCGAAAGGTATTCTTGGTCTTCTTGACAATGTGCATCATCTTCATAGCCCCTTCCATCACGCAGCGCGGAACGGCCGGTATTTCTTTCCTCTACGTCGTCCTGTTTTTCGAATCCATCTGCTTTCCCACCATCGTCGCACTGGGCATGAGAGGTCTTGGACGTCACACCAAGAGAGGAAGCGGCTTCATTGTGGCTGGCGTGGTCGGCGGAGCATGTGTCCCGCCCTTGACTGGCGCCGCGTCGGACAACATTGGAACTGGAAAGGCAATGGTTGTTCCTATGGCCTTCTTTGTGGCTGCTTGGTCATATCCACTCTGTGTCAACTTTCTGCCTAGCTACAAGAGGGTGGTTGACTCGTTTCTCGAGACAGAAGTCGGCCTCCATGGACATACGATTGATGAAGAGAAAATCCAGGGAGGAGTTGTCGAGGAAGAGACAGCACCAGCAAAGGCAGACTTATAGCTTTAGTCTTGTTATACCATCCTACGATCGATAATCCATATCACAATCCTGCTCATCCATCTTTGCCGAGTTCATCACACGTGCTTGAACATTTGCATGATCGATACAAAAAGGAAACACCAGCAAAAAGATAAGCTCCCATTGACAAGGGGATCCAATGCGTGATCTGGGAATCGAACCCAGGGCTCCCCGACGCTGCCCGGATGGCAACGGAGAATTTTACCACTAAACCAATCACGCTCGTTGATTGGTGAGATGGGAAGGGGAATGAGGCTAAGGTTCTTCGACGCTGTGATGATGGAAAAGAGTGACCCAGAGCAAAAAGAAATCGCTGCGTGATCTGGGAATCGAACCCAGGGCTCCCCGACGTTGCTCGGATGGCAACGGAGAATTTTACCACTAAACCAATCACGCTTGACTGATGTGAGAGATAAATTGAGGGTTTTAGTTGCATCGCATTGTGGTGGAGTGGATGCATATTGGAGTGGGTCGCGATTGAGACTCGTGCCCTAGCTCCAAAGTTGTAAAATTGAAGCAAGAATTCGCATTCTAGTGATGGAGATGCAATAAATTGCAGTGGAACTGAGAGCTTCACATCATAATACAGTTTTATATCGTATTACACAAGTACTATTCACATCAAATTGATACAGCCTTCCTTGTGCTTGGGCTCCCCTAGACCTTCAACACAGACTTGGTGATATCACTCCGCCGAACCTAACAATGGGTTTGTGGATATAGATTTAAAGGTAAAATAACATCGATACCGTATGGAATGGGGTCAAGTTGGCGATGTTGCTGGCCCCCCACTCAGGTCCGGATGCTTCGGGACGGGTCATGCCGTGCAAGCGATGGGCAAACCTTCGTGTCTACTGCCAAGACATGTACAAATATTCATCAGAAAATTATACAAGCTCTTTTTATGGGTAAGTCCCAGGGTAACTAGATGACGTAGTTAAGGTCATAGTTAGGGTAGTAGCTGCTAGGGGTCTTCTTATTATAATAATGATTATTATTCTATCTATTCTAGCTAAATAAGGCCCCTTTTGGTATTTAGAAGAAGATCATATAATACCCTTAATCTTACTTCTTATTATATTTATACTAGGCACTTAACTAGCGCTTTAGGCCTTAATAATTATAATCTTTTTAATTAATTTAATATTTTAATATTAAAAAAAAAAATTTTTAATAAAAAAAGATTATATTTATTTAAAAATAAAATATTATTTTCTTTTAATTTTAAATTATTTATTTATAATATATATATATATATTTTTTAATTTTTTATAATTTATTTTTTTATTTAAATTATTATTATATTATTATTAATAAATTTTTTAAATACTTAATTAAATATTATTTTTATAAAAATATTAATAATATTATT